>CM068312.1:8085424-8692924 GCA_034768735.1 Schistosoma mekongi | reverse complement strand
ATTATGAATGGTTCACGAAATCATCTCAATTCAATAAATAAATTGCTTGATCTCTACTCTAATCCTAATACATTAATCCCTGTCCCAACTCCACATCAATAACTTGAGTTTTTCCCTCATTTATCATCCATTATTAAACATTTAAGACAGGTGTACACCTTTAGACACAAATACAATTGGTTGTTATATACTGATATTGAAACACTTGTGTATCAGAGAATGACAGATTCTATTTAATCATTGAACACAAGGAATATCTTCTAACTGAATCTATAAGTTAGAGTGTTACATACAATTATTTCCTGTTCACCTCTTCCCATGTACGCTAGATTGACAGATGTATGGATAAATCCATTCAAAGTTTTTGTAGTTTAATGTTATAGAGAGTGTAGAGAATTCTACCAGTGAATCAAGCTAAGGGAAATCAGTTTTTGTGTCCAGTATTTGCCTGATAGACTAGAGAAATGACCTGCGTTCAACGTATGATAATTCTACTTACATTCGGTCTAAGATATATTTACATAACATCTTCCTAAGAATAATTTCTAGATGGCATCGTGAATGTAAAGTCTCTCTGAAGATCCCTATACTAGGATGAGATATCTGACTGACATCACTAATTGTCTGACTCAATCTACTTTGTAGTATCAAATCTAATTACAGGTTCATTAGTTCACTTCACCTACATAATCTTTGTTTCATCATTTATACTACTTAAGTAATACATTATTTTATCTTGCTTTTCTTTCTTTTTTAATTTAATAAATTGTCAACAGATTGATCGCATTCATTGTTTTCGTCATGTTTCTATGCATATGTGCATGCGTATATTATTCATGTAGACATTAGATGAAAATTTCAATTATCTATGCATACTACTTATTAAACTTAACTATTTATTGTACCTAAATATGTCATTAAATGTAATGCATAATTCTCATTTATATTAATTCTATTATAATATTATGATAATCAATTAAGTATAATGTAATGTGATGAAGTGACTTAATTCTATTATTGAGATGATCTAGAGTGAATATTGAAGTGACTGTTCTACAATACACGGTTACAATTCAATATCAACTGATTAGTGATATAACGGGTTCACCTAAAGAAGATTTGTCATCCTTGATAACTGTGTTTTTGGTTGACTATTTCAATTATTTTGGCTGTATACAAAGTAAAACTTTAATGTTGTTTGTTATTCCTTTCCCTTGCTGGGGTTATTCTCTCGCATAGTTCATTAACTGTTAGTATATCATTTTTCATTTATGAACTGTGGTTAACCTATTTTGTATACGTTATTCCAGTGCACAGTGAATGTAATCCTTATAATGTATTACTGATAATTTTCTAGTTAATTGACTTGGTGGTCAGTTTTGCTATACATATATAAAGGATTGTTTGAAATATAGTTTAATTCTGTCAGCACTCTGGGTCTGGGTGGGGGGTGGAGTGGTTACTGGCAATTACACGGCAGATGTTTGCGTGTATACTGATTGGTCATACACTCCTATCATTATAACAGCCTTTTCTAAACTCATAACAATTGTCGAGGTGATTCCTGATATCCCAGTAAGAAGATGTGACTAATGGATTTCAACTATATCGAGTGTGAACACCTTTACTATTATTATTGAAGGGTAATGATATAATTCATATACAGATATTTCATAATTAATATAAAGCATCGAGATATCTATAAGTTTTCATGCTCATAAGTTGAAGACAGACTAATAACATTTTAACTATTCCATATAGGCTTATATCATCGGCGTTCTAACACTTCTTATAACAGAAGAAAACAGTCGTTTATCTGCTTAATCGTACAGTATTGGATTCACTAAAATTGTTGTGCTGTTGAAGAGAGTGTAAATATGTTTTGCTCTTAACTTGAATGTCTAGGCTACGTTATTTAAATACTACATTCTAGGAACTATACATTCTGTTAGTCCACTGACTAACATCTGCAGAGTACGAACCACAATCAATGCATATGAATAGAAAAAATGAAAATTATGTCGGATACTTATTAATATAACCAGTAATAGAAGCTGTTTTAAATGCGAAAATAGTTACAAGTATAAGAAGCGTGTTTAATGCATAAATACATACAGTGAATAAACAATTTTCAACATTTCAAATACAAACTAATTGGCGAATTGTCACTGCTAATAAAGCAAATGGCACACTCATTGGTAGTAAAGTTTAAAAGACTGTCGTCGGTTATAGGAGTGTTATATAGATTAAAAACAAGCATATAAATAATTGAGTGTGTTGTTTCTAAGAAATAATTATCACTTTTACTCACATTTATTCGTTACGGTTTGATGCTAGTTGAGTACAAATGGAAACCGGGAACTACTAGGCAACCGTTTTGTTATTTACATTATCATTTGACATGACTAAACAACAGCAACAACAATCACAATAGTATGCTGCTTGTACACATTGGCGTCAAAATTACTGAATCAAGACGGTTGATAAGACAAACAGTGATCCAGCTAACAGACACGTTCTGATATGTTAGGTGATAAGTAACCATTGAGATACAATCAACAAATCGGACAATTGGTGTTCAGTTACTCGTAAGTAGTATGACCAATATATTCATATTCAACATCCCGCCCTCAACACTCAAGCGAATATTACTGGGCTCTCTATGTTGTAATTAATTAATTAATTAATTAATTAATTAATTAATTAATTAATTAATTAATTAATTAATTAATTAATTAATTAATTAATTAATTAATTAATTAATTAATTAATTAATTAATTAATTAATTAATTAATTAATTAATTAATTAATTAATTAATTAATTAATTAATTAATTAATTAATTAATTAATTAATTAATTAATTAATTAATTAATTAATTAATTAATTAATTAATTAATTAATTAATTAATTAATTAATTAATTAATTAATTAATTAATTAATTAATTAATTAATTAATTAATTAATTAATTAATTAATTAATTAATTAATTAATTAATTAATTAATTAATTAATTAATTAATTAATTAATTAATTAATTAATTAATTAATTAATTAATTAATTAATTAATTAATTAATTAATTAATTAATTAATTAATTAATTAATTAATTAATTAATTAATTAATTAATTAATTAATTAATTAATTAATTAATTAATTAATTAATTAATTAATTAATTAATTAATTAATTAATTAATTAATTAATTAATTAATTAATTAATTAATTAATTAATTAATTAATTAATTAATTAATTAATTAATTAATTAATTAATTAATTAATTAATTAATTAATTAATTAATTAATTAATTAATTAATTAATTAATTAATTAATTAATTAATTAATTAATTAATTAATTAATTAATTAATTAATTAATTAATTAATTAATTAATTAATTAATTAATTAATTAATTAATTAATTAATTAATTAATTAATTAATTAATTAATTAATTAATTAATTAATTAATTAATTAATTAATTAATTAATTAATTAATTAATTAATTAATTAATTAATTAATTAATTAATTAATTAATTAATTAATTAATTAATTAATTAATTAATTAATTAATTAATTAATTAATTAATTAATTAATTAATTAATTAATTAATTAATTAATTAATTAATTAATTAATTAATTAATTAATTAATTAATTAATTAATTAATTAATTAATTAATTAATTAATTAATTAATTAATTAATTAATTAATTAATTAATTAATTAATTAATTAATTAATTAATTAATTAATTAATTAATTAATTAATTAATTAATTAATTAATTAATTAATTAATTAATTAATTAATTAATTAATTAATTAATTAATTAATTAATTAATTAATTAATTAATTAATTAATTAATTAATTAATTAATTAATTAATTAATTAATTAATTAATTAATTAATTAATTAATTAATTAATTAATTAATTAATTAATTAATTAATTAATTAATTAATTAATTAATTAATTAATTAATTAATTAATTAATTAATTAATTAATTAATTAATTAATTAATTAATTAATTAATTAATTAATTAATTAATTAATTAATTAATTAATTAATTAATTAATTAATTAATTAATTAATTAATTAATTAATTAATTAATTAATTAATTAATTAATTAATTAATTAATTAATTAATTAATTAATTAATTAATTAATTAATTAATTAATTAATTAATTAATTAATTAATTAATTAATTAATTAATTAATTAATTAATTAATTAATTAATTAATTAATTAATTAATTAATTAATTAATTAATTAATTAATTAATTAATTAATTAATTAATTAATTAATTAATTAATTAATTAATTAATTAATTAATTAATTAATTAATTAATTAATTAATTAATTAATTAATTAATTAATTAATTAATTAATTAATTAATTAATTAATTAATTAATTAATTAATTAATTAATTAATTAATTAATTAATTAATTAATTAATTAATTAATTAATTAATTAATTAATTAATTAATTAATTAATTAATTAATTAATTAATTAATTAATTAATTAATTAATTAATTAATTAATTAATTAATTAATTAATTAATTAATTAATTAATTAATTAATTAATTAATTAATTAATTAATTAATTAATTAATTAATTAATTAATTAATTAATTAATTAATTAATTAATTAATTAATTAATTAATTAATTAATTAATTAATTAATTAATTAATTAATTAATTAATTAATTAATTAATTAATTAATTAATTAATTAATTAATTAATTAATTAATTAATTAATTAATTAATTAATTAATTAATTAATTAATTAATTAATTAATTAATTAATTAATTAATTAATTAATTAATTAATTAATTAATTAATTAATTAATTAATTAATTAATTAATTAATTAATTAATTAATTAATTAATTAATTAATTAATTAATTAATTAATTAATTAATTAATTAATTAATTAATTAATTAATTAATTAATTAATTAATTAATTAATTAATTAATTAATTAATTAATTAATTAATTAATTAATTAATTAATTAATTAATTAATTAATTAATTAATTAATTAATTAATTAATTAATTAATTAATGAGCCGACTTTCCTTGTTTTTATTGCTATGGGGAATTCGTTGAAAATTCTTTGCATTTCCAATAGCGTCATTCAAACTATATCATTAGTTGCCGATTGTTATTAAGGAGCATCTCGGAAAGTATATATACATATATATGTATATATATATATGCTTTATACATGTAAAAGTCGCTGGTCAGACCATGCCATATGTTGACGTAGACCTTAAACTTTCTGATTCATTTTTGGTTAATATTGGTAGCCTTGATGATAATATGCCACACGGTTGTATTTACAGATCACCAAGTTACTATGCGCCAATTCCTAAAGACATTATAAAAGTCTTTAAACAAGTATCATCTCTCACCTTTTGCCTTCAAAATAATTGATGGTGACGTTAACATGGTAGAAGTAATGTGGAATCGTATAAGCGCCCCTCTTAAGTATATAAGGTCATTGAAATAACTGAATCCCGCAAAGTAGCTTAGAAGCACTTATTCATGTACAGGTTTATTAACATTAGGAACGTACTAATTTTCTATGCATATGCTTACTGATAAATATTTTCAGGAATATTTCTCAAAACGTAAAAGCAATAACACCGTACTGTACTTTTCAAAGCCTCTATCTTAGTCGTGGTGCAGGTTTGCGTAACAAAGGTTAATTGTGATTGTCTTTTAATTATCAATGTTATTTCTTGTATAAATATTTAGGTTTTCAGTGCAAATTAAGAGTACAGCATGTCAGTACATAGACAGACTGTAAACTTATACTTCATATAATAGAACATATCAAAGTAACAGCTTGATGTAACAGTAGAGCTTGTGCTGAACTCCTGAAATACTAGTTACCTCGGTTTTATGTCACCTACGACCATAAGTTTGCTTAATGTCAGTTAAAATTGCATCCACGTAGAACAGGTTGTAGATTAAGTAATCCGCATTACATTAGCGCAAACATTTGGTTCACTGGAATAACACTGCATATGCATTGACCAACCACCTAAATATTAATTAATTAATTAATTAATTACGTTTCATTTGATTTCATTAACTTTTCGACACTAAAATTAGTGGAATTATAAATCTGCTTATTTTGAATTCCAGCCTTTTTCTGGAACAAATTAACCACTTAAAATTCAACCTTAAATTGAGGGCAGATTTTAATAGGCGACTATCCCTAGTTATTAAGGCCAAGTAAAATAAAACTAAATCCTCCATTTGACACCATTTTTAAAACACTAAGCGAGGATCAATGTATTATTCTATCGGCAAAATTGGCCATGAAGTAATGTGTCCTTCACGACTTAGCAACTTTTAAAGTATTCAATAGGAATAATCATAATAACTAGTTCATAGTGATCTAAGAGCTGCAAACTTAGACATCTTAGGGCAAGCACGGAATATACTGGATAACAAAAATCTAACTAGGCGAATGCAAATAAAGACGGATAATATAACAGCAGCCACTGCAGATGTACATACATATAAGAAGTAGAAAGATCCTCAAATACGAATCAGCGAACACTAAACTGGTTACACTTCAAGAAGAAACCCTAAAAGAAGTGGAAAATTTTAAATACCTAAACACCGTTGTCGATAAATAATTATAGTCTAATGTAGAGGTAAATACATGGATTGACAAGTTATGGGCAATAATTTTGCAATTGAAAAATTTAGAACTCAAACCAACTTTATCATTAAAACACAGTTTGGGCACTAACCAGTTTAACGATAGTCCAACAGTGTATTACATAAGTTAAAACAAAGAATGGTTCAAGCGTTAATCAGGTGATTACAAGTGATTCCAAATCGAAACGTCGAAAGAACTGACGGAATATATAAATAAATAAATAGTAATTTAAAGGTACTATTTTGTGATTGATTATATGATAAAAGAATCAGGAAAGCAGCACAGATCACTAACTGATTATGTGTTCTAATGGATATAGTGAGCACAAGTTAACATGTGAGGTGAGTAGACGTAGACTAACGTCACAGATGTTGTTTATTTGTTACAGTCACAACTAAACTCAACTAATCACCATCTACTCCACATTATCAAATTACAACTAACCTTTATGTTAAATTCTTGATAATAAAGCTGAATAGTGTAAACAATGTCGACTATTAAGAATCATCCGATATTTCTACAGTCAACCATCCTACAAATCACAAGCGTCTGGTTATATTCACCTACTAATGAGAGTTATTCATTATAAATAAATAAATAAATAAATAAATAAATAAATAAATAAATAAATAAATAAATAAATAAATAAATAAATAAATAAATAAATAAATAAATAAATAAATAAATAAATAAATAAATAAATAAATAAATAAATAAATAAATAAATAAATAAATAAATAAATAAATAAATAAATAAATAAATAAATAAATAAATAAATAAATAAATAAATAAATAAATAAATAAATAAATAAATAAATAAATAAATAAATAAATAAATAAATAAATAAATAAATAAATAAATAAATAAATAAATAAATAAATAAATAAATAAATAAATAAATAAATAAATAAATAAATAAATAAATAAATAAATAAATAAATAAATAAATAAATAAATAAATAAATAAATAAATAAATAAATAAATAAATAAATAAATAAATAAATAAATAAATAAATAAATAAATAAATAAATAAATAAATAAATAAATAAATAAATAAATAAATAAATAAATAAATAAATAAAGGAATGCCTGTAAATCAAACAACCAATGAATGACTAATAATATGGAAAATACTTAAGTGTACTGTAGAATACTGATCAATTGTACTCATTGAATTATGATTATTGATCGGAATCTACAAATAAGAAGGTGTGTCACCATAGGAGATTCCACGTTTTCGTCTTCGTCATCATCGTCTTCATATATATCAAAGCTAGATGAATGTATTTAAAGGAAACTATTTTGTGATTGATTATAATGATAAAAGAATCAGGAAAGCAGCACAGATCAGCTAACTGATTATGTTGTTCTAATGGAATATAGTGAGCACAATTTAACATGTGAGGTGAGTAGACGTAGACTCAACTTCACAGAATGTTGTTTATTTGTTACAGTCACAACTCTCTCACCATCTATCCCATTATTTCAAATTAACAACTAACCTTTATGTAAATTCTTGATAATAAGCTTGAAATAGTGTAAACAATGTCGACTAATTTAGAATATCCGATATTTCTACAGTCAAACCATCCTACAAATCACCAAGCTGTCTGGTTATATTCACCTACTAATGAATATTTATTCATTGTCTTTACCTTTTTTAATAAAAAAATAAAAGTGAATTAAATTATTGACTGTATGTTTTTTATTGAATGACCTTCATCTTAAAAAATTAACATCGTATGATTGTGCTACGATAAAATTCACTTTGAATTTCTTCACATCCGGTGTTGTCCATTTCGACCTTTGCGTCTTGGTCCCGTATCAGGATTATCAGATCCTTTCCTGGACACTTCGATATAATTGATTTCAGCCTATCATGAAACAGATCTATGTCCTCGTCGTTGCCGTCGATGTTAGGTACATGACATTAAATAATATTCATTGAAATCCCCTTCCTCACTGTTTTGAAAGAGGCTTTGACGACCCTGAGTTCATGTCGTTTCCATCCTACAAGTCCATTATGTGCTTTTTTAGACAGTATCAGAACAACTCCCTGGGTATAAGGAGCAGTTTACTCTTAATGGCCGGAGTATTGTAGCATCTCTCTCGCAGCCAATGTTTTCTGTCTAGCTTGAGTCCGATGGACTTCGATGATTCCGAGCTCTGTCAAGTTGTATTTCTTCATTTCCGCAGCTATTTAACTGGTCTTTACGCTCTCTCACATTACTTGAACATTCCATGTGCGTATAAAAATGTTTACTCTGAATGTCAGAAGGGGCATCAGTTTCATGACTTTCGAGGAATCTCAGTTTCCATTATGAGGCGTCATAATCATTCCTTTCACTCCCAGGACAGAGTTTGAAAGTTTTAGTTTGTTTGACCTGGTAGACGTTTTTTAGTAAGCTTGTGTTTTCAGGTATCGAAATGCTAGCCCCATGCCTAACCCTCCTTTAATCAGGCTTGGGACAGGCAGTTACCCTAGGGGAGCTACGGGCGGAGTATTATTTCTCATACGTCTAGGTATATAGGGTCTGCATCTACTACTCGAATTATCACAGACCACATTGCTATCGCCAAATTGAATTTCTTCTAATTTTAAGGAAGGTGTACTGGGTGACCTTAGCCAAGCCAATTTATCTTTGCTTTGCTGTAATTCAAACAACCTCTCGTAGTCAATATCCGCGGGTGTGAAGGTAATAGCAGATATTCTCGAAAGACTATCAGCGACATCTTTCTGACTTCCTTTTACGTACTGGATGTCTGGAGTGAATTGTGAGATGAATTTGAGCTGACTAGTCCCATAGGATTGTATACCTGACATGATTGGTAGCTATTTCATTTGTGTTCGGTTTATAATCTGTAAAAATTGTAAGGGCCGTGCCTTCCAATAAATAGCGAAAGAATTTAATAGCAAGATATGCAGCTAGCAACCTGCGGCTGAATGTGCTTTAATGTGTATTTGTGTCGTCATGTTTTAGAAAAAGACGATAAGGGTTCCTAATGATTGTTTACGAAATGTTGTAAGACTTCAAAAATAGTCGCAATCGATGCGTCGGTCATTAAATTTGAAGTTGCATGGCTGTCATGGCAGGACGGTAAAATTGCTGAACTTTAATTGCCACTTCAGTCATTTATAAGGATCGCGCGTGTTTATTTAAAAAATTTTTAAAGGCTGAGCTATACGAGCACAATTTGGTAGGCGCCTTCTATAAAAATGTATTAAGTGGTCGTAAGTGTTCCATATGTTTCTCTGGTGTTGTACTGGCTACTAGCATGAAATCAATGTATGGATGGACGGAGGCCAAACTGCGAGTCATTGTATCTATAAATCTGTGATAAGTTTGTGGAGTGTTAGTGAGCCCAAAATGTCATGCAAATGAATTTATATAAACCAGAAGATTTAGTGATTACCGTCTTCGAAATGTCGGTTGACTATTTCCTTGGTAAAAAAGTCACGATCGACGCTAAGTAACCTACATCGTTTAACATCAACATAACAATGTCATATATTCTGACAACAGTTTATAGCTGATTCACAGAAAATAGTTAATTTGATATTTGTTACAGTCACATATAATAAAACTATTTAAGCACTGGTGCTAGTTGGTCTTTACGTGGATCGTTTAATGCCGATTGAGTTAATTAGTAGATGAGAATTGATGTGAGTTAAAAATTCACTAAAAACCATGAAGTAATGAATTACTGATTACTCTGGGAATGCGTTGTCACTGAAAACTCAAAACCAATATATTTATTTATGTCTTACAAAGAACGCTTAGTTAGATGGATACCCAGTGATTGATATTTGTAAACCAGTCAAACCTCTATCTCAATGACACGTCTACAATCCTGATCAGTTAACCAGTGGTAATGTAAATAGACTGATCACGTTGCACCACATGACGTCTTATGACACTTTTCTCAAAAAAAGAGGGAATAATACATTTGTGCCTACCACATCGTTAAATAGCAAGGCCGGTTATAACAGCTCATCATTTCCTAGAGGCAATTGACTCGGTAGTAGTCAAAGTACCTGATACCTATGGAAACTATTATTATCCTTACTGGATAAAGCAGTCACTAGTCCACTTATCAATACAGCTTGCCAAGACATTAGCTCAAACAGTCAGACTGCCCATTCAAACCAACATACCAAACACGCACCACTAGGGTAAGGATCTTATTCGATTCTCCACAATTCACTCTTCGTTTCTGATCATTTTAGTAATTAACGCCTGGTAAATTCTTAATAAAATATCAACCCTAAGAACTATAGACTAATTAACTAAACCTTCCTTAATATTTGTCACAGGAACATGGCGATCCTCCTCAGTTACCGACTCAGAATCAGTCATTCAAGACTATATGTTATATCGTGGTATTTGTTTTCCGTCTATCAAAATTGGTGATGAATTATTTGGTAAGGTACCAGAGTAGGTCTGGATATTAGCCAGTACCTTGAACCACAGTTTAGTTTTTGATGCACATACAGAACCCCTAATATCTCAGCTATTGTAGATATCGTTGCTAAAGCTTTAGTATATACCCCTAAATTATGGTGTTAAATTTGTCGCAGGCGACATTAGACTGAAATTTCGGAAAAGTCCAATCATGTGATGAAGAAAATGTTTTTCCAACATTTGACATGCACTGTTGGACACAGTGCGTACACACTCTTGTTAGACACAATAATATTCTTAATCTTGTTTACCATCATGATGTCACTATTTGGTCACTTGAAACGGTTCTACATGCTCTTCCTTTCAATTTTAATTACCCCAATAGTCATGTATTACAAGCAGAACGAGATAATAATGAGATTATAACAATGTGGATTGAAATCTTCTGCACACGCTTCCAAGTTGCTCTGACTGGAACAACCTCTTCTTATCCAATAGTCATACAGATGCACTAGATATTTTATATCAAATTAATAACTCATGTATAGATAAGATTGTACCTATTAAACTAAGCAATATAATTAAGTCAAATGAAATGCTTGTATCACTTCACTACCGTAAGAAGTTAAGATGCCTACAGAAGTGCTATTTTAAGTCAAATACCTTTTCGGTATTCATGGAAATTACCATGACTTCTAGCTAAATAAAAGAATTTCGCAGGTGAATTGCGATTAATGAAGAGTTATCTACAATACACGTAACACCAAAGTACAAAACTTGGTACGGCTGTTCAATAAACACCCCAAACCTTCCTGGAATAATGATTTTCTTTGCATTTCACATGATGGCTTAACAGTCAACAATCATAATATTACTGCCAACCTATTCAGTGACTTCTTTGCTGACAAAGACAAACAATGGGTGATATTGTGGCAGACAATTTTAACCCGGCTGCTAACCATATGAGATCCGTTCCTTTTAATTATGAGAACGTTTACAATTCCATAAGCTCACTTAAAACTTCGAGTAGTTGTGGAGTAGCTGAGACGGCATCTATTTACTTCAAACTCGGAGGACCTAATTGATTAGTAATCCTATTAAAACTGTTTGACATTTCATTGACAACAGGATCTTACCCTAATCGATGGAAAACCTCATACATATACCCTCGATTTAAATCAGGTGACAGGACAAACCTGCATAACTATAAGCCTATAAATATCACCCCGGTTATCTCTAGAATAATGGAAAATGTAGTATGTGATCAAACGTCTGATTATTTACTCTCCGAAAAACTTATCTTTAAATCCCAACATGGTTTCATCAAAACTAGGTCCTGTATGACTTGTCACTTTGAATTCTTTAATTTAATCTTTACTAAACGAAGTCTTGGACACTTGGTATTAACATTGTTTTTAGACATATCTAAAACTTTTGATATGGTTAGCCACAAGCTTTTTGTAGGCAAACTCTCCCCCTATTGGATTAGGTATCCATTACTTGCACAACTTCACCCTTTCCCCACTCATCTACACAAAATCGGTAAAACTACCTCAATCAGCGGCTAAACCTGCAACAAGTTGTGTAGTGTTTCAGCCTCACTTGTTTTTATAACTTCCTTAAATGATGTATTCATATGCTTCAGCGTATTTGGACCTATCCCACATATATAAACAAATAAATAGTATTTATTTACTCTCATTTTGTTTTTGAGAGGATGCTTGTCTATTGGCATAATCAAAATAATTTTTGTTAACATACATACAAGAGTTGCAATAGGGAATCGCAAAGATTTAAATTAAGAACCAAACCAACGGCATCAAAGTTTACAGTACTAGGATAACAAATGTATGTATTATATTATGGCGCATACGTGACTCAAAACAGTACTTCCTCATTAGGGTGAATCAGATTAAAAAACGGCTGAAAATTACCAGAATTGATCACTGAGCATGTCCAGGTGCCAGACAAGACCAAGAGTACTTGAAACAGGGACATAGAAAAGAAGTCAATTATATTGTGCCAGTAGGTTTCATCCATGCCTTATACATTACAATCTACAACTTGAAATGAGACAAAAGCAGAGAGAACACAAAACAATAGCACTGTAATCCAGAAATTAAAGGGCACTAATTAGTGTTTATACTTGCATTCAAGGAAACGAAATACCGCTTCTGCTCATAAACGGATTAAAAATAGAGAACATTGGCATATGACTACGATAGGTGAATGGTGCCGACACGTTCATAATCCCTATTATTTTGTTAGCTTAGTAAGAATCAATTGTTCGTGTAAAAAATTCTAATGGGATATCAGTTGGGATTAGATTGCCAACATGTCATACAAACAAACAAAATGAATCTGTTTACTGAATGACTTAAGGCAATTTGTTACAGATACTCGAGAATATTTGTAAAATAAGACATATAAGGAGTAGGTTTGGAATGTGACATTTTTATTTTCGAAAGTGAATTGCATAAGTTATAGCAAGAGGATTTCTCCAGCTGGCTTGTATTAGAGGATGAAAACGCCAATGTGTTCAGTATTTTGTACAAATAAGATGTAAATGTAATAATGTGACAAATTTGCTGGTAAAAATAGAAAAAATGCAGTTAATCTTCATATACAGACAAATACATCCACAACAGTTGCAAGTTTTATGTCAGGTCACCACATTTTGCATGAGGGCAATAGTTCATGAATGTCACTATCGGAAGTAGGTTGTAATTGGAGCACAATATTCCAATAACTCCATGCTTCATCATTTCACTGACTAACATCGACAAAACACCAACACAATCGATGTATATTAAAAGTCACAACGATGAGTAGATAGAATATATTCACTAATGTGACGAGTAAAGCCAAGGTGTTTAACTTACATATAAATACAATGACAACTAAACAATGTCTTGTGTTCTGACAACAGTTTATTGCTGATACACGAAAAATAGTTAATTTGATATTTGTCACAGTCACATAGAATAAAACATCCAAACACTGATACTACAAAGTCTTCATGTGAACCATTTGATGCCGATGGATTTAATTTGTAAATGGCAACTGATGTGAGTTGAAAATCTACCAAAACCCATGAAGTAATAAAGTACTGTTTACCCCGAGTATGAGATGTCACTGGAAAATCAAATCCAGAATGATTATGTCTTACAATGAACGCCTAGTTAGATAGATACCCAGTGGTTGATATTTCTACACCAGTGACTTTACAATCCTCATGACACACATTCACAATTCCTATCACCTAACCAGTAGCAATGTAAAGAGATTGATATCGCTGCAATATCGCGTGTGGGTGGAGGTTAGTTGACAATGATTAATTGAATGATAAATAATTGGCTTGTGCAAATATTCATGTTCAGTTATCTTATTATGTGAAACTGTTTAGTCACCTTAAACCTTACACATCCGAATTGACAATGGTGACATTCCACATCATGTTTATTAAGATTATGAATTCAAAATTTTGTGAAATAAATTGGTAGCTTATTTGTATTGTAAATACTCATGTTAAGACATAGTCCAGAATCCATTTTACGCATATCCACTTAGCTAGTATTTCATGTTTGTTTTCAAACATCTTCCCACTACAACTATTGTTAACATGTGGTGAAATTCATTTAAACCAATTAAAACGTACACACTGATGAAGATATATGAAATTGAGTGTGAACGAAATTCCATCAGTGGGATTTTGTTGCTTGTTCATTGAGTACCGACTACGGTATTGTCAACAAATTAGGGCCATTATTTCCGTCACACTGGCATAATCCACTGAAAACACTTAGTTTCACTTTTGTTTCATCTTTACACAGAAGACGAAAGCACAAATACTTTACGCGTAGTTCAGGAGCAAACAACCGCAATGTCATTTGAATGGCATGATATGTATCATAAAGATTTTGCACATGTGACCTTAGGAAATGATATAAGATTTGGCATTGATACTGACGTGGATATTTCGGAAGGTGAAATTGGATTATTGGAAGTGATTGGGGAGCCATGTGAGGTGTTCAACTACTATGCAGTTGGTAAATATTATTATTGGGGTTGGATGACTTCTGAATTCCAAAAATACACAATGATGTATTCACGAGGTAAGTTTATTTGTAATGTGTTATTATCAGGTGAAATATCTTCCATTTATACATTTTTCAATAAAACAAAATGGAATTCTCATTCAACGTTGAGATCATTGCATGTTACGTGCTTAGTTGGCCACTTGACCGAATTTTTTGTGTTTACGACTTTTATTGTATTTTCCCATAGTTCCGAGGATCAGTAGCGTTCAAATTCATACGTCTACTGATTTATCTTTATATGTGACATGGCAACATGAGGCTGCATCTTGTAAATCAAGTCGCACTACATATGTGTTTATGGGAACTTTGACACAATTATTGGAATTGTTTAAGGTCGGACGCAATGAAGACAAATTTCATTTGACGGATGTAACAGATGCCAGTGGAAGTCGACAAGTTGTGATTTTGTTCAACGTGCTTTCTAACCGGTTCTCTCTACCATAAATAGGTAACATTTTGTCCACTGTAATATTGTGTATGCTCATATATGTGTATGATGTATATGCTTGTTTGTATGAATCACCAACTTGTTTGTGTATATTTCAGATTAACTTCACGAAACTGTGGTGTGACTGATAATGTAAGGTGAAGTGTTATACAACACTGTTTACATCGTGAATTTACTCAGTAACATCATCTACCATTTATTTTTGATACTTATGATAGTAAATGCAGAGTGTTTTTGAATTGCGGTAAATAGGGAATCATGTTGACTCTCCACCATCCGAATTCATGGATTTATATGAAATTAGATTTCATTCTTCACTGGTAAATTCGCATTTTACTAACATTCGAGCAAAGAATTGTATCTTTCCCTAACCACATATTGTGATCTGCAAAGACACAGTCACTTTTGTCGCGTATTCACAAAAGTCAAACCATCACATCCATTCAATCTGACGAATTCATTGATAAATATCAGGGTGATGTGACCACGAGTGAATAGTCACTGGTATGCATATCGATGTCAACATAATCAATATAATGAACGGGAATCTTCAACCTCACGGGTCGAAATGTCAATTGACAGTTCCATGACATCAACGCCAAGAGTAATACATCGGAAACAACTAATTCAGCACTCCAGAATGGTCTATCTATTTCATTATATTCTTATAATTATCATTCATTTGCCATATCTATTCAATTGAATAACAACACTCACTTGTCTTTGATGTTATCTTCCGTTTCATACGAACACCAAATGGAATGTGATGAATGTGAGTTTACTGAGTGATACACTGCCTGATTATCCAAGGCGTTTAATTTAGTTGTATGACTATTTATGCTAATATGAAGTTATTGTGTGTTTCATTGATGTTTGAAACGTGGTGTATTTGATGTTGACGTGAATGAATTTTGTTGGAAAATATGAATGATCTGTTTGTGTTTTATAAAATCAACAGTGAATTGTGAGTTACATAAACTTTCCTTTATCCATTAGCATCACTTCATTATTATTATTCTTATTATTGGTATTACTATGCATATTACTATCACTATTATGATTATGACTATTAACAGACATAGTCGCACCATTGCCACATGTAAAAATATACTGTGAGTGTTGAAGCATGTGGTCTGTATATTCGCAAAATATCACATTCACATTCATCCCTGATCACCTGGATGTATCGATGAGTGTGTAGATCAGCGCATATCCACAGTCAATACGATTCCAACACCTTATATAAAAGACCCCTGTCATCGCAAAATTAAATGTTCGATGATAAATAAGAATAATAATGAAGTAATATATTCCACAAGCAGATTGTTTGAATAGAAACGATGAAATGGTAGTGTCGATATGTAAATTCCAGTCCATAAACGCATCTAGAGAATGCAGTCTGTGTTAAGTGCGGAGCATTCCTTAATTAGGATAAAGCAGCATTTTTTTGAATACAGTGAAACTGACTCTCCTTCATACATTCCATGTACCTTGATTAGCACTGAAGTTACTGATTGCAGTTTGAATGAGTCTGCAGTTGATAGATTAGTATCACTGTTGAGAGAGTGAATGCGTCAGTTTCCAAACAGTATCTACAGTATTCAGTAGTGATTGTCAATTAATGAATTATGCAAATTATACGAATGTCCAAGTGAACTTTGATAAAACATTTACATGATGGTTATGTAGTAGTAGTAGTAGTAGTGGTTGTTGTTTCTACTTACAAGGGAATCCACTATTTAAAAGACGACCGTGATATATTAAATGTTCTGATATTGATAAGCATTCATTAGTATGTATTATAAATGAGTTTTATTAATTATTCAATATTCAGCATTTTCACATTGATTGTTTGCTAAACTTAGTTGAGATGAAACCAAAGAAAGTGAAACATGAAGCATCAACAATCAAGCCAAAAGGTAAGATAAATAATGATGCAATAAACTACTATTATCATCATGTGCGCTTAACTGAAAGGAGAAAATGATTACGCAGCACACTAATGATGAAACTCAACTAGTAGAGAGGATGACAGTAGAATGAAACAGTGGACAAAGTGTATGAGAGAAAATACAGGCGTAAAAAGAATGGTAAACCAAACGTAAGATGAAAAGGTTAATGTCGAAATAGAATCAGAGAGCTTGTATAACACACGCCTAATCGACTACATCATATTTGTTACATAGAAAGTAAAAATATAATAACGCAATTACATGCAAGATAACTCACTTAACCACTAATAAACAATTCGTCGATTCACAAGGACATCAAACAAAACACGTTACTTGAATAAAAATCAGACAGTCCAACTAAAGTATTCTATTCGATTTACAGCTGCCGTGACCACAATGAAGGAAGATGTGACGATATCCAGCACAACTCGTGAGTCTCACTAACTCACTTAATCAATCAATTAATCTATTTATCAGTGATGCACTCACTCGAATGCTTACTACATAACATAAAAGAAACCAATCAATGCAATATTTACTAGCTAAATAAATTATTCACTCGACTATCACACATATACACACTCACACTCACACAAAATCACTCACTCACCCACTAATTCAGTTTATCATTTAATTTCTCCATCAGTCTAAACAACAAAAATTAGCATGAAACCAAAAACGCACACTCATTAAAACGACTGTTCAAACACATTCAATATCACAATTACTAAATTACTTACAAACTAAATTGCTCATTAAATCACACAGAGTTATCCATTACATGAATAATTGTATAACTTCATTGCCCCTTCGTGATACCACAAATCAATGGGTACACTTTGAATTTTCGATTGAATTGACAGCTGCCACAACCACAGTCAACGAAGATGTGACGATATCCAACACAACACGTGAGTCTCCAAACAATCTCATCCGCATGCATGCATTGATGTGCCACGACTTACTCACTCTGCTCATCGACAATAGATGTTCACTTGACTCATCTGTGACAACTGTGTGATGTTGTCTGTGAGAGATTGATGGTGAGAGGTTGTCTGGTGTTGTGATGTGATGCGATGAGATGTGATGTGATGTGATGAAATAGAATGGTATTGGGAGTCAAAAATGGAATTAGATTGGATTAATGTAAATGGAATGGAATGGAATGCGATAGGATGGGATGTGATGGGATTAGAAATGTGGGATGGGATTGGATAGCATGCTATAGGATGTGATGAGATGAGTTGGGATGGCATTAAATGGGCATTGTTGAATTGTGTGAGTGGTTGAATGCGTGAGTGTGTGACAGAGTTTGTGAATGTGTGTTTGGATGTATTAAGACTTGTATGTGTCTGTGTGTATCAGCGTTAGTTGTGTGGCTGTGTATAAATGAGCATAGATGGGCATATCATTGTATGTGAGTGTATGTGTGCATGTGTGTCTGTGTTTGTGTTGGTGAATGTATGTTGAAATGATGCTGCTTGATGCTGTTTGTATTGGTGGATTGACATTTTTACTGATACAATCTTCTACTCCAATGTTTTTTCTCTATTTATTTAGGGTAGCTGAACACATACCTAAATGGCTCCGAAAACAAATGGACTCGAAAGGAGAAATAAAAGTACAGGATAAACAACCCTCATCGTCTATCGCTAAACACTTAGTTGAGATAGGCCATATATATTTGATATCAAATCAGGTGGTGTTGTATAAAAGTGCTTTAGGACGTATACTAAAGTTTGTTGAAGCCTTAGCTATACGGAAGTTCAAACCCCCCTTGTGTGTTCAAAAACAATTTGTACTTTCCCTCAACCTACCTTCTTAGAGTGTTACTTACATTGTAATCTTTATTATCTTCGTTTAATTATCTTTGTTTACTTAGCTTATACTCTTATTTGTCTAGTGACCTTTATTTTTCATATATAAACGCCTTAACAAGTGTGTGTGATCAGATTGTTCGAAATGTATTGCTCAAATATATACATCATATAGCTCTTATAAAATTCGTCTTCTTATTGCATTATCCAAATTTATCAAAGGGACAAATTGTTTTAAATATTTATTTAGACCATACACTAATCAGTCGTTTTCTCGTGCTCATTTACTTGCTTTTATAGCTGACGATTGAAGAGGGACGTTAAGCTACATAGTGTCTATCACAACAGGTATGTCTGCCAACAATATTATCTCTATTCGAGCATTCATGTCGTACCACTTACTCACATTCGCGTCAATAAATGTCGACGATTTTACTCCTCTATTTGGTGTTGTCTGTGGGTAATTAAATGACAAGAAGATAGATAGATCGTTTGATAGATCGACAAATAAGTAGATAGTTATAATGATAGATCAAATAATAGAAAGATAAACAGATAGATAGATAGATTGACTGACTGAGTGATGGGAAAATAAAGAGGTAGATAGATAGATTAAAGAGATAGTTAGATAGATAGATTAAATGATAGTTAGGTAGATTGACTGATGGATAATAGGTTTGAGTGACCTGAAGGATTTTACCGTATCGTGATATGTGTGACTTTGTGTGTGCATCCATGTCAGATTTGTGATTGCGCATAAATATAAATTAGAATGGAATTCAGTGTATGCATAATTTTGAATAAGTGTACAGGTTATATCAGTGGGTGCATTATTTTGTCCCTTTTTCATTTTATTCTTAGTTTAACCTGTTGCCCTCGTGATTTTGTCGGTGTTTTTGTTTGGTATTTTCTGTTTCTTTTATTTAAACATTTTTTTATTTATTCATTCGTTTATTTTTTTGACTGCCGTCATGTAATTTTCTTTAATATTTCTGTTGATTTTTATGTACTACTCTGTTTTGCTATTTAAATTATTGTCTCTATTTATTGTCGTTCTTCTTTCTTATGTAGAACTATTCAAAAGCAATAAGTATCTTTTCAATTTTGGCTATGGGACCTATTAGCTCACTGAATATGATCATTTTTACTAGACTGAATATGTCAGAGATTGATGTTAGTAGGGTACCATTGAAAACTAAGGATCACGGGACAGCTGTTTCATTTAGTTATAAAACTCCAAGGCCGTGCTTACCCCAGACTTGTTACTAAGGGCTTCAGGTTGATGGCGATTGCCTAACTGTCTACAGCAATAGGTCAACATTGTAGAATTCCCACTTCCATAAATAATGCCCTGCAAACATCAATCTGTGACATATGTCTAATCAAGTAAAAATGCTAATATCCATAAAAACAACCATCCCAACTTAACTATAGTAATTAGCTTACTAGTAGCCAACTCCAGGATGTTCGCGGAACTCTAGTAAGATTTCGTGACTGATGGAGTTCAGACTTGTTGGGAGTAAAACAGTTATCACCAATGACAATGGATAATTGTCGCGCTATATATCACATAGGACACATGTTTGAGAAAGCCCTAAACCGAAGTTGACAGATCAACAGTGGAGTATTCGATTTAGTGTCTAAACGTTGAACACCATAACTTCTATACCACCTTAACAATCAGCTTATTACAGTTGATTTAGAGACTTGTGTACTATTAAATATTTGATTGCTGAGTTGTGACTATATTTAAATTAGTAAGTGATGCAGAACCTAGTACATGTGTAGATTGTTTCAAATTTATACTAAGCACGTATAGTATTAGAGTAGTACGTGTTAAGTAACACCAATTGTTTCAATATTCATTCCTCCAATAAATAGAATATGATTGCGCAAATTACCGAAGTGTATAAATGCATTTACCAACCTAAATTACGTTTGATATTCTGTGTGAAAACAACAATCACGTCTTTTCTACATTATACATTTTGCTTAAGAAATTACACATATTTGTTTCGTGGTTGATACCTTCATTGATAAAATATTGTACATAGAGGTTGTGGATGGAACTACAATGTGTGGTGGCACCTACCAGTGTTCTTCATACATGAGATTTTGAAAGGTAGGTAGAATCTGCAGAATATTCTCCCAGTAACTTACACTTATTTTGTTGCCTAAAGGATAGTACTCTACAAACTGTTCTAGTCAATAGTCAATGAAATATTTCGTAGCGCTGATTAGTGGCTGTGAAATGGTTTCGTTATATCACTGCATTTGTTCTACGGTGTGAAGTTGTTAACACATCTATGCAGAAAGTGTGTGTTACAATGATTGGTTTTAATTTTGTTATCCAAAAATGGAAATATTTCGATATAGATGTGTTTATTAATAACTTAATAAGATAACCAGTTACTTATTTGAATACGCATATTGAAATAGTTTGTTTTTTGAAGTGGTGTGATCTGATCAAATCTGTTTTCTATTGAAAACATCAATGAGTTGAGGTATTTTGATATGAAAAGTAGATTATAGCACAACTAATTTAATTAGACTATGAAGGTTGTGATTCCACATCAATGCTAGTAATCACCATACATGTTTCATTAAGTAACACAATGGGCTTGATTATGTTATGGTAGATAGTTAGAAGAGGACATTTTACTAACTAATTTGAAAACGTCTTTGAGACTTTCGTATGTCTTATAACTGTAGGTAGGTTGGGGTACAATGTGCTCGTTGTATTCGGGTTGATTTTTAATAATGATAGGTCGAAGCGCGCTCATCGGAATCACCATATAATGTACAGCCGTAGGTTTAGGAAGCCACGGGTGGATTATGATTTTGATCGCCTCCACAGTTTGGTTGAAAGTGGAGTGACAAAGCACATACCATTACTTTTTGATTACACCCAGCTTATTCAGGAGCTATATGCACTTTCAGGTGATTAGCACTGATGAATATTATATGATTTTGAATATTTTCATTGCAAGTGGGATGGGTGATAAGTTTTCGAAAACGAAGAATA
Source organism: Schistosoma mekongi (assembly GCA_034768735.1). Taxonomy (NCBI): domain Eukaryota; kingdom Metazoa; phylum Platyhelminthes; class Trematoda; order Strigeidida; family Schistosomatidae; genus Schistosoma; species Schistosoma mekongi. The sequence continues at coordinate 8,670,482 of CM068312.1, read as the reverse complement.
TAAATGGTGAGAAACGAATTAAGCCGGAGGATATATTCAGACTAGTGTAATCCTATGGGTATATGGATGTAAAGAAACTACCTCAATAAAGCTCACAGATGAGATGTGGGTGTTTCTTTTTGCATTTGCAGAGGGCCTATGCATACAGCGAACCAGTAATACAGAGTTCGATAAATGGATCATATGGACTAGTTCACAGTAGTGAAAACTGATTTGTTTAGCTATGGGGAAGAGAGTGACCACTAAAACTATCTTAAGCACCCACCTACTCTCATGTGCACCAAGTAACAACAATGGTCAATGTTGAAGTCGATGCCACACCCAAAATATTTGATGGTCATCAAGATGTTGTAATTTTCAGGATGGATGGGTTGAATAGTGGTAAAGGGACATCTTTCCTTTTAAAGATCTGGTAATAATAAGGAGGCAGTCTACATGTGAACGGTAGGGTTGAGAAATGTATGTAAGAATGTTACAAAGTGAAGGTGTCACTTCACTAATGATTAGTTTATAATTTAGTGATGACTGATTAAGGTACAGTAATGAGACAGTCTAAGAGTGGTAGAGCGAACATACTTGATTAGTGTTTCTACCTTGTTTCTGATATCGTAGGTGAGTACATCATATTTTAATATCGTGTGTCATTTTAAACCTACGTGTTTTGCTGGGAACCTCTGAAAATTTGAACTCCGAGATAACACTTAAAGGCCTAAATTTTTGTATAGTAAAATGGAATTCCTAAGGTCACGAAGACCTAGTGCCTGTTAACGGACATATACTCGCTAAAGTTAAAATCCATTGTTAACGGTTCCTCATTACAGCATTTGAATTGTCTCTTAGTCTTAGTCTCAAAGTGCACATGGATTATCCCTAATCGTTAATAAGACCGATTAATTTTATACCAGTAAATGAACAGGGCTAGCAATATTACTTTTGGATTTCGCCTCAGTAGTTTAATTGTTTGGCATTTACTGAGTAGTTTAAAACTCCTAGTCTTAATAAAGTGTGGGAAAATGCCATGTACATTACCTATTATCTGAAAGCAATTAAAGAAACATTTGTACAAAAACTCCATAATACTCAAAAGCAGTCTACCTTAAGACAATTTGTAATTTAATGGTCACATGATACGACTGAATTGTAACACTGATGTTGAGCGATTATTAAAATAAACCTTACTTATAGTAAGATAAAACACTACCAACTCACTTCATTACCTCTGGGATATTTTTCACGTTGCTCTGTACTTACTGTTTTCATCGTCTTCTCTTTAGCTAAATATGAAGTTGTATTAAGCATTAGTGGGAGATTCACGTACTATGTTGTTTATGCTTCTTTGCAACATCATGGTATGTTAGTTGGCGAAGCGCGCACCGTCCAATGCGATGTAGTCTACTGAAGAGCACAAGTACCCATTTGTTTCTACCACTCTCCATCAACGTGAATTTTAGCTTCCTCACATTACTAATTATCGATAAACGTGTACTTACACTCTAATCTACATAGTAATGATTATGTAAGCAAGATGCAATCATCTTTGATATCAAGGTGATCGATTAACGCCTATATTGTTTGGATCTTTCATCAACTACAAATACATGTTTTGTTGTAATAAACAGAGATATTCAACATTGTTAATAGCGTATTTTTATATTTCATAACGACTTAAACTTGAATGTGACTTCGTTCATATTTTTTAATTAATTTCTAAATACATAGATAGTACTAATTATTTCAACAATTTAAGTAGTCACATTTGATTTATTTAAGAAATCATTCTAATGAGTTGATTTATAAATGAATTTTTGTCACTTTACTCATTTAATGTATTATCCCTCTTCACAACAAATAAATGAAACATACATTTTAATTTCATAAAACATTCTTATCAACAATGTTAACATTACAATCTATACAAATCAACTTATATGCGATTATTGTTTATGATGAACACACATGGCATATACACATTCAATAAGCAAACATCAGTTAAGTCTTTCTTATTGTTCAGTGTAATAATAAGAAAAAGATGACAATTTAATAGACAAAACTACTTGATACATGGAAAAATTACTACCAATGGGACACAGCATCTCTTTCCCCAACTATCTAGAAATCCAAACATGATAAGTCACGGACCACCTCATATCTAGCATACGAGTTCACGGCTCATATCTCAAGCATGTGTCATTAACCTTATGGAACCTTACCTTTTACAGTGACCCGCTCTGAACACTACTATTGTACACTTCTGAAATAGCCAACCTATCAAGGATAAAAATTAAACACTTGCCAAACAAGCTTTAATATCCAAGTATTTGCCAGTTCAACCAGTCATACTTTTCTGATTGCTTAAATAATCAGAAAAGTATAGCTGTCATAATACTGTTGCTCCGTTCTGCTGTTTGTCCTCCTTCTTTCCTTTCAGAACTCGGAGATTGTTTTATATTACCTACAAAGTTGGACGTCTACATTTTCTGTCAAAATGTAACTTCTCGTATTGGTGACAAGAACCCATCCTGTTATTCTCCCGCATCACAAGGTCACCACGAGGCCATGTTTGTAATGGACGCTAGATAAATACCAGTTTAAAACAAAGTATATCATTACAATATCTCTGTACATCATTGTATAATAAGTCTGCATAACACTTAAACAATTTCAACTATCTGATATGATATTGTTGATCTTGCCTGTAAAAATGGCTTGCTGCTGATATTTAGGAAATAAATTATTATTATTATTATTATTAACAACTTTGTACGACAACATACCATAGAATAAAGTGTGTGGTTTTCAGGCGAAACATATCAAATTCTATATTGTTTTGACTTTGATTAGTTCTAACTGGTTCCACCATAGAATATAAATATCATTAAGCTAATTACGGTAAATTATCAAACGCCTATAGTATCTCAAGGGTCCTTCCAACTGTAGTGAAGTGTGCCATACCAAAAAATTTTAAATTCTGTTGTAAGGTTTTTCAATGTTTTAGATTCCATATGAACTTACGCGACGAACTTAAGTACACATACGTTGTACTGGAACTGTGTTATTAAAATCTAACAATTTTCATTTCTGTTTGACTAAACATCGAATTTGTCACTAAACCCATCCCAATAGTTACTTCTGGGTGTATTTATTCTTATAAATGTTCTTTTATGAAAGTTCTTTAATGCGCTTGCATGCACTAGATTCTACATCATGTCTATTACCTTCCAGATGGCCAAGCCGTTTCGAAAACCAAATATTTACGTAGAAACAGACGCTTATCAATTATAATCATATGTATATATTTTGTACTCTTACCTTTTATACAAACAGTGTAGCAATTTTTAGGTGCGCTTGAGTTTCATCGTTTTTGTTATTTTTAAAGTAGATTCTTCTTTAATTTTGACTTAAGGTCGAATAAAGAGGCAGGTAAGTAAACACTTGATTGCCGGATAGAGCATAGAAAAAGCGACCTCCCCAATTCGGTGTTGGGTAGCACGCCCGTGGTATTCCCTCGGATATTCTTACTTCTTTTTCTTACCCTCTTTTAGTTTTACACCGTTAGGAGGTCAAGTTCACTAAGTATCACACCATCATTTGTAGGAGAATGTAAATGCCACATGATAGATAACAAGTTCAAAAAAAGTTAATGTCATACGCATAGCGTCGTCGAATACTGGCAGACTGTTTGCCATTGATTGAGTGTCAGGCACTGGACGAGCTAGTAATTCTGAACTTAGATACAGTGGCAGAACTGAGATGATTTTATTTGGTATGTTGATCAACCCGACGTTCCCACGGAAGTCGTTTCTAGGAAAAAGCCAATGTAGCAACTTAGGTTGACTAGTTAAAAGTTTACTTTACACCCTAAGCATATTTACAAACAATAAAGCTCAAGTATTCATTTACTTTCTTATTCTCCGTAGGATTATATTTCCTGTTATCTTATACTGAACGTTGAGATGTATTTTTGTGTTTGAATGACTAGAACCGCTCTCCTCTTTCTCCTGCCTGCGCTGATAAAATAAAGATCTATTCCACAATAATTTGGTTTCTTCTGTCACTAGATCGGGACGAACCTGGGCACTAAGAATTCACAAAATCATCCAATACGATCAAGTAGCATTTTTGCTAGTAAACAATCAGGAAATGTGATTAGTACTACTAACAAAACAATTCTCATTTTTATGATGTGTAATATGGAGATAGGTTATAAAGTTGTAGTTGGAAGAAGAGGTAACACTATGCTTTATAAGTCAACATTATAGTGGAAAAAGTTTGTTGTATGTAAAGCAAGCAATGAAGCTTATTTAAAAGTACTATCTTCAAACATACAACAGCAGTTTTCTACATAAGCCTACATTATCTAATTGTGCTAGCAAAGTGTTTAGTAATTGATAAATCGTCAAAGGTGGTTGATGTTGGATTGTGAATGTGCTGTGTCCCGTAGTAATATAATTCCAAATTATCTACAGATCACTGTAAATTTAATCGACTGATACGCATACAAAAACAACTGGGTAAGTGCATATAATGGAAGTCGATAACGATGAGTGTATAAGAATTATATTTGAACACAACATAAATCTAAAAAACAAATCGCACAACGCGCCAAATTTCAACAGTCGAATATTTATGGATGAGAAATATGCAACACGAAGATTATTATCTTGGGTGGGTAACAACGGCCTCTACAAGTACGCAATTCTATGTGTGATATCGATTTCCTACACGCGGAGATATTGGTGGCCAGGTACTCTGCTCCAGGTCCAGAATAGTAATTGCATTCTATAAAAGCAATTTTGGGATTCTGTTTAACCTTACATTTGCCTACAATTTGATACTCTCATCACATGTGTTAACTAGTTTATGCAGTTCATGCCCTACCCTAACAAATATATGAATGGCTTATGATATATCCACTAGATATCTCAGTTGTGGTCATGTTGCTTTCGCCCCAGACTTGATCTAAATTATTCTTTTGTTTCGCCTAATATTTTCATATCCGCTACAATTATATTGCTAGATATTTTTATATACACTTAGTTGACTTTGTCAGTTTCTAAATGAGCTCAACTTTGTGTGGCCAGCACTACACTTCATATGTACGCATTTAAATAGCTCTTTCTAATCAAACCGTTTGAGAAAACGTAAATCAAATTAGCCTAATAATCGAAAATGTAATGTAGTCACTAATGTCACATAACTGTAGTATTACAATTATTCTAATATGATATCGCTGTGTATTGCCTTACTTGCCGTAAACAGGTTGCGTAGCTTAACATAAAACTTAGTAATAAGTTACAATCCCTTTTATTAACAGGAATTTTGAACATTTGGAATCTCTCAATTACTAAACATGGTAAGACATCAAAGTGTTTAATATCTTAATATCTCACAGCATTTTCTACTGAACCTGCTGTCAACTCATAAATTTTCACGCTAATCCCCAAAATCATCCAGTACCATCAAATAGCATTGTTACTGGTAATCAATCAGGAAATTTGATCTGTGCTATTAACGAAACTTTTAGAAAGAAAGTCAAAATGTTACCCAACACATTCGTTTAGTAAACAAAGTTGCGCTTACATGAATAATCTAGGTATTAGGATCATGCTGAATAAGTCGAAGCTTTGTCAGTCCAATTGGAAGTTATACTCCTCGTGTTTTCAACTTTTATGTTATCCGATAATCATTTCGGTGACCAAATATAATGTCATATTTTATGTGTAGAACACTGTTAATTATGCTACTCGAATAACTTTACGTTACACTATGCAACTTACACTCTAAAAACAATTAATTGCAGTATTTAATATCTGACCACCATTTAATGTTAACGACACATATGCACTCTTGTTTTGATGTCAACGGGTGGACTATAATAAATGAACTGTAACTTGTTTTAGTGTTGATCTGTAGTCAGTGGAGAAATGAGATCCTTATTATTGAGCATCTTCAAGGCAAGACTGAAACATATGACCATGCCTCTGTGGTATTCATTAGCAGTCGCTCATAAGACATATAGTGATTTAGAAGTTGCATGACAGAATTGAACTGCACTACCGATATAGAGCGATTACCAAATGAAATGTCGTTGCAGTAACCTTAAACACTGCCAGTTCACATCATTTCCCCCCAAATATTTTGTCGTTGATCTGCTCTCTCTGTTTCATTCTTTTTCTTTTTGGTTGAGGACGAACGCGTATTAAACGCGAATGGAATAAACACGTTGAATAAAGTTTATTTTCTTTCACAAAATTGTATAATGTTGATTCGTTAAATGGTGAACCACACTTCGTTCTATTTGATGTCAACCACTAGACAATACTACTGTTGATTTGCCTCAACTACTTTCTTTCTAGATAAACTTTAGCTTTTTTACGCTTCTAATTATCGACAGGCCTATACTTATACAATATTTTTCATGATAATAAATATGTAAATATGATTCAATCATCTTACATCATAATGTCTTGTACCACCACTCATATCTTTTAATGATTGTAACAACAAAACATTTATTGCTTCGTTGGAATTGAACTGTTCGTCTTCTTGCATAATGATTTACTGTCTGTATACAACTACTTGAATTTACCCGTGAAATAGTGTTTTTCTGCATAATCCTTTTCAGATGATATGCACATAACAATGATTTTCAATAATTTAAGTAGTCTCATTCGATGTAATGGAGACTAGGAGAGTTTCAGCAAACTATTACAACATAAATTGTAGTGTAGATAAATTCCCTGACTTCAATTATGAAATCTACAATTCCCTCTACATGAAGATACAAAACAAAATTCTCAATGTTGCTAAAAGTTTCCTTTTTAACAATATTAACATCCAATTAACAACCAATGCAAATTAATTCATATGAGGCAAATAATGTAATGATCAAACTTAGCATATTCAGGTTTATACAATGGATGGAAAAATAAATAAAATGATTATTAGAATGATTTCCATATAATTAGTATGTGAATAAATTACAATTTGACAAATTTTACAAAATAGGGAGGTGGGTGGGGAGAGGCTGGAAAGTATAATAAATTGAAGATCATTGCAAATATAAGAGGATACTGAATACAGTTGTACTAAATAACTAAACGAGCATCCATGAATTAACAGTGTTACCTTAATTAAATTTTATAGGTAAACAACTGCAGATAGTCCTTTTCAAAACATTAACTTACGCAAAACAATCGATATGAATATGAGGTGTACACTTTGACAGATACATCAGTTAATACCATCTTTATTACAACACTTTCTATAAAAAATGTACACGCCAATGAGAATCAAACAATTTAATGCAACTATTCCAATTGGCATTAGTATTCCTGAATAGAACAAAAACGGAACAATGAAAACACTGAATCTGCTTATTGTTCATGAAATTACAATAATGGCAATAATAACAATAACACTGGTGGAACACTGCCATGACTAAGTGAATACACATTAAATATGTACAGGTTGTAGTTACCAGTTGAGTCATCTGATGTCACATCTGACTGAAGTGTATGTTGGCTATAGCAAACAGTACAAAACAATAGTGTCGTTGTGTGCCTCTATTTTTTTCAACACAACTGTAACGTTATAGAGGAATGTGGACTACAGGTTGTATTCCTTCATTCAAAGTAAATTCTTCCAACACTTCATCTTTACTTAGTAATTATAGAGGTAAATGTTTGGTTTATACGAAAACACCATTTGATGACTTGAGTAAAAAAATCTACTGATGTTTCTTTGACTTCAACAATCACATGCAACACACGCAGCATTCTGGGATAATGGGATGATGGAGAATGGAGATGTAAATTATGCAACGTTGTTTATTTGAGCGTTTGTTGTCATTGAACTTTAGTGAAAAATGGTCGATTTCACGAAAGTTCACAAAAACCATATTGAAAATACTCCGCAAAGTCTTTATGCACTACCTTAATAACATAACAAACTTACACTCATCTGAGATTCGTGAAGAATGTTCAGTTGTAAGGCAATCATTTGAATCATTTTGCTGCACAGTCTGATGAACATCCGATTCTATTGCTTGTGCTACTGGTGTAACACATATCTGTGATCACAGTTAGATTGCACTTACAAGGACATACGGAGTATTTGGAAATCAGTCATTAATAAGGGTTAATTAATGATCTTAGCTAGATGTTATTTTGTTGGGCCCCGCTCATATTAGTTGCTATTTTTATTCATCAAAGAGGGGTTTATTGTTGTGTATGTTTGATGGAAAGGGCTACATTCTAGAATATCAGATGGGGTGACAGATTCTTAATGCCACGATACACATGTAAAACAGAGTACGTAGAAATTCACAAATCAATTGAAACTGGTCAAAATAGCCTATGCTAGTGACAATAATAATGGTGGTGGTGTTGCCAATGATGTTGGTATATGAAATTATGGGTGTGCTAGACAGTGTGATCAACGGTGATTGTGAAGCACGTAGAAGTGTCAGCCAACAGTGAACATGATGAGGTTGCACTCTCGCCACACCCTCATTGCAGGTCGTCAATCCACCAGTCCAAACAGCATCAAACACCATCATTTCAACATACATTCTTCAACCCAAACACAGACACACATGCACACATACACTCACATTCAACGATATGCCTATTCTCATCTACACACACTGCCACACAACTGACACTGATACTCACAGACACTCACACACACACGCGAGATGTCACACACCCAAACACACATTCACTAACTCTGTCACACCCTCACGCATTCAACAACTCACAGAATACAACATTGCCCATTTAATGCCATCCGAACTCATCTCATTACATCCCTTTCTATTTCATCATTTTTGACCCATTAATGTCCAAGCCGATCCCATAAAATTTCATCCCATCCCATCGTATTCCATCCCATTACAACCATTACAATTCTCTTTTATTCCATCACAACACCAGACAACCTCTCACCATCAATCTCTAACAAACAATGTTACACAAATATCGCAGATAAGTTAAGTGAACATCTATTGTAGGATTAAGCAAAGTAAAGTGAAAAAGTGAAGACAGTCAAAAATGTAACAATCAAATAAAAAACACTAGTGAGTGAATATAGTATACAGCACAAAAGTGTAACATAACTAAAAAAACAAATAAAAAATAAAGAAAGAAAGAAGTAAGAATCAATAAGAAATAAATGTGAAAGCTATGTAAATAAAAATTACTTGAAAACAAAATTAAGCACACAACTACACTGAATCCCACGCTCATTTTCGTTCACACACAATCATACATCTAACATTTGTGTATACACAAACTCACACTTAGAATGACTCCCACAAACTTACTCAGTCACTCAAACTATTAATCAATCAGTCAATCTACCTATCTATCTACCAATCTATCTGATCAGAAAACTCCTCGGAACAAGCTCAAAAATGCATACAAATTAACTGGAAAGATTGTGTTTAATCAGCACTCAGAATTGTCTTTGTTAGAAACTTCTAGACAATGTAAAGTCACGTGACATGTCGGTGATTGGACAATTATCTTACCACTACTGTGTTTAGTAGGTTGCTGAAATCTCTAAAAACACAAAAAGACATTTATAATAATATAAATACCCTAGATTTCCTGTACATAATTGGAACCTTTGTAGTTAAGTGGTTGTTTTGCAGTTTTTCCAATCATCTTACTCGGTCTTCCTGTTGACGAGTAGTTTAGACTTAGGGTCGTATCAGAGCTTAAAAGTCGAATCGAGTGATCAACCTAGGACAAGATACATTTGATGACAGGAAATTTCGCGGTCGATAAACATATCTAAACCACGCAGTGAACGTATTATGCATCCTGTCACTCAATCACTCACAGACACACAACACCATTATCACACAGGAGGTAAAGTCATCGACAAGTATTGGGCGGTACTTTGAGTAAGTGGGCGACATAAATGCGCAAACAGAGATGAATGTTATTGTGAGATTTACCGTGTGGGCTAGACACATCTCTTCCTCCTCCGGTCCATTCCTTAGCTTTTGAGGCACTGTAAATGAGCACGTTAACTGGACTGATTAGTGTTCCATCTACAACGAAAGATAAAAAGTCGTGTAAATAAAGGAAGCTCTGTGTTTTGGTCAGTGTTTTTTTTTTTTTTTTTTTTTTTTTTTTTTTTTTTTTTTTTTTTTTTTTTTTTTTTTTTTTTTTTTTTTTTTTTTTTTTTTTTTTTTTTTTTTTTTTTTTTTTTTTTTTTTTTTTTTTTTTTTTTTTTTTTTTTTTTTTTTTTTTTTTTTTTTTTTTTTTTTTTTTTTTTTTTTTTTTTTTTTTTTTTTTTTTTTTTTTTTTTTTTTTTTTTTTTTTTTTTTTTTTTTTTTTTTTTTTTTTTTTTTTTTTTTTTTTTTTTTTTTTTTTTTTTTTTTTTTTTTTTTTTTTGAAATTATGGGTGTGCTAGACAGTGTGATCAACGGTGATTGTGAAGCACGTAGAAGTGTCAGCCAACAGTGAACATGATGAGGTTGCACTCTCGCCACACCCTCATTGCAGGTCGTCAATCCACCAGTCCAAACAGCATCAAACACCATCATTTCAACATACATTCTTCAACCCAAACACAGACACACATGCACACATACACTCACATTCAACGATATGCCTATTCTCATCTACACACACTGCCACACAACTGACACTGATACTCACAGACACTCACACACACACGCGAGATGTCACACACCCAAACACACATTCACTAACTCTGTCACACCCTCACGCATTCAACAACTCACAGAATACAACATTGCCCATTTAATGCCATCCGAACTCATCTCATTACATCCCTTTCTATTTCATCATTTTTGACCCATTAATGTCCAAGCCGATCCCATAAAATTTCATCCCATCCCATCGTATTCCATCCCATTACAACCATTACAATTCTCTTTTATTCCATCACAACACCAGACAACCTCTCACCATCAATCTCTAACAAACAATGTTACACAAATATCGCAGATAAGTTAAGTGAACATCTATTGTAGGATTAAGCAAAGTAAAGTGAAAAAGTGAAGACAGTCAAAAATGTAACAATCAAATAAAAAACACTAGTGAGTGAATATAGTATACAGCACAAAGTGTAACATAACTAAAAAAACAAATAAAAAATAAAGAAAGAAAGAAGTAAGAATCAATAAGAAATAAATGTGAAAGCTATGTAAATAAAAATTACTTGAAAACAAAATTAAGCACACAACTACACTGAATCCCACGCTCATTTTCGTTCACACACAATCATACATCTAACATTTGTGTATACACAAACTCACACTTAGAATGACTCCCACAAACTTACTCAGTCACTCAAACTATTAATCAATCAGTCAATCTACCTATCTATCTACCAATCTATCTGATCAGAAAACTCCTCGGAACAAGCTCAAAAATGCATACAAATTAACTGGAAAGATTGTGTTTAATCAGCACTCAGAATTGTCTTTGTTAGAAACTTCTAGACAATGTAAAGTCACGTGACATGTCGGTGATTGGACAATTATCTTACCACTACTGTGTTTAGTAGGTTGCTGAAATCTCTAAAAACACAAAAAGACATTTATAATAATATAAATACCCTAGATTTCTGTACATAATTGAACCTTTGTAGTTAAGTGGTTTTTTGCAGTTTTTCCAATCATCTTACTCGTCTTCCTGTTGACGAGTAGTTTTAGACTTAGGGTCGTATCATAGCTTAAAAGTCGAATCGAGTGATCAACCTAGACAAGATAACATTTGATGACGGAAATTTCGCGGTCGATAAACATATCTAAACCACGCGTGACAGTATTATCATCCTGTCACTCAATCACTCACAGACCACACAACACATTTATCACACAGGAGTAAAGTCATCGACAATTATTGGCGGTAATTTGAGTAAGTGGTGCGACATAAATGCGCAAACAGAGATGATGTTATTGTGAGATTTACGTGTTGTGCTAGACACATCCTCTTCCTCCTCTGTCCTATCCTTAGCTTTTGAGGCATGTAAATGAGCACGTTAACTTGACTGATTAGTGTTCCATCTACACGAATAGATAAAAATCGTGTAAATAAAGGAAGCCTGTGTTGTTGTCAGTGAATGGGTGTTTCATCTGTAAGGTGGTGGAGATTGTCAGTGAATGAATATGTGGTTGAGTGAGTGAGTTTGTGAGTAATGGTTCTAAATTCTAAATTTGCTTGTATGAAAATCCTTCAATGTTATTTTTCCATTAAGCCGATCGTTAACTTTCGTTTAGCCAGCTTATTGTTCTCTGACTTTGTAACAGATTTTGTTTCATTACGTTTGCCCTTTTTGTTATAACAATATCGGATTTTGCTAGCAATAAGGTTTTTACATGTCTGTTTTTGTTAGCATATGCTACATATCATTGGTCTTCAGCTGTGTTTTACTGAGATTCAAGGTTTTGTTGTATTGGTTTGATATTTTGCTTGTATATGCCTGCGTGATTTTACTCAGTTGGCTGGTTGCAGTCATAATTTGGCCCTTTTTATTTGTTAGGAGCATTTCTCCTTGGGACAAGTTACTAATTTGATGTTTATATATTTACTATTTGTTGTGGCATAGCTTATTCGCACAACATGCTTGAATACATTTGGCTGTATACGGAAGGGGAACTGTTGAGGTTTGTGCGCTAAAAAAGGATTTATTGTTCAATATAGTACCATGTTTTGCATCAAAAAATTGTGCTATTGTATATTTAATTGCGAATTTGTGCGTGACTTAGGAATCGGCTGGCCCTTTACAAAAACGACATTAAGTTTCAGACATTATTAGTAGTTTTGGTCTTGACAAGGAATGCACGATAAAGAATATTAATTTGTAAGTAGCGGGAACAAATGTGAAATATAAAGGAGAGTGAGCCCGTAAGCATGAGATCGAAGAAAGCTTGCAAGACATCGACGAAGAGAAGAATCGAGTGATCGGGCAAAACAACTGGTGAGCAAGAGCGCGATTGTGTCAGTGTAATTTACGACAATAATCTGTACGTGAGTGTGTCAGATGGTGAGTGTGACACCGACCGTATGATTACTAAATAATGCCCATCATCAATGACGCCAAAAGTATCATACAGTCACACAAACGAATAACCAATTATTATATAATTTGGATTGTGACTGGCAAGTGGAATCCAGGACGCGCGTTTCGAATAACCAATTAATTAGTTAAACATCACACATGTATCACAGATAAGTTAAGTGAACATTTATTGACGATTAGCAAAGTGAAAAAGTGGTGGCATATCAATGCGTGCACATAGATAAGGTTGTTGGAAGACTCACGTGTTGTGCTGGATATCATCACATCTTTCTTCACTGTGGTCATGGCAGCTGTCAATTGAATAAAAAAATCAACACCAAACCGTCTGATTTATATTTCCAATAAAGTGTCGTACTAATTGAAGAGAATTAACAGGGTTGGGGCCTTTATGTCTTTTAGTAAATCATACTTCCTTACCACGTATTAATCATTTTAGTGGATGTTAGAGTGACTTATTAATTGATTGTGTGTGTTATGTTCGTTATTATTGCCTCATAATCTTATGAATTGTTGATTAGTGTAAGTGTGATTAATTGAGTATATGAATGCGTTATTGACTAATCAATATTATGTTATAGATATAATGCAGTAAATTAGTTGAGTGTTTGAAACTTATATAGTTAAATTATGGAACGATTTCGTTTGTTGCCTTTATCTTTATTGTGGTATGTTACCTTCTACTTGACCTTATTCATGTATATTTCCCCCTATTGTCACTAACCATTTTTAGGTTACTTCTATTTTTCTCACTTTCCGTTTTTATCACCTTCTTCCATTTTTTGTTATTTCCTGCCAAATTCCTCATTTTGGGTCACTTCCCATAAATAATCAATTAAAGGATCTCTGTGATTCCATTTCGACATAAACGTTTTCATCTTTGCTGCGTAATCGTTTTCCCGGTTCAGTAATAATCATATAGTGATAAGAAGAGTTTATCTCATAATTATTTGTCTTACCATTTGCTTTGATTGTTTGTGCTTCATGTTTCACTTTCTCTGGTTTCATCTCAACTAATTTTAGCAAACAATAAATGTAAAAATGCTAAATGGTGATTAACTACCGAGACTGAATATCAATACTTTAGACGTAAAACATTCAATATATCACGGTCCCATTTCAAATAAGAGATTCCATCGTACGTAACAACAACAAGTACCGTCATTATGTGAAAGTGTCATCAAAGTTCACTTGAACATTCGTATAATTTGCATAATTCATTAGTTGACAATCACCGTTGACTACTGTAGATACTGTTTGGGAACTGACCCATTTACTCTCTCAACAGCGATACTAATTTATCAACTGCAGACTCATTCAAACTGCAAACAGTGACTTTAGTGGTAATGAAGTTACATGGAATTCGTGAAGAAGAGTCAGTTTCACTGTATTCAAATATAGCTGTCTCATCCTAATTTATGAATGCTTTAATTCATTGCCATGCTTCGCACTTAACACAGACTGCATTCTCTAGATGTGTTTATGGAGTGAACTTTACACATCAACACTACCATTTCATTAATTCCATTCAAACAATCTGTTTGTGGAAGATAAGATAGAAGACAAATAAGTATTGTCATTCAATTAAATAAACATTGTAAATAATTGATAATAATGAGAATAGAATGAAATAGATCGACCATTTAGGAGTGCTGAGTTAGTTGTTCAGGATGGATTACCCTAGGTGTTGATGTCCCAGAAATGTCGATTTACATTTCGACCCGTGAGCTTGAAGATTCCATTTCATTATACTTATCATGTTGACATCGATATACATTTTAGTGACTATTCACAAGTGGTGATATTACCATGAAATTTGTCAATGAATTCGCCAGGTTGAATGAATGTAATGGTTTGACTTTTGTGGATATATGACAAAAGAGACTGTGTCTTTGTAGATCACGATATGTGGTTCAGGATAGATTCAATTGTCTACTCTAATGTTATTTAAATGCGAATTTAACCCGTAAGGAATGAAATCCAATTTCAAATAAATTCATTAATTCAGCTGGTAGAGAGTCAACATGCATCCCTATTTGCCGCAATTGAAAACACACTGCATTCTTTATCTTAAGTATCGACGATAAATAGTAGATGATGTTACTAAGTAAATTTTACGATGTGAACAGTGTTGTGAAACACTCAAATTCACATCATCGGTCACATCACAGTTCCAAGAAGTCAATCTGACACATACATACACAAGTTAATAATCCTGACAAACAAGCATATACATCATACACATATATGCGCATACACAATATTACAACGGAAATGTTATCCATAGAGAAAATTTTACCCATTAATGGTAAAGAGAATTGGTTTCCAAGCACGTTGAACAAAATCAAAACTTGTCGACTTCCACTGGCATCTGTCACATCCGTCAAATAAAATTTGTCTTCACTGCGTTCAAATGTAAACAACTCCAATGATTGTGTCAAAGTTCCCATAAACACATATGTAGTGCGACTTGATTCACAAGATGCAGCCTCATGTTGCCATGTCACATATGAAGATAAATCAGTAGACGTATGAATTTGAACGTTACTGATCCTCGGAACTATGGGAAAATACAATAAAAGTCGTAAACACAAAAAATTCGGTCAAGTGGCCAACTAAGCACGTAACATGCAATGATCTCAACGTTGAATGAGAATTCCATTTTGTTTTATTGAAAAATGTATAAATGGAAGATATTTCACCTGACAATAACACAGTACAAATAAACCCACCTCGTGAATACCTCATTGTGTATTTTTGGAATTCAGAAGTCATCCAACCCCAATAATAATATTTACCAACTGCATAGTAGTTGAACACTTCACATGGCTTACCAATCACTTCCAATAATCCAATTTCACCTTCCGAAATATCCACGTCAGTATCAATGCCAAATTTTATATCATTTCCTAAGGTCACATGTGCAAAATCTTTATGATACATATCATGCCATTCAAATGACATTGCGGTTGTTTGCTCCTGAACTACGCGTAAAGTATTTGTGCTTTCGTCTTCTGTGTAAAGATGAAACAAAAGTGAAACTAAGTGTTTTCAGTGGATTATGCCTGTGTGACGGAAATAATGGCCCTAATTTGTTGACAATACCGTAGTCGGTACTCAATGAACAAGCAACAAAATCCCACTGATGGAATTTCGTTCACACTCAATTTCATATATCTTCATCAGTGTGTACGTTTTAATTGGTTTAAATGAATTTCACCACATGTTAACAATAGTTGTAGTGGGAAGATGTTTGAAAACAAACATGAAATACTAGCTAAGTGGATATGTGTAAAATGGATTCTGGACTATGTCTTAACATGAGTAGGTACCTTGCCTAATGTAGTAACTACTGAAACAAGAAATCTACATTTATATAGACATTGAGTATGCTTGGAACGCACTTACGAGAACTGGCATTATGATATTGAGTAGAATATGTTTGAATTCGTAAAGCTTACATATTCGTGTGTGTACGTGTGGACAGAAACATTGAACACTGTTAATGATTTCAATTAATCGTGTGACAGCAGAATGATTCATTCTACTTACATTGCTGCATTGAGAACATGGTAATTTAATGAAGTCAGATCTCCTACATGCACATTGTTATCTGCATTGAATTTCCCAATTAAGCAAACAATTATCACACAACCATTAATCTACTACTCCTGATTGTGTTCAGTGTGTCTGTTACTATTCTCATAGTCCCCTAACAAGTGAAGTCTATCACATTAATACTGGCATCACATATGATGATTTCGTCGTCAGTCAACAATTAACTTAAATACATTCCGCATCAAATCAACAATACGTTACTACTGATTGCAGTAAAGTCACCACCTACATGCCAAATGAAGAACCTCATGTATTTTAATTACACTAAACTCTCGTATTTACAATACAAATAAAGCTACCAATTTATTTCACAAAATTTTGAATTCATAATCTTAATAAACATGATGTGGAATGTCACCATTGTCAATTCGGATGTGTAAGGTTTAAGGTGACTAAACAGTTTCACATAATAAGATAACTGAACATGAATATTTGCACAAGCCAATTATTTATCATTCAATCAATCATTGTCAACTAACCTCCAACCATATTTGTTGCCAAATATGCAGGTTGATATTCTCCATCCACAATGTGCTGTAGTGACTGTGCTAACAGAATTCGATAAATGAAAGTTGAAAAATGATGTTCAGTCAATCGAGAAGAGGATATGTAATCAAGTGTTTAGTGAGTGATTATACCGAGTGCTTGCCCTCACTACTATGAAACATTTCAGTAGGTTTGATTGTCAGTGTACCAGTTGAACAATTATCGCTGTAATAATGTTTAAGTGTACTGCATTTATTTAGATCCTTCATTCACACTACGTATACTGATTCATGATTAAGTCGGTTCTATTCAGACACACAATATAGTCATTCTAGATCCCATCATCTATTATGTGTATCGTTACCACTACCAATTCAATGCAATTCAATTAAGTATAACAGATTGGATGATCTAATTCGATTATTCGTGCTACTTCTGTTGAGACGTTCTCAGTACTACAATTACTGACAAAACATTTTAGTAATGATGCAAACACTATTACTGCTATCACACGCGATATTGCAACGATATCAATCTCTTTACATTGCTACTGGTTAAGTGATAGGGATTGTGAATGTGTGTCATGAGGATTGTAGAGTGACTGGTGTAGAAATATCAACCACTGGGTATCTATCTAACTAGGCGTTCATTGTAAGACATAATCATTCTGGATTTGATTTTCCAGTGACATCTCATACTCGGGGTAAACAGTACTTTATTACTTCATGGGTTTTGGTAGATTTTCAACTCACATCAGTTGCCAGTTACAAATTAAATCCATCGGCATCAAATGGTTCACATGAAGACTTTGTAGCATCAGTGTTTGGATGTTTTATTCTATGTGACTGTGACAAATATCAAATTAACTATTTTCCGTGCATCAGCAATAAACTGTTGTCAGAACACAAGACATTGTTTAGTTGTCATTGTATTTATATGTAAGTTAAACACCTTGGCTTTACTCGTCACATTAGTGAATATATTCTATCTACTCATCGTTGTGACTTTTAATATACATCGATTGTGTTGGTGTTTTGTCGATGTTAGTCAGTGAAATGATGAAGCATGGAGTTATTGGAATATTGTGCTCCAATTACAACCTACTTCCGATAGTGACATTCATGAACTATTGCCCTCATGCAAAATGTGGTGACCTGACATAAAACTTGCAACTGTTGTGGATGTATTTGTCTGTATATGAAGATTAACTGCATTTTTTCTATTTTTACCAGCAAATTTGTCACATTATTACATTTACATCTTATTTGTACAAAATACTGAACACATTGGCGTTTTCATCCTCTAATACAAGCCAGCTGGAGAAATCCTCTTGCTATAACTTATGCAATTCACTTTCGAAAATAAAAATGTCACATTCCAAACCTACTCCTTATATGTCTTATTTTACAAATATTCTCGAGTATCTGTAACAAACTGCCTTAAGTCATTCAGTAAACAGATTCATTTTATTTGTTTGTATGACATGTTGGCAATCTAATCCCAACTGATATCCCATTAGAATTTTTCACACGAACAATTGATTCTTACTAAGCTAACAAAATAATAGGGATTATGAACGTGTCGGCACCATTCACCTATCGTAGTCATATGCCAATGTTCTCTATTTTTAATCCGTTTATGAGCAGAAGCGGTATTTCGTTTCCTTGAATGCAAGTATAAACACTAATTAGTGCCCTTTAATTTCTGGATTACAGTGCTATTGTTTTGTGTTCTCTCTGCTTTTGTCTCATTTCAAGTTGTAGATTGTAATGTATAAGGCATGGATGAAACCTACTGGCACAATACAATTGACTTCTTTTCTATGTCCCTGTTTCAAGTACTCTTGGTCTTGTCTGGCATCTGGACATGCTCAGTGATCAATTCTAGTAATTTTCAGCCGTATTTAATTTGATACACCCTAATAGGGAAGTACTGTTTTGAGTCACGTATGCGCCATGATATAATACATACATTTGTTATCCTAGTACTGTAAACTTTGATGCCGTTGGTTTGGTTCTTAATTTAAATCTTTGCGATTCCCTATTGCAACTCTTGTATGTATGTTAACAAAAATTATTTTGATTATGCCAATAGACAAGCATCCTCTCAAAAACAAAATGAGAGTGAATAAATACTATTTATTTGTTTATATATGTGGAATAGGTCCAAATACGCTGAAGCATATGAATACATCATTTAAGGAAGTTATAAAAACAAGTGAGGCTGAAACACTACACAACTTGTTGCAGGTTTAGCCGCTGATTGAGGTAGTTTTACCGATTTTGTGTAGATGAGTGGGGAAAGGGTGAAGTTGTGCAAGTAATGGATACCTAATCCAATAGGGGGAGAGTTTGCCTACAAAAAGCTTGTGGCTAACCATATCAAAAGTTTTAGATATGTCTAAAAACAATGTTAATACCAAGTGTCCAAGACTTCGTTTAGTAAAGATTAAATTAAAGAAATCAAAGTGACAAGTCATACAGGACCTAGTTTTGATGAAACCATGTTGGGATTTAAAGATAAGTTTTTCGGAGAGTAAATAATCAGACGTTTGATCACATACTACATTTTCCATTATTCTAGAGATAACCGGGGTGATATTTATAGGCTTATAGTTATGCAGGTTTGTCCTGTCACCTGATTTAAATCGAGGGTATATGTATGAGGTTTTCCATCGATTAGGGTAAGATCCTGTTGTCAATGAAATGTCAAACAGTTTTAATAGGATTACTAATCAATTAGGTCCTCCGAGTTTGAAGTAAATAGATGCCGTCTCAGCTACTCCACAACTACTCGAAGTTTTAAGTGAGCTTATGGAATTGTAAACGTTCTCATAATTAAAAGGAACGGATCTCATATGGTTAGCAGCCGGGTTAAAATTGTCTGCCACAATATCACCTATTGTTTGTCTTTGTCAGCAAAGAAGTCACTGAATAGGTTGGCAGTAATATTATGATTGTTGACTGTTAAGCCATCATGTGAAATGCAAAGAAAATCATTATTCCAGGAAGGTTTGGGGCGTTTATTGAACAGCCGTACCAAGTTTTGTACTTTGGTGTTACGTGTATTGTAGATAACTCTTCATTAATCGCAATTAACCTGCGAAATTCTTTTATTTAGCTAGAAGTCATGGTAATTCCCATGAATACCGAAAAGGCATTTGACTTAAAATAGCACTTCTGTAGGTATCTTAACTTCTTACAGTAGTGAAGTGATATAAGCATTTCATTTGACTTAATTATATTGCTTAGTTTAATAGGTACAATCTTATCTAAACATGAGTTATTAATTTGATATAAAATATCTAGTGCATCTGTATGACTATTGGATAAGAAGAGGTTGTTCCAGTCAGAGCAACTTGGAAGCGTGTGCAGAAGATTTCAATCCACATTGTTATAATCTCATTATTATCTCGTTCTGCTTGTAATACATGACTATTGAAGTAATTAAAATTGAAAGGAAGAGCATGTAGAACCGTTTCAAGTGACTAAATAGTGACATCATGATGGTAAACAAGATTAAGAATATTATTGTGTCTAACAAGAGTGTGTACGCACTGTGTCCAACAGTGCATGTCAAATGTTGAGAAAACAATTTCTTCATCACATGATTGGACTTTTCCGAAATTCCAGTCTATCTTATGAAAGTTAAAGTCGCCCGAGACAAATTTAACACCATAATTTAGGGGTACATACTAAAGCTTTAGCAATGATATCTACAATAGCTGAGATATTAGGGGTTCTGTATGTGCATCAAAAACTAAACTGTGGTTCAAGGTACTGGCTAATATCCAGACCTACTCTGGTACCTTACCAAATAATTCATCACCAATTTTGATAGACGGAAAACAAATACCACGATATAACATATAGTCTTGAATGACTGATTCTGAGTCGGTAACTGAGGAGGATCGCCATGTTCCTGTGACAAATATTAAGGAAGGTTTAGTTAATTAGTCTATAGTTCTTAGGGTTGATATTTTATTAAGAATTTACCAGGCGTTAATTACTAAAATGATCAGAAACGAAGAGTGAATTGTGGAGAATCGAATAAGATCCTTACCCTAGTGGTGCGTGTTTGGTATGTTGGTTTGAATGGGCAGTCTGACTGTTCGAGCTAATGTCTGGGCAAGCTGTATTGATAAGTGGACTAGTGACTGCTTTATCCAGTAAGGATAATAATAGTTTCCATAGGTATCAGGTACCTTGACTACTACCGAGTCGATTGCCTCTAGGAAATGATGAGCTGTTATAACCGGCCTTGCTATTTAACGATGTGGTAGGCACAAAAGTATCATGCCCTCATTTTCTGAAAAAAGGGTTATATGACCTTATGTGGAGCTTACCTGTAGTTTCGACTATCTTCTTGTTACGTTTTTCGCTATTTGCACATTACTTAGTAAGATAACCATAACCTTTTCCTGCGCTTCGGAAGTTCGCGTTTTTTTACCTAACCAATAACTAGAGAGCTAAATGATGGAGGCCGTGTGGCCTAAACCTACATCACTTAGGAGGTGGTAGTCGTACGTCTGACCTGTGAATTGTACGTCTTGAAGCATAAGGTCTGTTCACTGATTAATAGTATCATCATGGGATTCTGTAGCACCACTAAGTGGTGCAGGTAGACATTTTGCAGTAGCGGTGTTCTACATTAATTTACCTAGGTGTGAGATTTCTAGTCTCTTATATCTTTGGATTACAGTCGTATCCTCGAATACACGGGCAATCTTATAATTGGAATATACAGTCATTTGCTACCGATTGAGAATCAAATCGAAAAAGAATAGGACATATGTACTTTAGATGTTTCTTGTTCAGACGGAAGCACTGACAAAACAATCTAAAAGATTAACTGCTTTAAGTATGTGATACCTAACCATCCTCAGGGGTGGTTATTCAGCTAGAGCTGACAAAGCTAGTATTTAATATATTTGAATTTCTTTGCATGGCTTTTAGGCTCAATGATGCTGCACATAGCTTTCACAGATTTTTAGAAACCGTGATTCTCTGTTTGCATTTCATCTATGCATATATTGATGATTTGAAGGCAGCCAGTTATCAAAATTTGTCCTTAGCCTGACTCGTTTCTACGCTCAAAATATTTCTGTATAATGATTCTATCACACTGTGATCGAATAGTTCAGCCTTTAACAGATCTCCTGAATAAACACTCGTGATCCTTAAACACGAGTGAAGTAGAAATTAATGTCTTTGAGTAGTTAAAGAATTTTAGGTTAAGCAACTTTACTGTCCCGCCGTAACAACCATACCCCTTTATTCCTAATGGCCGGCACATTAAATAAAGCATTAGGAGAAATGTTCCAGCAGTTCGTAAACGGACAGTGGAAACCCCTGTCGTAATTCACTAAAACAACATACGAAACACATGCACATTATAGCATATTCAGCCGCAGGTTGCTAGCTGCACGTTTCTCCATTAAATACCTCCGATATATGTTGTAAGGCACGGCCCATAGAATTTTCACAAATCACATGTGGCCAACAAATGTACTTGCTTCCAATCATGTCAGGTATTCCATTCTAAGGAATTAGCCAGCTCAAATTCATCTCACAGTTCACTACAGATATCCTGTACGTAAAATGAAGTCAGAAAAATGTCGCTGATAGTCTTTCGGGAATATCTGTAATTACCTTCACACCCGCGAATATTGATTACAAAAGATTGTTTCAATTACAACAAAGCAAAGATGAGTTGACTTGGATAAGATTACCCAGTACACCCTCCTTGGTATTTGAAAAAATTCAATTTGCCGATACCAATGTAGTCGCTGATAATCCGATCATTAGATGCAGACCCTATTTACCGAGACGTATAAGACATAATATGTTTGACGCTCTGCACAATATCTCATCCCGGCGTCAATGCCACGATAAGGCTACTCACAGAACGTGTTATCTGTCATCATCTAAACCAGAACGTGCGCCGCCGGACACAATCATGTAATATTTGCCAAGCAGTTGGAACTCAATATCCTACCACTTCGACATTAGGTTATTTTTGAACATGCTGATTTGCAATTTCAACACATTCACATTGACGTAGTTAGTTTGCCACCTACCTTTAACAGATTCAGGTATATTTCTATATGTATTGATAGATTTGCTCCTCAGACGGAATGGAACGCAGCAACCTCTAGAAGTCACCTATGATTGTCCTTATAAGGTCTTAAGAAAATTAGATAAAGTTATTATCGGCGATAAGCATGGGAAACCAGACAGAGTTAAGCCTGCATTTTTGACAGTGATAATATCACCAATACAGGTAATTTGCCCGTTTTGCAACCTGAAACATTTTCCAACCTTCAGCTTTCACAACGGCTAAAAATGCCAAAAAATTAGCTGTAGCGACTCTCCGTATTAGTAGGTTGTGTAGGCATATCCACTGACCCAAACACCTCGTTGATACTGTCATTTGTTATATCGTTTTTGCTTTAATTCTAGGATTTATATTACATATATAATTTTGCATTCTATACTAACCTATACTGAATAATACATGCATGCATGCATGCTACATTTTTAAGCAGAGGCATCGTTTATTTAATTTGGAATGTAACTGGAAAGTGGAATTCAAGACGTTGGCTGGACTTGTTGGCTGGATGTACTTGCATATCAATGTTGATGTCCACAGTTAAATGCATCTTGTGAATGTATTAATTTTTATTCACATAACTATTCGATTTTTTTCACTCTTTATTTTCCACATATTTCATCATATCAAGACTAAACCAATGATGTTACGGTTGTTCACGCATGTTTGTTAGTTTATTTATAAACTGGTACTTGTAGGATATCACTGCCGTTTTACTGAGTGTACGTATTGATTATATTTCATCATTATTAATTGGCACAAGCTTGCACCATATTTGTTATCAGTATTATTTTATAGATTATTATTCGTCGAAAATTTTCAGTGTTTGAACCGTACAAATACATATGTGAATATAAATAATCAGGTGAGATTATTTTGTGCTTTTCTAAATAACAGTTAACCACTCTACTCTTAACACCCACCCTAAAAAATCATACATAAAGAATATGTTCCTTTTAATGTCATTAAGTGATTGATTACAAGTAGAAAGGAGGTGATTATTATTTAATCTTATCGAAATGAACATGAGTAAATATTGCACGTGCAGGTTAACTCTCGACTACAATTACAAATCAACTCGAATGGAAACAGAATGCCATTACGTAATTAAATTAGGTTTCTAATGATGGCAATAAAGAACAATCCTTTTTTGACAGGATATTCAATATTTTTAATGGGGCGGGAGTAATTGAAAAGACCATTCTGGAGTCTGATCTTATCATTTGTCATATTCGAGATACAATTGCCCATCAAATACATGTAGGTTTTATAGAAGCATGTTAATTACATAAATCTATTCTTCATCTTCGTATCCTCCTAGAAAACTACTTCCAACACTGGTTGAGTCAAACGGACAAATCATTTAAAGAGATTGGCATAAAACTGAGTTTAATCTGTGATGAAACACGATTAGAGACATTAAAATCATTATTAAAAAATGCTAATTTTTACATAGATCCTCATAAGTGTCAATTCATTGAAATTTCTACATCGCAAATAGAATAATCGTATTGTACTAATGTCGTTGTGTTATCTGTAAAAGTTTCAGTACAACAGGTACCAATAATAATAAGATTGCTAGAAATAGCCATTAATAAAGTGGTAACACCTGATTATCATCACACTACCAACAGCCTTTACGTATGGATCATCTGCTGATGTATGCATCGTCAAACACTAAATAATTGAATTAATACTCTATTCTATACGTTTGTCTGATAATAAACCAAAGTACATGGAAATGTTAAAAGAGAATCAACTCACTGAATACGAATACCAACAGTCTGTAGATGAATCCACCACATCGTATCATGTCTACAGCTCGTCACAACTAATAGTTAATGGTTAATTTTAGTCACGTAGATCTGTTGTATATATACATTTTATTAATGAATAATTAATTAGAAACCAACAATGATTAACAAAAGAATTTCAGAAATATTTTTATTGTAGCACAATCATACGATGCTAATTTTTTAAGATGAAGGTCATTCAACATAAAAACATACAGTCAATAATTTAATTCACTTTTATTTTTTTTTTAAAAAAAGGTAAAGACAATGAATAAATATTCATTAGTAGGTGAATATAACCAGACAGCTTATGATTTGTAGGATGGTTGACTGTAGAAATATCGGATGATTCTTAAGTTAGTCGACGATCTTTGCACATTTTAGGTTTTATTATTAATAATTTTAAATAAATTTTGTTTCTAATATGATTAATGTGATGTAAATGGTGAATATTTGAGTCTAGTTGTTCCTACTGAATTCCATCGAAACAGCAAAATAAACTCCTGACTTACTTGGTTTTGTGTTCATCAAGTGTGAATGAAGTGGATGAGTATGCTTCTTTGAAACAAACAATCAGGTGGTATTTTAATATAAATATTGTTGATTTATGGATCTGCATAACCGAGGTTGTCAACGAAATGAATTTAATAAGAGCAATAATGTTAATCGGCAGATAATATTGTATTTATCTTAAACTTCATTAAGTATCTTTCTTCATCTGTAATGATCTTCACTTAACACTCCGTCTCCATGTACATTTTATCACCTTGTGGTAATTTGTTCGTCACACGCTACTTTACATAAGTCGTTCTAAAGTTCCGTTTATCTATTCCATCCATCTATAGCATGAGTATAATAATGCCAAGATTTGTTACCACATTGCTTCTCTCACATGAATTGATTTGTATGGTTTTCGATGTCAAAGTAGATTAAAAGAAAATGTTCACTCTATTTCATTATAGGTCAGGTATTACAAGCTGAATAAGTGCAGTTATGGTGTTTGGTCATCCTGTAATAAGTGCCATTAGTTTGCGAAAATTCTCCGTGTTTCCAATCTACAGAATAGGACTACATATATTACTAATAGTTCATTCTCATGTAACAATTTGTACATGAGAGCATACTAGTTTACAGGCATGATCAGAATAATATGGCATAATTGTAACAGAGTTTTAGTAGAGTTGTTGTTATGGAATTGACGATATACAAAGATATTAATTAATTAGGAAGCCAACGGTATCTAGCTTCACAGTTTACAGAACTGCAGTACCAGAGGTATATTTTGTATAACAGAACACTTCCAGTAAACAACCGCGCGCCTCTTGTCCCGGATGCTGTAATCTCGTGAAATAGCTGCGAGAGAGCAGGACAAACCAAAAGTATAACTGAATAGATGACAATAGTAATTTCTGATACATGATATAAAATTGATATGGATGTGAATATATCTAACTTAGAGTTTAAATTTGGTTGTCAGAAATACTATAGTACACAAACATTCGAGGCCCTGTATATTTTGGACAGGAATAATGAAAAATAGGCGACCAGGATTTTGAGTTAAATAAACATCACAAGCTACCCGATTTTGTTCACCTACTAATGAATCTTCATTGTTTTTAGCTTTGTAGTTAAAATATAAAGTAAATTATTAAATGTATGTTTTCTATTGAATGACCTTTCAGTGGAAGAAATAACGGATGATTATCAGCTATACAACTATCTTTGAAATTCCTTTGTTCATCACTGTTAGTACTCATAAGTTAAATGTATAAACATAACAGATCTATTATGCTTAAATTAATTATTAACTAGTGGTTCTGATCAATCGAAAACATGATTCAATGTGTTTAAATTCGTCTACAAGCTGTTGGTGTTCGTGTTCAGTGAGTTGATCCTGCTTTAATATTCTTATTAATTTTTATTCTATTGTTCAACATACGCATAGAATAGAATGTTAATTCAGTTGTTCAGTGTATGATGGCGCATAGATCAGCAGATGATGCATACGTGAAGACTGTTTGTAACGTATTGATAAACACATGTCATCACTCTATTAACGAATATGTTTAGTGATCATAATGTTACGACTAACTGTTATAATATAACTTTTCTAAATAACACAACAACACGAACACAGTATGACAATTTCACGTTGAGCATAGAAATTATATTGAATTCGTGATAAAAAAGGATCTATACAAGTTATGTTGGAAATGAGGAGTAGTCAGCTTGAAGAAAGAGAATTAAGAGGACCAACAATATGCAATAATGGGTCTGCACATTAAGAAAGTAAGTAAGAATGAAGTAATATGAGGTGGAGACAAGCTGATATACACACCATCTATTAAATAAAAAGTATTCCTTAAATAATAGCGCACTGCATAGATATAAATATTCAGGTTAAAAATGTGGTATATTTAGTCCATCTGACAGTTTGAGCATATTTTTCAAATTGACTATATCCACACCGTTTTCTCAAGCAATTCAATCCAATCAATGTTTTCGCCATATTAGGCTTATTTATCATCTAACCTCCGGGTAACGTGAGTTGAGAAACATAATTCATTGTTAGTAGAGTTGGTGCTTTTTGATTTGGTGTATGATGGTTGTGCTGAGAGTGACCTTTGATGCGTTTCTGTAGGAGTGAGTAAGTGAAAAATCGATCAATCTAAAATATGAATCAATGATTAGTTAATTTGAAAAGGAGTAACAAACAAGAATTGCAAACCGTTCAATGATATCGAAGGGTAGTAGGATATGAATGCAAATCTCTTTGAAGAACACTTAAAAAATTAGCCCCACTGAACTCACTGGTCATCTAAGCAATATCTACAGACCTACCTTAAAATATCGACTTAACAACAATCTGTGAAACCTGCATAACCATCCATTATATCAAGGTTGACAAGACAAAGGGATTAAACAATGTACTAGCTGCGGCACTGAAGTCATATATAGTAGTAAATGCGACGATGCTTCACATTCTCTTTGGAAATATTTAAGACGAAAATCAACAACAACCAACAGACCAATGATAATCAGCATCATACATAATTGTTACGACAGACTACACTGCAAACTCCTGCGTTCAGGGTAGCTCACAGATTCACTCGATATACAAAGGTATTAATTAATTAGGAAGCCATCGGTATCTAGCTTCACAGTTTACAGAACTGCAGTACCAGAGGTATATTTTGTATAACAGAACACTTCCAGTAAACAACCTCGCGCTTTTTGTCCCTGGTGCTGTAATCTCATGGTGTAACAGAGACGAGGGCGCTGCAGGGTTTTCAAATGGTCGCCAATGTTTTTTTACTTTCTTACCTTTCAGGCAAGTCGAATGCGAACCTGGAAGAATGTTTTGAGAAGCTTGAGGGTCTTAGATTATAGGAAGAAAGTTGACCCTCTCCCACATTTAGAAACCCCGCCACATTGCTCTGTATATATATATGTACTTTGGTTGTTTGAATAATGTTATATCTCGTGCTTGATGACTTTGACTAGCCGCAACGCAAATTTAGCACTTGAACGCCTTGAACCCTCTTAGTCGCAAAATCAGAAGTCAGAAGACGAGAAAACAGGAAACTTTATTCCAGTGAAAAAGGAAGTGAGTCGTGTACAAAATATTCGTATATTTATAGTGACTATTCATCAAAAATTGCAATCATAACATTTTATTAATACAATAAAATATTGTCAAATATACTCTGTGAATATAACTTACATTGACTCACATTAAAATGTGATGAGAGTTTATAAATCGAGTTTACAAAAATCAATACAACTTGATAAAATGAACAATTGTATTTTTAGGGATATCGAATCCCTAACAAATAATACATCTTTTCTTCCGGTCCTCCATGACTTCTTTCTGCTCGTGTGTTCCCAAGTGACTGTTGTGTGTTGAATATCTCGCTTCCATAGGTACAAAATATTGGTGATGGAGGTGGGATCAAAAGCAGAAAACTTTGGAAGTTGTGACGAACCTCCTGTCTTCGACCGAAGGCCGCTGCCACCAGTCATGCCGCTTCCGTGCGCAAAACCTTTATTCCATAATATTCCAGTGTTAACGTCCGGAGGTGATTACGAGATCTGGAAACTGAGATTGCAGACAATTCTCGAAGGCTTTACACCTGCAGAGTGCTTCAGCCAGATTATGATGGCCCTCGGTAACGATATGGTTCGGCGAGCTACAGTCGCCGGTTTCTGTAGATAGAATTCGACTTTGGATAACTGGACCATCCTGGACGAATGTTTTGGAGGTTGCCAGGATGCGTCACGACATTTGAGGCAGTTCCTGGGTAGGCAGCAACGGCAAGATGAGCCAGCCGCCGATTATCTGCATGAACTACGCTACCTGGCTCTACGTGCACTACCCTCGTTGTCCGTGGCGGTACGAGAAGAAATGATTTGTGCCCGATTCACCCAAGGTCTTCAGGATAGGGACCTACAACTACAGCTACTTAGATTTCCAGTTCAATGCGTGTCTGAGACTCTTACAATGGCCCAACGGTTCGAAGACACTGCAAGATCAACGATAAATCCCACGCTATTCAAAATGCAGCCCCGCAGAAGACCTGTGTCAAGAGGAAGAGACGATTCATGTCATTTGTGTCTAACATAAAAGTGCCTCTAGTACCTGCTTTACGGGGTCATCATTTATTAACAGCAGATGGCGATGTCATTCAAGCACAATTTTCGACCACCCTGACACTGCAGTTCGGTGGACTTTTATGTAAACAACGGTTCTTATTGTGCGATTACATCACTTGGGATATCATTTTGGGAGTCGACTTTCTGCGGAAAAATTGGGCCTTAGTAGATTTCTCGACGTCCTGTGTTTTGGTCGACAGACATGTAGTGCCCATAGCCACAACTGTCGATTCGAATTGCATGGGAGCTGTAGATGCGTCTAACCAACTATCTATGATAGATGAAGTTTCGATTGGCTCTCACTTAGATCGCCAAACTCAAAATAAAGTGGTATCGGTATTGATGAAATTCAGAGAGGTGTTTAAAGAGAATGGTCTGCCGGGACGGACTAGGGCTGTTTGGCATGAAATTGATACAGGCGACCATAAACCTATTAAGCAGTACCTTTGGAGAGTGCCGATCCACTACCAGCCAGAGTTAGATAAGATGATTAAGGAAATGTTGAAGCAGAAGGTGATTAAACCGTCCACCTCTCCATGGGCGTCCCCTATAGTCTTAGTGAAAAAGAAAGACAACTTACTCCGCTTGTGCGTAGATTATCGTCGTCTCAACGCAATTACGAAGCGAGACTCATTCCCACTACCTCGAATAGATGAGACTCTTGATGCGTTAGGAGGAGCACAATGGTTTTCCACCTTGGACTTAGCTTCCGGGTATTGGCAAGTAGAGATTAGACCAAAAGACAGACAGAAAACGACCTTTGTAATACCCACAGGCTTATACGAAATTGAGACCATGCAGTTAGGGTTAACTAACGCTCCAGCAACCTTTCAACGGTTAATGCAAACTATTTTGGAAGGGCTAGTTCCGAAGAGGTGATTAATTTACTTGGACGATATTATAGTTCATGTGCGCACTATCGAACAACATATGGAGAACCTGAGAATTGTTCTTGACCGCATTCGCGCAAATGGGCTGAAGCTTAGGCCTAATAAATGTCAGTTTCTGAAACAATCTTTTACATTCTTAGGTCACTACATAACATCGCGGGGGGTTCAGACTGATTGTAGCAAGGTACAGGCAGTGCAGAGTTGGCCAACTCCCTCATCGGCTGCTGAGGTTATCAGTTTTATGGGGCTGGCGTCGTACTATCGTCGATTTGTGGCAAATTTTGTTGGTATTGCGGCCCCACTTCACTGCCTAACAGAAAAAGGAAGAAAATTTTTGTGGACAGCAGAGTGCCAGTCAGCATTTAAAGAGTTAAAAGCTAAGCTTGCTGCTGCCCCAATTCTAGGGTTTCCTGACACATCACCAGGAGCTGGTCCATTTATACTGGATATGGATGCCAGTGATCACGCCATTGGGGCTGTGTTGTCTCAAATATCTCCAGGTGGGCAGGAAAAGGTTATCTCCTACGGCAGCCGGAAGCTAGACAAAAGAGAGGTAAACTACTCTACTACTAGACGGAAGATGTTAGCGTTAGTATATATCATGAAACACTTCAGACATTACCTTTTAGAACGTCAATTTTGTGTTCGAACAGATCACAAAACCTTACAGTGGCTTAGCAATTTCCGGGAAGCAGATGGACAGTTAGCACGTTGGCAAGAGACTCTGCAGAAGTTTGATTATGTGTGCGAATATCGAAGAGGGGGCTCAGCGTTTAAATGCAGATGCTAGGTGACGCCACCCTGCACCTGTCGAAGTAGTGAACAGCCTCCTCACAGCCGACAGTGAAGTAGATTGGGGCTCCCTACAAGCGGCGGACCCAGACTTAGCCTTAGCATATGCCCGCCAGCAGCATGGGAATGATAAACCTACAAGTCAAGAGATGAAAGACATGACGACAGTGGCGCGATGCGTCTGTGTCAAGTGGGGACATCTAAGATTATGTAATGATGTCTTATATTTAATGTAGCCGTCCAAACCTCCTCGCCTAATTGTTCCTGGAGCTAAAACATCGTACGTGATAACGCGAATGCATGAGCAGTTAGGCCACGCAGGGACGAGGAAGACTGAAGCTGCAGTTCAGACACGGTTTTGGTGGCCTCTAATCCATCGAGATGTCGAGGAGTTTTGTAAGTCCTGTGATACGTGAGCCAAAGTCCAGTTGCCTTCCAAACACAGTCGTGCTAAACTAATACCAATGGTAACTACTGCACCATACCAGCGAGTAGGAGTTGATGTGATTGGTCCATTTCCAATTTCGCAGCATGGAAATCGTTATATACTAGTTATGGTTGATTATTTCACGAAGTGGTGTGAAGCTGTACCTATTCCTCAACAAGACGCGGTGACAATAGCTAAAGTATTCATCAACACCTGGATAGCTCGTTACGGTGCCCCGCTGTACTAAATCTATCCTAATAATAATAATAATAATAATAATAATTTATTTCCTGAATATCAAGAGCAAGCCATTTTTACAGGCAAGATCAACAATATCATATCAGATAGTTAAAATGGTTTAACTGTTATGCAGACTTATTATACAATGATGTACAGATATATTGGAATGATATACTTTGTTTTAAACTGGCATTTATCTAGCGTCCATTACAAACATGGCCTCGTGGTGACCTTGTGATGCTGGAGAATAACAGGGTAGGTTCTTGTCACCAATACGAGGAGTTACATTTTGACAGAAAATGTAGACGTCCAACTTTGTACGTAATATAAAGCAATCTTCAAGTTCTGAAAGGAAAGAAGAGGACTCCATATCTAGAAAGCATAAACTTGGACCACATTTTCGACGATTTAACAATTAACCTCGAATCAACCGGCAATGGCATGTTAGGCCTCTAAACTGCATAAGCGACAACAACGTAAGTTGCAGTAAAAAAGTAGAATCATGTCGTTGCAACTACTAAATAGATTCGTTTTTTTTCTTTAGATTTCCTATATTTTTTCTATAACCACCGCACTGACCAAGTTTAATGGTCGGCTCTCGTAAGTAATTGGTCAAGTCAAGAGATGAAAGACATGACGACAGTGGCGCGATGCGTCTGTGTCAAGTGGGGACATCTAAGATTATGTAATGATGTCTTATATTTAATGTAGCCGTCCAAACCTCCTCGCCTAATTGTTCCTGGAGCTAAAACATCGTACGTGATAACGCGAATGCATGAGCAGTTAGGCCACGCAGGGACGAGGAAGACTGAAGCTGCAGTTCAGACACGGTTTTGGTGGCCTCTAATCCATCGAGATGTCGAGGAGTTTTGTAAGTCCTGTGATACGTGAGCCAAAGTCCAGTTGCCTTCCAAACACAGTCGTGCTAAACTAATACCAATGGTAACTACTGCACCATACCAGCGAGTAGGAGTTGATGTGATTGGTCCATTTCCAATTTCGCAGCATGGAAATCGTTATATACTAGTTATGGTTGATTATTTCACGAAGTGGTGTGAAGCTGTACCTATTCCTCAACAAGACGCGGTGACAATAGCTAAAGTATTCATCAACACCTGGATAGCTCGTTACGGTGCCCCGCTGTACTAAATCTATCCTAATAATAATAATAATAATAATAATAATTTATTTCCTGAATATCAAGAGCAAGCCATTTTTACAGGCAAGATCAACAATATCATATCAGATAGTTAAAATGGTTTAACTGTTATGCAGACTTATTATACAATGATGTACAGATATATTGGAATGATATACTTTGTTTTAAACTGGCATTTATCTAGCGTCCATTACAAACATGGCCTCGTGGTGACCTTGTGATGCTGGAGAATAACAGGGTAGGTTCTTGTCACCAATACGAGGAGTTACATTTTGACAGAAAATGTAGACGTCCAACTTTGTACGTAATATAAAGCAATCTTCAAGTTCTGAAAGGAAAGAAGGAGGACTCCATATCTAGAAGCATAAAACGTGGACCACATTTTCGACGATTTAACAATTAACCTCGAATCAACCGGCAATGGCATGTTAGGCCTCTAAAACTGCATAAGCTACAACAACGTAAGTTGCAGTAAAAAAGTAGATCATGTTTGCAACTACTAAATAGATTCGTTTTTTCTTTAGATTTCATATATTTTTCTATACCACCGCCTTACCAAGTTTATGGTCTGCTCTCGTAAGTAATTGGTCTCCTTTAAGAAACTTCAAACGTTGGCAAGGAACGTAATTAATACACCAATAACACACTGCTTAAGACCAACTTACATTAACAGGCTCCCCTAACCAAATTTCAAACTCTCAGCCTTATCCTGTTTCCGGACAGTCGCTTTGGTTCATTCTGCTCACTAGCAACAGTTTTCTGAGATTACAACACTCAAGACGAAAAGCGCGTGGTTGTTTGTTGGAAGTGTACTCAAAGTCAAAATATACCCCTAGTACCGTAATACTGTAAACTACGAAGCTTTTTACCACTTCCTTGTTAAATAAATAATATTTTCAAATATCGTGAATTCCATAACAGTAACTCTATTAAAACCCTGTTAAAAACAGACCATATCATTCTAATCATGCCCGTAAACTGGTATGCATTCATGTACAAATTGCTCTTTGAAAACAAACTATAATTATTTTATTTTGTCACTTAAACTCTCTTTTATTTATCTTATGTATGCACAGTTCCATATTTCCTTCCATGTTGGCATTATTTTTGTGTCTCCTCCGGACACTGTACGAGGTGATATGTACAGACTGATTTAAAGATGCCACGTTTCCTAAATACTTATAAGCATCGAGAGAGTGGTAGGTTTTAGTATTGTTACGTCGCTAATATTTACTGTGTTAACATTGTTTAAATGTATGAGCAATATCTTCGTACTACCCACACTGATACTAGCAGATTGTATTTTCTCTTGTCATTGAAGCGAAAGTCGTCGCTCAGAAACCATACAGGTATAGTGTGGGTGAAACAGTGTAAGACTAGAATACGCTCCAATTTTTCGTGCACAAATTCACTGCTATTTGGGGAAGTTTACTGGAAGAAATCCTTAAGTTATATAGCACTAATCAATTTATACGAACAAAAACCCAACTATATAGTGATTCCAGGGCATTGAACAAACTACCGATTTATTCATCATCATCCTCATTCTCACTGCCTATTTCATTTATTACTTCTTTATTGGATTACATTTTTCGTTACATCACCATTTCATTAGGTGGTTGAGTTCAAATTTTGTGTTTAATCAGGTCATCTTGATTATAAAATATTTTTAACCACCTATTATTATATAATCGTTTGGTCTCTGGTACCTTTTTCTTTATTCAATATATATTTACAGCATTTTCTTCAACATTTTAGTTATGTTCACATGTCTAACATGATTGATTCCAACCAAGTTCAAACGCTCTCATTAGTACGTTAAACTATGTTTTAAATGTTAATTTTGCAATTAACTTAGGTTGAATGCAGCTGATGAAAAACCAACGAAATAAAATGTATTTATCTTATGTATGCACAGTTCCATATTTCCTTCCATGTTGGCATTATTTTTGTGTCTCCTCCGGACACTGTACGAGGTGATATGTACAGACTGATTTAAAGATGCCACGTTTCCTAAATACTTATAAGCATCGAGAGAGTGGTAGGTTTTAGTATTGTTACGTCGCTAATATTTACTGTGTTAACATTGTTTAAATGTATGAGCAATATCTTCGTACTACCCACACTGATACTAGCAGATTGTATTTTCTCTTGTCATTGAAGCGAAAGTCGTCGCTCAGAAACCATACAGGTATAGTGTGGGTGAAACAGTGTAAGACTAGAATACGCTCCAATTTTTCGTGCACAAATTCACTGCTATTTGGGGAAGTTTACTGGAAGAAATCCTTAAGTTATATAGCACTAATCAATTTATACGAACAAAAACCCAACTATATAGTGATTCCAGGGCATTGAACAAACTACCGATTTATTCATCATCATCCTCATTCTCACTGCCTATTTCATTTATTACTTCTTTATTGGATTACATTTTTCGTTACATCACCATTTCATTAGGTGGTTGAGTTCAAATTTTGTGTTTAATCAGGTCATCTTGATTATAAAATATTTTTAACCACCTATTATTATATAATCGTTTGGTCTCTGGTACCTTTTTCTTTATTCAATATATATTTACAGCATTTTCTTCAACATTTTAGTTATGTTCACATGTCTAACATGATTGATTCCAACCAAGTTCAAACGCTCTCATTAGTACGTTAAACTATGTTTTAAATGTTAATTTTGCAATTAACTTAGGTTGAATGCAGCTGATGAAAAACCAACGAAATAAAATGTATTTATCTTATTCTGCATAAATATTTGTTCTTGCTCTGTTATAAACAAATTCTAGCATAACATGGAATGTACTCGGCTCACTTAATGTGTAACACGAGTATGTAAACTAAATACCACCGAGCAGTACTGGGAACAATATGGCTAAATTTTTGTACCAAATACTCCACAGCATATCACTTGACCTCAAGTTAGTCAGTGAAGGTTCATAGGGTTCTAAATCTTTGAATACTGCAAGCATGGATGTTGTAGTAGGAAAAATAACAAAATAAAAATGTATTTTGTTTTGAAACTATTGGCTTTACAACTTCTAGCTAACTTTATTTATTTTCATTCTTTCCATTTTGAATATTCCTCTATATCATCTTCCCGAGCTTATGAACTGCTCTCATAAGGAATAGGTCTTTATTACAGAAACTTACTCCTAACTCTGGCTAGCAATATACTTAGTGTATCAATAACTCACCGTTCTAATGAAGCCGCGCAAACTCGGCCATTACGGAAGAATGCCCCCCTCCCATATTTTTGCTCGGTTGGAGTCTTTATCCAAGTTCCAAATATTGTTAGCCTCACCCTGTATTTGATGGTGGTCCATTCTGTTCACTCCAGGCTTGCTCTGAAATTGCAGCTCCAGAGACGAAAAGCTCGCGCTTGTTTGTTGCAAATGCACTATACTACAACGCGTAGCTCTAGCACTCTAGTACTATGAAATTTGATGTCGTTGGCCTTGTATTTAATAAGTTTCTTCATATAGTGTGAATCCCATATCAATGATTCTGTCAAAATCCTTATATGTAAATAAACCTATATGATGCTGATCATGCCCGTAAACTTGTGTGTACTCATGTACAAAAGCCACTTGAGAATAAATCTATTATTATTAAAGACAAATAGTAAAATTTTCATTTGTTCGGTAATATTTATTATTTTGTTGCTATTTTAGCTCCAAGACTATCATCTAACTGTAAATATAGCTATCTTTTAATTAAAATAGCGTAAGAATAACGACTTTTAAGACCAACTTTTATTGCAGCCACAAATGTATACGCTATATATTTATTTTTCTTCCTAAGTTGCTTTGGGCTTCAAATCCTACCGTTTTCTTGCAAGTCAGAGCCTGATTCTTCTCCTGGAACATCCTGGGTTGGTGTAAGGCTTGAATCCTCTCAATTGTCAAACATACGTATGGTTAGTGTGCTGTCCATCTTGGTTTACCTTTTTTTGAAGCTATGTATTTTTTCCCGCCAGTAGCACATTGTTGATTTATAATCTACAGTTTTGAATAAGCCTTTTCTTGTTACTACTTAAAACGACTTTAACGGATAACACATACGTGGTTTATTTTCGGAGTGTCGGCAAGCATTTTCTAGCCTTAAGGTGCACTGTGTATACCAAACTGACTAACTGTTCCTGTGATCTTACATTACCACCTAAACATTACGTGATGCTAAATTTAAAGTCCTTCTAGCATAAACCAGTACCTATGCCGGTGCTTCAGCGTCAAGGAAAGATATCAAACCAAAATAGAATTAATCAAATCGGACTTAGAGGACATTCAGGTGCACAAACGACAAACTTTAAATGCTTTTGCAGAAGCACATAAACTTGAATGGACTTATCGGCTTTTATAACCATCATAAAGCTTACTCTTAAGAAACACAGTTACGGAAAGCTCTGTCTCTTAGAAATCTGAAAAGAAGAAATAAGAAAATGTTAAAGAATCCCGTATTTGCAAGGCGAAAAATGTCTGACATTGTGAACTTAAGTATCCCATTCACACTTCTTGCTCTAATAATGTATAATAATTCATGCTTAAGTTCACTCACGTCAAAAATTACGATGAAGCTGGCCGCATCTAATCTTCACCTCTGAAGAGCTACATTTAGCCTCTAATTGCTAGAGGTACCAGTAGTTCCGAATAAACAATCGCTATACGCAAAAATTTTAAGAACCGAAATTGTAAAATTCACTAGTCCATCGAACTTCTAAACCACTGTCCTCTTAGAAACTCCTCAGCACTCATGCTTGGGTTCAAAACCCACAAAATTCTGAAAGGCCTGGCAATCCTCTATCTCTATCAATCATTCAAGTCTCAAATCTATTATTTTGTTTAACGTCTATGAAAGTCGCTTTTTCTTACTCCCAGACAAACACAACCACGACAGTTCCTAATAACAAGCTATTTGTGGACTCCAAGAGGTAGCTTCGGATCACTTTGCAATCAACAGATTAAATCCTATTCATCTCTCATGCAGAAAACCCATATCTCTGAGGATCAACCTAGATATCGTTAAATAAATAAATAGCTTTTATTCTGAAGTATCATTGTGTACATGAGAGCATGCCAGTTTACAGGCATGATCAGAATAATATGAGTTTAAACTCGTACAAATATTTCGACAGTGTAATTGTAAGGACATTCATAACATACAAACAGTTGAATTAGAAACCAAACCAAGTGCAACAATATTTACAGTACTACGACACTAAATATATGTATTGTGGCATGGTGCATATATTATAAATAAAGGCGCGCTCCTTGACCAATACGTTACAATTCCGAAAACAGGCTGAGTCAGCAGAATGGATCACATATGGGATAAGACCAAGAGTACTTAGAATTCAGGTGTAGAAGAGAAGTTAGTAGTGTTGCGCCATACTTGTCTTGTACACAATCATCTATAGATTCTGGTTATTGATACTTGGTTCGGCGGACATCCATTGTGAGGTATTGGAGTCTGCAAGGTTGATATTTGGATAAACTCTAGAAATAAAAGGAAAGAAAAAGGAAAAATGATTTTTTGTGTCTAGTGCACAGGTTTGAGGATGATGCACAGCATGATCGGACTGACTGTTAGCCGTTGTTTCTGGCGAGTGAATTGTAGATGAACGTTTAATGGTCTATTGATATATTTTACTGAGACAGATGGTCACGTTGTCTTTGATAGCCAATCTTTTTCAGATATTAAGGGGCCTATTATTTCTAGTGTGTCTGAATAAGTGGCTTAATAAGCTAGGAAGCTAATATCTTTGAGCGCTATATTAAGTAGCTCGCAAAATACTGGGAAATTGTCTGCCATGCTTACTGCTGCTGACAATTTGTTCCATATTTGACCACACCTGATCAAATAAAAGTTTGCGCAAGCTTTTGTCTTGTAATTTTCAATTTTAACTCAAAGGAGTTTGTTTCTCAGATAATGGTCCCGAGTGTAGGCACGGTATCCAATATTAGTTGAGGTGTAGGTTATATTGTGCAGCAGTTTACAAAAACGAATTAAGATTGTTCTTAGTTTTCTTTTCCATAGAGGTGGAAGTTTGAGCATGTGACATCTAGTTTTGCAGTCTATTTTAGAGTTGCATTTAATCATTTGCCGTGTTAAGTAGCGTTGCACACTCTCTACTCTCATTCTGTCACTTGTTCGTAGATCGTTAAATAGGAAGGAACAGTAGTCAAGTATAGGTCTTACATATATTTCGTAGAGACTGAGTCATGACTCATTGTGATGAAAGTTTCTTAGAATGAAGCCTAGGAGCCGTCGTGATTTAGACAGTTTGGCAGAAATGTGCTCAGAGAAGTTAATGTTGTGGGAATATTGTATGCCTAGGTCGGTTACCGTCTTAAATTTAGGGAGTTTGTGGTTGCTAAGTACAAGTTACACTTCAAATCTTGGGTCCCCCCACATACATCCACCCACATTTCTCAGTATTGAACTCCAGAAACCAGTCGGAGCACCATTTACATAGGTTGTTTAGGTCGTCTTGTATATTTTCGATTCAGTGTGCCACGTCATTTTTATCAGCCTTATAGACTACTTTCAAGTCGTCGGCATACAGGTATGGCTTTCCTGTTATGAAGCACCTGCATATGCTATTGATATATATAATGAAGAGTAAGGGCCCTAGAACACTGCTTTGTACAACTCCGCTAGTTATAAGTCGTGGTGTTGACGTTACAATACGTACCTTCTTTATCTCATGTCAGTTTATGAGGAATGATTTGAACCACCCTAGGAGTGGATTAGGGATTCCTATGGACTGCAGTTTGCAGATGACTAGTGTTATATTTCCTAGATATAACGACCCAATTACTCCTATTACTTAGTATTCTTAGACACCGAACACTCAATAAGATCCCAAATCATAACACGTTTGAACAGGAACAAAATTATATTCCAAATAACAAGGGTAGACAGAAGTAGGAATCGTTAGTTAGTGAAACGTTAATATATTTATAGTATTTACGTAAGAAGCTTTCACAATCTCCTGCAAAAATCCGCTAGAGCTGATTGGTTTCGAAATAGCCAATCAGCGTGCCCTATCACGATCATGCATTGAGCACGCTTTAATTCGGTCTATATCCCACAAACAAGTAGATTGTGCGGTACCCTGTGTAAAAACCAAACCAAGGTTTGAACTGAAGAATAACTGTCCGGGTAGTTTAGATACGCGCTATTACCTCGTTGAAACCAAAACAAAGTGATTAGGTGAATGACAGTTTTAATATTCATCATAAGTATAAATACACATCATTACCTAAACTAATATTACCACTCAGTTATTCCACCAACAATTGCCCAATTAATCAATTCTAATTTACATCAATGAAACAAATTGATAAGGAATGCGAGGAATTACCAATAACCACAAATAAACGTTATTCTATCCATTCTGGATAGATCAGAATCGTTTTAAAGATAATATTTAGTTGCTTTATAACACAGACTGTTTACGATTCTGGATTAGTGCTCTAATTCACAATCAAAATGCACAATTCCAGTCAATGCAAGCAACACGATCAAAGGAGGAACAGTTCAATATGGCTGCCGCCAAGACTGAGGATCAACTAAAACAACATAAATGCAGTTCAGAAAGAAACATGAAAACTGAGAGAATGAGCGAAAGAAACTTAAAAACTATAATAAAAAACAATATTACCATCTCAAATGGAATCGAATAAACAAACAAAACGTATAACTGAAGAAGAAATACGAACAAATCATAAATGGTATACATGGAGTGATTTTCACAAACAAAACATTTAAAGTGGATCTTACACCCTATCGAAGCCATTTTTTATGTCAAAGTATAGTATTGTTACTAACTTTTCTTGATCACGGTTTTGAGTAATCTTGTCAGAGAAATCAATGAGGCATTTGGCGCATGACCTCATTTAGGAGATAGCCATGCTGGGGTGCTCTTTAAGGTACACCTTGTATATGACCAAGTTACGTTTGGATTATTACCAGAGCAACTTCTAACGATTGAACCCACTCTTACGAATGAGAAGAAATCAGAAGGCAATGAAGGATGGAAGAGAAGTTATATTTGATCGGGAATGGAGCGGCAATGGGATAGCAACGTCTAGGCTGGCAAACTAGAGAGGGTTGCTTGTTACGGTACGATGTGTCGTGATCTGGTCGTGATGCGTGACCGAGCGCCTTCAACTTAGTAGTGTCCGCTAAAACAAACATGGTCAGCATCAATGTCGAAACCTATGTAGCTATTTATTTTGGGGATTATTTACCGCTACACACTAATTAAGCCTCCATTTAGTAGGTGGTCAGATGTTTGATCTTTGATTGCCTTCTCCATTATTTGTGAGATCAGTGGCGTGATATTCATTGGTCGATAGTTTTGGACTAGGTTCCTTGCTCTTGTCATATGTTTAGGGAGTACGTAGGTGGATTTCCAGATTTCTGGATAAGTTCCAACTTCTAGTGAGAATGTGAATATTTTAAGTAGGAGAATAGGTATATCTGGTCCAGCATGCTTGTAGAAAATTGATGAGGTATTATTGGGCTTAGGCGTCTTTATAGTTTCATTGATATTTCCTAAGCTAAATAGTATAGTACTTAGCGTTGTGTTGCATATCCTGTCTAAATTGACGTCCGGCGTTTAAATTGGGTTTTCTTTATTCGCGAACCTTTCGCTAAGATGTTCGCATATAACTCGTGGGTCATCATAGGTTACCCCATTTTGCAGTATTGAGTAAATACTATAATCTCCAGTTTTATTTAGGCGTTTTTCCTATAGATGGAACAGGTTTAGGGTTTTAGATGCGCCATTGGGTGCTATACATTTCTCATCTTTCAGGCGAGTGTAATGTTTACATCTTACTTGTTTTAGTAAACAGTGTATTAGATTCTGAGCGGTGAAGTCATTTGAGATGAAGTACCTTTTCCTTAGTTGACGCAGTTTAGCCTTAGCTTGAGTGTTGATGTAAGCGAATATTGCTTTGTAGCCCATCATCGTTGGCACCATAGTGTCTATTAGAGGCTTTTCCGTACGGTAGAATATTTTTAGTGTTTTAGCAATGCTACTATTAGCAAAGAAATTGGCCCATTCAGAGCATCTAACTTGATTTTGAAAGATGCCCCAGTCAGCATGGACAAAGTCTTGATACTGAAAACGCATACAGGTCGTATTATGCTTGCTACCTTTCACAAGAAATAGCAGTGTGCATAGGACTGTGTTGTAGTCACTGTTGTGGAGTTTTATGCTATATTCTATTGATATCTGCGTTATATTATTACAGAATATCAAGTCGAGGGTGTTGTTGTTTCGTGTAGGTAATTTTACATGTTTCTAGCAGTGTATATTGATATATTTAATTATACTCTCATAAAATGTCGGGCCAGAGAATGTGTGCCAATCAACACCTGAGAGATTAAGGTCTCCACAGATCATGTTTTCTGGACAAGTGCCTCAATTTTGATCTCTTCATAAATGGCAGTAAGTTATCTAGGCTTCAGTCAGTAGTTGACTTAGGACTAAGGTACTCTTATAACCTGTCTTTTACAGGACAGGTCAATATGCAGACATCTAAGTCACATCGACTACTAGGTTGTATACTACGTAACTTTTATAGCAACGATTCTCGTATTCTGCTATATAAAGTTTGTGTTAGAACTTTCTAGAATACTGCACCTTTATTCTGAGTAATGTTTCCATTAAGGGTAAACTCAAACTGGAGTCTGTGCAACGTCGCTTTACTCTTCGTATTCTTAAGGCTAATCATACTCTAGACCATAAAACTAGATGCACTACGTTAGAACTAGATACCTTATGGAGGCGACGGTTAAAATTAGACCTAATCTTCTTTTACAAAATATTAAACAAATTAGCGTTCTCATCGCCTAACACAATTCAGTTCGAGGAACCCTATTGCTATAACCTACGCAATTCAGCCTCGAAAATAAAAATATCTCATTCTAAATCTGCTCTGTATATGAATTATTTTGCAAATGAATTCTCGAGAATCTGGAACCATTTGCCTCAAGCCATTCGGTAAACAGATTCACTTCTTTAATTTGTACTATATGTTAGTAATTTAATCTCTTCTGATGTTTTATAAATAATGTTCACACCAGCAATTTTTTCTTACTCTACTAAAGAAATAATAGGGACTCTGGACGTGTGAGCACCACTCACCTTTCTTGGTCATTTGATAGTATTCTTCCATTTTAATCAGCCTATAAACATGTGGCATGTTGGAAGTATAATTGCTAATCCTGCCCATTCGTTTTGTTAACCCCGGAATACCAGTGCTGTTGTTTTGTGTTCTCCCTTCTTTTGTCTTTCCTCTAGTTGTAGAAAATTATGTGCAAGACAAGTATGGAACTTACTGACACAAAACTATTGCCTTCTCATCAACACCCAAGTTCCAAGTACCCTTGGTCTTATCTCGCGTCTGAGCATGCACAGTGATCCAATCTGCTAACCCTTAGCCGTTTTTTGGAACTGTAACGCATTGGTCAAGGAGCGCATGGTACTTTGTCATATATGCACCATGCTACAACACATATAATTGGTGTCCTAACACTGTCAAATTTGTTGCGATTGGTTTGGTTTTCAATGCATATCTATATACTTATGAATCTCTTGACACTAACACATCGTCGAAATATTTGTATGTATGTAAACTTATATAATTCAGAACATCCCTGTAAACTGGCATGCTCTCATGTACACAACGATACTTGAGAATAAAAACTTTATTTATTTATTATTTTATGGTCAAGGCTGAGGGTATCAG
Organism: Schistosoma mekongi; assembly: GCA_034768735.1. Classification (NCBI taxonomy): domain Eukaryota; kingdom Metazoa; phylum Platyhelminthes; class Trematoda; order Strigeidida; family Schistosomatidae; genus Schistosoma; species Schistosoma mekongi. The sequence continues at coordinate 8,626,480 of CM068312.1, read as the reverse complement.
CATGCCCAAATACAATTATTGAGGCATCTACTAATTTGGGAGTGTTTGGAGCCTTATATATGCAACCTAGTAGTAATTGGTAGGTAGTCCTAGTGATTTAAGTGCTCTCTCACTTCGAGCTAGTCACAAACTTTTAAACATCAGAATTAGGCTAGGAAAATCCTTATCGATGAGTCGTTTCGAAGACAAATACGAGTTCGATTTAGTGAGAAACAATATTCCATCATTATATATGATATTTTTGAACCATAAGATGGCTGGGAATACGACATCGTATAACATGACACGTATCAGAGGAATTACATCTTTGACGGATCCGCTATATTAAATGTACGAGCGGATAAACTGATTAGGCTAAACAGTCATGTTCATATGAATTTTTCTCTTTCGCCCAAATCGTTGCATGTAATCCTGGACAATCATGAAGTGGTAATTGTCTTGTTACAACCATAGCATATCAAATCTTACCCCCACTCCACAAAACCAGGCCTAGGTCTGAAAGAATGCCGGATAGCCTATTAAGAATTGTCTTTTCAACCTCACAACACGAGTTCCTAAAAACTAGGTCATGTGATACGTGCCTATTAGACTATCTTAACGATATAACCACTCAACGCGATAAGGGAATGGTAGTATCGACCGTTTTCCTTGACTTCAAGAAAGCTTTTGATAAAGTCCCACATCATAAACTCCTCCATAAACTAAAGTCGTTCGGAATCAAAGACCCATTACACTCTTGGCTCAGTTCATTTATCACAGGAAGAAGCCAGGTAGTTAAATATAATGACCACCTTTCGTCACCCAAACTAATCACAAGTGGGGTTGTTCAGGGCAGTGTCCTAGGTCCTCTTCTCTTTCTTATGTATATAAATGATATATGTGAAGTCATACATTTTGGTAGACCATACCTGTATGCAGATGACCTGAAAATAGTGTATAGCTTTAAGCCTAGTGCATCTAATGAAGGCACATCCGATATCCAGAAAGATCTAGATAACCTATCGATTTGGAGTCAGAAATGGCAACTACCATTCAACCACAGTAAGTGTAGGATTATGCAATTCGGAAAATATGATGTTCAACAAGAACTCTATTTGAATGAATGTAAAATTCAAACACTGAGCTCTATTTGTGACTTGGGTATATGCTACAGCAAGAGCCTTAAGTTTACTGAGCATGCATCGTCAATTATATCCAACACAAGACGACAAATTGGCTTTATTCTTCAAAATTTTTACAGCAGGGAAGCCAAGCTTGCAATATACAGGATGTGTGTACGTCCCACCCTAGAATACTGCTCGCTTGTCTTCTCTAATATGAACCATACAGATACCATACGAATTGAAAATCTCCAGAGAACTTTCACTCGACGATTACTGGAGTATAACTGTAACAAAACTTATGTGGAAAGATGTAGGTTACTTTCTCTAAAACCCCAATGGAGACGCCGTATAAAAACTAACCTGATTTATTTTCGGAAAATAATTCACGGTTTCACTTTCTCAACCTGTTATCCCTCCTGGAAGACTGCTCTCAAATATAACCTAAGAATTTTGGCTCGAACACTATATACGGAAAAATGCAAACACAAATCACGAAATAACTTTTTTATAACACTGTACAGTTTACTATGGAATAGGTTACCATTTCCTATCCGCTCCTGTGATAAATTACCACAATTTATAAACATGATATGCTTGTTTTTTAATACCAATAGGACACAGCAACTCTTTCCTGAACTATCTAAAAATCCAGACACGATAAGTCACGGACCACCTCATATCTAGCATACGAGTTCACGGCTCATATCTCAAGCATGTGTCATTAACCTTATGGAACCTTACCTTTTACAGTGACCCGCTCTGAACACTACTATTGTACACTTCTGAAATAGCCAACCTATCAAGGATAAAAATTAAACACTTGCCAAACAAGCTTTAATATCCAAGTATTTGCCAGTTCAAACAGTCATATTTTTCTGATTGCTGAAATAATCAGAAAAGTATAGCTGTCCTTCTTTCCTTTCAGAACTCGGAGATTGTTTTATATTACGTACAAAGTTGGACGTCTACATTTTCTGTCAAAATGTAACTCCTCGTATTGGTGACAAGAACCTACCCTGTTATTCTCGCGCATCACAAGGTCGTCCTGAGGCCTTGTTTGTAATGGACGCTAGATAAATGCCAGTTTAAAACAAAGTATATCATTCCAATATATCTGTACATCATTGTATAATAAGTCTGCATAACAGTTAAACCATTTCAACTATCTGATATGATATTGTTGATCTTGCCTGAAAAAATGGCTTGCTCTTGATCATCAGAAAATAAATTGTTATTTTGGTTAAAAGTATCAACACTAAATGAATTTATGCTATAAATTAAACGCTATTTTTGTCCTCTATTCTCACTTTTTCTCATTTATCACGACAAAACTATATTTATCATTAAGGTTATGTAAATATTTCAGTTTTATTTGCTTTACTGTTACCTCGATCATTTGCATCTAAATTTCTAAATGCCGACTGTGATCAGTGAATTCTTTAGTTGTCTCTAAGTATTTAGACAGTCATATTTGTTATATCCAAGCAAAATTACATTAATCTTCATCAACAGTTATGTAACTGTGTGAATTTTGCATTATATGAGAACATCTTGTTTGTGATAATAAACTATAAATCACTTACTACAGTAGGTATTTTGTTACTAAAGTTGCTTTATTTTGCCCGCCTCAAATTTTATATTCAAAATCAGGAAGAAATAAGATTGATTAATCTCATAGTGTACAGTTTTTGACTTTACTTTCTTTCGTTAGTAGAATGGAATACTAGTTGGGGTGAAGTAACATGTCTAGTTATCAGTCACTACCTTGATTAAATAGATAAGGTTTTCGATCAAGAAATTTTGGCAATGAAAATCACAGAACAGACCTGCTCACAGACACATTATTCACGTTAATAAACTCTGTGACTTTTTATTTTTACATTGGTTTCCGACGTTGATACTAGACAGGTAACATAAAAAGGCAAACAATATTAAACATGTTAGAATGACATAATAAAACCCGTGTTAAAGTAGTATATTCAGGCCAGCTAGTATAGCATTGGCCTTCTGAAGATGACTTAACTCAGTGACTCAAAATGTTTTTGTCAGTAACAACTCAGTCTGTTTTTTATTTCGAACTACTCAGAAGTAACGGAATATAAATTGTCATGAAGTTCTTTGCATTTGCACAATTAATGACGTCATCTTGCTTTAAACTCATGTCTTACTGTATTAGGTAAACAAATGAGTACGTCATATTTGTCAAAGTGAGAGGAGAATCCTATAAACACTATAATAAGAACACAGAAATGTCCTATACTATGCACAGTTTATACTTAATTTATTTATTATCTCAACCTTAATGTTGTTCTTCTGTGCACCTCTCCTCTCCTACCCATTTACTAGCTTTAAAATGCTAGCCAATCCCCACCAATTTTTTGATGCCTATAACATATTCATGAGAAAGCTGCAAGACTGACAATATACAAGCAGAAGCACTAACGCCAGACATAGATGTAACAGCAATGATGCTCCACGTTTTATTCAAATGGATCTGGAAGAAAGGACAAGTGCCTGCTGACTGGAAAGAAGAATATCTTATCAAGATACCAAAAAAGGTGATTTGAGCAGATGTGAGAGCTACAGAGAGATCACACTATTGTCAGTATCAGGAAAAGTTTTCAACAGAATGTTTCTGAACATAATGAAGGATCCAGTAGATGCTAAACTTTGAGACCAACAGGTTGGTTTTCATAAGTCACAGTCGTGCATAGACCTAATCACAACACTACGGATCATCGTTGAACAATCAGTTGAGTGGGACTCACCACTGTACATCAACTTAATTAACTGTGAGAAGGCGTTTGATAATGTAGGCAAGAGAACACTATGAAAACTTCTTTGACACTACGGCGTACCAGAGAAACTCGTCAATATCATTCGGAACTCTCACAACGAAACACATTGCTAAATTGTTCATGGAGAACAGCTGACAAATGCATTCCCAGTGAGGACCAGAGTAAGACAACTTACTTACTTACTTACTTATGCCCGTTACTCCTCGCTGAGGAACATAGGCCGCTCACCAGTGTTCTCCATTTAGCTCTGTCCTGAACGATCCTTTCCAATTGCTTCCAGTTGCTGTTCATCCTTCTAATGTCTGCTTCCAATTCTCGACACAGAGTGTTCTTTGGCCTTCCTCTTTTCCGTTTCCCAACAGGATTCCATGTTAATGCTTGTCTCGTGATGCAGCCTGATGGTTTCCGTAATGTATGTCCTATCCATTTCCAACGTCTTTTCCTAATTTCCTCTTTGGCTGGAAGTTGGTTTGTCCTCTCCTATAGTAGGCTGTTGCTGATGATTTCCGGCCAACAGACATTCAGTATCTTTCGTAGGTAGTTGTTTATAAATACTTGTATCCGTCTGATAATGTTTGCATTAATTCTCCAAGTTTCAGCTCCATACAGCAAGACTGTCTTCACGTTCGAATTGAAGAGTCTGACTTTGAGATTAGTTGATATTTGTTTTGAGTTCCAAATAATTTTCAACAGTAGGAATGCTGATCTTGCTTTGGCAATCCTTGTCCTTACATCTGCATCGGACCCTCCTTTTTCATCGATGATGCTCCCCAGATATGTGAAAGTATCCACTTCTTCCTGAGTTTCTCCATCAATGTGAATTGGGTTAATGCTCCCTGTGTTGTATTTAAGAATCTTGCTCTTTCCCTTATGTATGTTCAAGCCTACGGATGATGAAGTTGGTGCTACACTGATTGTCTTCGCTTGCATTTGTTGGTGTGTATGTGCTAGGAGAGCTAGATCATCCGCAAAGTCCAAATCATCGAGTTGCATCCTACTTGTCCATTGAATTCCGTACATCCCCTCAGATGTGGAGGTACTCATGATCCAGTCAACCACTAGGAGGAAGAGTAGCATATACCCAAGTCACATATGGAGCTCAGTGTTTGAATTTTACATTCATTCAAATAGAGTTCTTGTTGAACATCATATTTTCCGAATTGCATAATCCTACACTTACTGTGGTTGAATGTTAGTTGCCATTTCTGACTCCAAATCGATAGGTTATCTAGATCTTTCTGGATATCGGATGTGCCTTCATTAGATGCACTAGGCTTAAAGCTATACACTATTTTCAGGTCATCTGCATACAGGTATGGTCTACCAAAATGTATGACTTCACATATATCATTTATATACATAAGAAAGAGAAGAGGACCTAGGACACTGCCCTGAACAACCCCACTTGTGATTAGTTTGGGTGACGAAAGGTGGTCATTATATTTAACTACCTGGCTTCTTCCTGTGATAAATGAACTGAGCCAAGAGTGTAATGGGTCTTTGATTCCGAACGACTTTAGTTTATGGAGGAGTTTATGATGTGGGACTTTATCAAAAGCTTTCTTGAAGTCAAGGAAAACGGTCGATACTACCATTCCCTTATCGCGTTGAGTGGTTATATCGTTAAGATAGTCTAATAGGCACGTATCACATGACCTAGTTTCTAGGAACCCGTGTTGTGGGGTAGAGATCAGATTATATTTCTGGAGGTACTGAAATACTTCAAACTTAACTACTTTTTTCATCACTCTAGAGAAAACAGACGTTAGGTTAATTGGTCGGTAGTTTTCTACATTTGCTACCGGTCGACTTTTGAGTTTGGGGATAATGTATGTGGTTTTCCAGATTGTTGGGTAGCATGCAGTGGAGAGTGATATCGTAAACAATTTAAGAAGTAGTATATGGAGATTTTCATCACCCCTCTTAAGCATGCTCGCTGGGATACCATCAGGCCCTTCGGTGTTTGAGTACTTTAGCGTGTTTATAGCCTTATCAATGTTTTGCCTAGCAAAGACTACATTTGTGAGTTCACATGATGGCGTTGCGGTGGACTCGTAGTCATCTTCACAATTTCCGCTTGTTATTGTGGTACTAAAGTGTTCACTGAATAGTTCAAGTATGAGTTTAGGGTTGTAGTATATTCGATTTTTACTAATAAACAGATTTCCTTTCGTTTTAGAACCCTTGTTTTTGTTTCTAAAGATTTTTAGCAGAACAGAGGGATTTTTGTTTATGATAGCTTGTTTCTCTTCTACAATGCCTTTTTCCATGCGTATCCCTACAGTCACTACATATATTTCTTTTATTGTGATTAGCGATGAAAAGTCTCTGGATCTATGAAATTGGGAAGCATGTTTTCGGAGGCGTCTTCGTATTTGCGTTGGGATGAACAAATCTTTGGGAATTCTAGGTTTTGGTTGTCGTAATGGTGAAATCTTATCGAAGGCATCATTTATGTTATGATAGAGAATTTCTGTCGATTTGTTAGCGTTGCTTTCAGCAAAGTAACTTTCCCAATTGAGACTGCCTATGTAGTTTCGGAAGTTCATTCAGTCGGCTTTATGAAAGTGTCGACTGAGTGAAGTTATTTGATGCTTAGTTACCGTAATGTTTATATCAAAGCTGCATATAACAATGTTATGGTCGCTACCAGGGAATTTTTTCCCGATATGCACAACGTATCGGCAGAGGCCGTTTGTGAAAACTAAGTCTAGGATATTTTGGAGTCTAGCAGGGTTACGAACGCACTGAGTCCAACCACCGAGTTCTAAACATTCGATAAACGAGTCGTAGCGCTTTGGTGCTTTAGGTGGGGACCATGAAATTTCGGGCATGTTAAAATCTCCACATATAAGCTTGCTAGTGAAGGGTAGAGAGGATGCTAGTATGAAAATTGCTGTTAATAGATCTATATTCTTTAACGGGGCGTTGGGAGGCTGGTACATACAACCGAGCAAGATCGATGTAGTCCTTGTAGGTTTCAGAACAATCCACACAGAATCTTGTATTGCATTTAGCCCTGGAATATCACATAGGAGCGACTTCAACTTTGAATGGACATATACTGTGCACCCTCCACCGCGTCCATGTAGTCTATCACTACGGTATAGGTTGTAATTATCAAGAGATATATTTATATCAGGGATGCTTGAATTAGTCCATGCTTTAGTAATCATAATGAGCGATGGTTCGCAGAGTAACGCTAGCATGATTAAGTCAGTCATTTTGTTACATATCAACCTAGCATTTATTAGACATAAGGTAAATGCGTGGCTATATGAGTAAAACTGATTAAGGGTATCATTCATATATGAACCATGGTTAATGTCAGGGGTGTAGTTTAAGTGGGGTATAATGGTTGTCGGTTTTCGGACAGCTCATATTGATAGTCAAGGTTACGACTGGATTTATTATAGGAACTGTTAAGTGTATTACGAACTTGTTAGCCCGGGGGATAGGGTGGGAATTTTAACTGGCTGAGATTGTATGGGATTAAGGAGGTTGCATATACCATATGGTTGGAGATTGCGTCGATTAGCTTGTTCACTAGTGGTGCTACTATGTCCTGTATCCCGAAAAAAATTCTGATTACCGTCTATTATCTGTCGATTTGTTAGCGTTGCTTTCAGCAAAGTAACTTTCCCAATTGAGACTGCCTATGTAGTTTCGGAAGTTCATTCAGTCGGCTTTATGAAAGTGTCGACTGAGTGAAGTTATTTGATGCTTAGTTACCGTAATGTTTATATCAAAGCTGCATATAACAATGTTATGGTCGCTACCAGGGAATTTTTTCCCGATATGCACAACGTATCGGCAGAGGCCGTTTGTGAAAACTAAGTCTAGGATATTTTGGAGTCTAGCAGGGTTACGAACGCACTGAGTCCAACCACCGAGTTCTAAACATTCGATAAACGAGTCGTAGCGCTTTGGTGCTTTAGGTGGGGACCATGAAATTTCGGGCATGTTAAAATCTCCACATATAAGCTTGCTAGTGAAGGGTAGAGAGGATGCTAGTATGAAAATTGCTGTTAATAGATCTATATTCTTTAACGGGGCGTTGGGAGGCTGGTACATACAACCGAGCAAGATCGATGTAGTCCTTGTAGGTTTCAGAACAATCCACACAGAATCTTGTATTGCATTTAGCCCTGGAATATCACATAGGAGCGACTTCAACTTTGAATGGACATATACTGTGCACCCTCCACCGCGTCCATGTAGTCTATCACTACGGTATAGGTTGTAATTATCAAGAGATATATTTATATCAGGGATGCTTGAATTAGTCCATGCTTTAGTAATCATAATGAGCGATGGTTCGCAGAGTAACGCTAGCATGATTAAGTCAGTCATTTTGTTACATATCAACCTAGCATTTATTAGACATAAGGTAAATGCGTGGCTATATGAGTAAAACTGATTAAGGGTATCATTCATATATGAACCATGGTTAATGTCAGGGGTGTAGTTTAAGTGGGGTATAAATGGTTGTCGGTTTTCGGACAGCTCATATTGATAGTCAAGGTTACGACTGGATTTATTATAGGAACTGTTAAGTGTATACGAACTTGTTAGCCCGGGGGATAGGGTGGGAATTTTAACTGGCTGAGATTGTATGGGATTAAGGAGGTTGCATATACCATATGGTTGGAGATTGCGTCGATTAGTTGTTTCACTAGTGGTGCTACTATGTCCTGTATCCCGAAAAAAATTCTGATTACCGTCTATTATGTTATGATAATGATGGAAGTTGGGATTTATATAGTTAGGGCTAAAACCGTTCTTATTTGTGTTACTATAATAAGGGTTAAGAAGTGGTGAAAGCCTGTTGTTATGCATATATGGATTATGAGAGCTTATAATTGATGGTTGGGTTAATACCCTGAAGTGTCTAGTGTTATTTTCTTAAGTGCGTCTATTATAGTAAGTAGGGTGTGGTACTGGATAAGGGGTGAGGGGCCGCTTCTCGATAGGTTGACTGTTAAATTTTAGAGAATGTGAGTACAGGTGTCCTTTGTTACGTCGTCTATCATTCTTCATGTCGCCTTTTTTATCTAAAAGTTGAGTGGACTGAGGCCTATCGTTTTCTTCATTATCTTGAGTACTCATTAATTTGTTGCAAGCTAGTGGGCAGAATTTATTTAAGGAAGCTAATGTAATCTTAGCGTTTTGTCTACTTGGAGTATGATCTTTGATCTGCGTGTGGTTATTGTCACGGACCGGAATTTGTTGTTGGTTTGTTTGGAATTGTTTAGTTTTAGGTCTAAGCTTAGTTATGTCGTCTTTTGGAGTAGCCCGTTGAGAAATAGGCTTTGGTTGGCTTAGGATATCAATATTTGAGTCGTATAAAGGGTCTGAGATTGGTTTCTGTGCGTAGGAACAACCCGGGGTGGGATTTATAGTACACGTATACTTATTAGCATCCACAGGAAGTTGTTCGCTGTCGTATGGTGTCCCTCCTGGAGACCCATCGAGGTCAACATTATCGGTTGCCTTTAATTTACCACTTAGGAAGGTGTCGAGTGGTGGTGGGTTTGTATTCTGAGACGCGGAATAAGTTTCTTTCTTTTTAGTAGGGGATACTTGCTGGTTGTCACTTGTAGTGCAATCATTGGATGTGGGTACCCTACGTCTTTTTATGAGACGTTGGGAGGGGGTTAGATCTTGGGTGGCTATTATATTTTTATAGGGTATTAGTTCCTTAGCTTTTTTACATGACGCAATAAATAGTTTCGCATCTCTAAGACAGTTAAATTTAAATAAAAGTGGACAGTTTTGTCTGTTTGACTTTTTTCAGAGTCTTATAATTTGACATTGGTATTTTATCATGCCACATGCCTTCAAGCACGTATCCCTTATTTCTGCAAGAGGTGTGCGGTCGGGAACATTATATACCACTACATTGCATGAGGAGATAACCCTTTTTACCGCTTCCGTTGTTACAAAGTCAATCAGACACTCAGCCTTTGCGAAGTTTTCAACACTTTCGTCATTCTTATTTTCCCATATATTTATGAGAGGTGCTAGTTGATTGAGTTTAGATGACAGAGCAGCGAGGGATTTTTGTAGTGACAGTATATCACTGCTGTTGCGGACTGTGTCACGGTGAGTATCATATAAGATATCATAGGTCTTAACCTGAGGGCTATTTGGGGTATCATTGAGAACATCGGACATCGGTTTGGTCTTCTTAGATGGGTTGGTTGGACTATTTGGTGATCGCTTGTTACAGCTTATACGTTTATTTATTTTCACCATCTTAGAATGACGTGATATGAAATATATATCTAATAGGATATAATATTTTATAGTACTATGGATAAAACGGTTTCGCTAATTATGTCTCAAAGAATAAAATATAAAAACCACGTGCAAAAAAGTTACAACCTTCGAACAGCGCGCCAAAGGAGCTTCTTTTTCTTTTAGTGGTTGACTGGATTATAAAGACCTCTACATCCAAGGGGATGCACGGAACTATATGGATAAGTGGGATGCAACTCGACGATTTGGACTTCGCGGATGATATAGCTCTTCTAGCACATACACACCAACAAATGCAAGCAAAGACAACCAGTGTAGCAGCAACTTCAGCATCCGTAGGCCTGAAAATACATAAGAGAAAGAGCAAGATTCTTAAATACAACACAGAAAGCATTAACCCAATTTAACTTGATGGAGAAACTCAGGAAGAAGTGAATACTTTCACGTACCTGGGGAGTATCATCGATGAACAAGAAGTGTCTGACACAGATGTAAACGATTGGCAAGGATTGGCTAAGCCAGGGCAGAATTCCTATAGTTAAAAAACATATGTGACTCAAAAAAATATTATTTAACCTCAAAGTCAGACTCTTTAATGCGAACGTGAAGACAGTCCTGCTGTATGGACCTACAACATGGAAAATTAATGCAAACATCATCAGATGGGTACTAGTATTTATAAAAAACTTCATACGAAAGATATTGAATGTTCGTTGGCCGGAAACCGTCAGCAACAGCTCACTATGGGAGAGGACAAACCAACTTCTAGCCAAAGAGGAAATTAAGAAAAGACGTTGTAAATGGATAGGACATACATTGCTGAAACCATCAAACTGCATCACGAGACAAGCGTTAACGTGGAATCTTGTTGGAAAACGGAAAAGAGAATGATCAAAGAACACACTGTGTTGAGAATCGGAAACAGATATTAAAAGGATGAACAGCAACTGGAAACAGCTTGAAAGGATTGCTCAGGACAGGACTGGTAGGCGGCCTATGCTTTTCTTTGAGGGGTGACGAGAGCAAGTAAGCAATACCATATTTATAAATGTCGCGTACTATTGTTCATATGTTTTTACTTATTCATGCCTATCTTGAAATGTAATTGCTTATATTCATTCACCTATCTATTCTTAGAGTCATTCATAAACAATTTGTTCAATAATTCTACCTATGTTCTTGATTATTTCTATCTACACTCACCTATATACTTATCATATATAAAATCCAGATTCAATATACTGGTCAGGCTTTCACTATCTACAACTTTTCTAATTTAGTCGACTGTAGTATTTTAGAGGATTTCTGTTTAATATTCTTCCCTCAATTGTACGTCTATCCTTACTGTCTCACGGATTAAATCCTGGTAAATTTCACCTTCCTCATATTTTTACTTTTCAATTGTTTGTACTTATAGAATTTGATGATCTTACCACATTTTTTCTTACTGTGTTATTAGTTTTACCCACTCCTAACTGTTATCCATTACATTTAATTAGCCGCTCATTCAATCCGCCATTCGAACTAACAGTTATTTTGGCCATGTTTTTTTGACAATCTGAGCCAACATTAACTGTTTTCGTGCATTGATATTGTATACATTGAGCTGTTTATTTGTTGGCACTTTTTCCTTTGTATAGTTGAAGATGGTCTCATCTTCTTAGTACGTGTAGTGATGTCCTATAAACTGAGCTGAACATCCGACTATAAATTAAGTTTGATAATTAACAAAAAGTTATGTAAACTTCCAAAAGATTGCAAAACTATATTGTTGGGCGATTAAAGAAGAGCAATGAACTTTGAGAACTATGTCTTGGAGGACTTCTACAATTACTTTGGCTGTGAGTAATGTAAAATTTCATTTCTATGATTGTTACGTTACTCTCACCCTAACGTCCCGTTTAGTATATTTACTCTTAATATATTATTTTTTACTATGAACTACAGTTAATTGGTCGTAAGCAAGTTGTCCCTATTCACTACCACTATCTCCTTTGTTCTGCCTTAATGTTAGATTTCTAGTTGGTTTGTTGTGCAGTCTGATTTTATGTACGTATAAATGAATGCATGAAACATAATAGGATTCTGTCTGGTTGGTCTGTCGTCTTGTGTTTTTTTATTTCCGGCTTGAGACTAAGTGGGCCCAGGGTAGACACGCACTTATCGACTTGGCATACCCAATTTACAGTCGATCAAACAAGCAATTTTTTCACGTCATAATACAAACATTTAAAAGTTGGTGTAAAAATCTACAAGATATTGAATTGCATCACATAAAGTAACAAAGATCTAGCTTGTAAGCTAACTAAAACCTGGAAAACTGTGATTAGTGTACACCTAGATTATTCCAGTTTTATGTTACGTGGTAGCATATAGACAATCCAGATGCCCAGAAGTATAACTCATCATAACTCCAGCTAGGCAGAAAATTGCGGACATGATAATAAAGGCGTTTGCATGCCATAGACATCCAAAAATACTAGTCGCAGACAACGGATCCAAACAATCCCGAAGATGGTCTGTTGATTTTTATTCGTCAAACCCAACTTCTGATATTTGCTTTCCGCCAAACTACTCACAGCCAAATAGACAGGTAAAACGATTGTGAAAACATTTCAAAAAATATGCGTAAAGAAAAGCCTACTCATGCTTAAATGTTTACCTACATCATTTATGCAAGCTATAGAGAGCGATAAGCCTAAAACATTCCTATGTATAACGCCAGTTGTAACCGGTTCGACGTTTAATAATGTGGAGTTAATTTTAAAAATTTGACATCGATGACTGAGGAAAGAGTTTAACCACTCAAGTAATGGATTCATTATCCCATAAGAGGATATTTTGCCTATAAGAAAACTTGTGATTAACGATGTCAAAAGATTTAAATATGTTTAGGTACAATATCAATATCAAGTGCCCAAGGCTTCATATAGTACAAACGAAAGTAATAGTGACAAGTCACACAAGACCTAGTTTTGAGAAAACCATGTGGAAAATGAAAGATAAGTTTTTTCGGGGGGGGGGTGTGGGTACATAATCAGACATTTCGTCACATACTTTTTTTCATTATTCTAAAGGTAACTGAGATGATATTTGTGGGCTTATAATTTACAAGTTTGTTCTATCACCTGGTTTAATTCCACGGCACATGTATGAGGTATTCCATCTACCAGGGTAAGTTCCTGTTGTTATGAAACAGTCAAACAGTTTTAGTAGAAATAATGGGATGCCATCTACTCTATAACTAATTGAAGTTCCAAGTGAGTTTATGGAATTACAAATGTTGGCAAAAGTAAAAATCAGTTAGTAAGCGAGTAGATAGTATCTACCTTAATGTCATTCAGGGGTTCACCACTGTTAGCAAAGAAATCGCTAAGCAGGTCGGCATTAATATTATGATAGTTGACAATTAAGCCATCATGTAAAAAGTAAAGTTAATGTAGATTCATAATAATGAAAATTTGAACTAACATGGTCTAGTAAAGACAAGTGTTAAGACAACCTTAACTAAACAATTGGACTAGATCAACAGAACCTTTAATAACAATGAGATTAAACGCAGTCATTCTGTTATAGCTGATGCACGGGTGGCCAATATTATCGATTCTATTATCTACCGAGCTACTGCCTGCTGCTAACACCCAGCCTTGTCTTAGTCTATTGCACAGGCATAAGATCCAACCGATTATCAAGAAGGGCACTTGTTACCTACAAGAATATATTATAACCAATAATACACAAGATATATATACATAAGCCTTATCAGTGTTGTATATCTGACACAATATTAGTCAATCACACGTCTTCTTCCAGACATGTCACATTCATATTAAGTTGACATTTAGGTTTGTTCTTACAAATGTTTATACAAACGACTATAAAACATTTTGTGTATGAAATTTCAACTGTTCAATTTTATTAGGAAGGGCTTGTATATTCCCGTTGATTTGTTATAGACTGAAGCTGGTCAGTCATTGTTGCTATATGTGCATCCTGAGCGGATTTCCTGTGTGGACGTCAATATTGGGATGCAGGTACATCCAGCCAATGAGTCCCAAATAGGACAAAACGCGCGTCCTGGATTCCACTTGCTAGTCACAACCCAAATTCTATAATACTTGTTCAATTTAAACACAGTTTTTATTTCTAGGTATTGTGGCAACTTTTAATAGAACATTATTAATAAGAGATATGGTTCAGGAAGTTGTTTATGTTTCAACTCATCCTAAAATTGCATCGATCTAAATTTAACAGAGTTTAACAAGAAGCTTAAGATATAATAACAAAATTAGCTTTTTTGACTTTAGTAGTCTAATGAAAGTCACTTTACTATGTTGCAAACTTTAACCGACTACTTATTTAGAAACCCCTTCCCTCCCCCTCCCCCAGAAGTTAATTACATCATAACGATTACTAGCTAGTATTGTTGTTATTGTTTTAGTTAAAAATTTATATTATTTTCAACATCATAACACATGGGATTATTACAATTTTTAGTTTATTTGTTAATTAAACTAATAAACAGTACGTTTGTTGGTCATTCTGAAATGACATACTTTGTCCTCTTCAATGGCTATTAAGTTGATTGCGTACTTGACAATCGAAACTATATTACGTCATAAACAAATGATTTTGTACATCTTACTTACACTTGTAGTCTAATTGGATGTTAAACACGTGATGAACTCCGAAGGTATGCTCATAATTTAATCATATTCACTAGTGTTAATATAAGAACTTCTGCAGACTTTGTTTTTTATGCACAAATTCATCTGGTTTACATTACAGAATTGATATATTCAATTTAATGAACGACCAATTGTGATCTTAGTTAATAAAAAATAAGTAATAGTCATAGAAAGACATTTGTTTATTAATTCATTGAATATATGTCACAGATTGATGTTGACAGGGTATCATTGAAAACCAGAGGGCACTAGACAGCTGTTTCATTCCAGTGTGAAACTCCTCAGCAGAGCGCATTCCAGGGCATTCCGTGCTATATACAAATATCACAAACTGATAAAAGTAGGAATTCTACAATTGAATGCCGACCTAGTGGTGCAGATAGTTTGACGTTCGTCATCAACCTGAAGCCCGTGATGCAGAATCTGGGGTGTTCACTGCTGAGGAATTCCACACTGGAACGAAATAGCTGTCCAGTGTTTCCTGGTTTTCAATGGTATCCTATCAAACATTACTTTGTGATATATTCAACCAACTAAATTACCAATATTCATATCGAATGAGTTTGTTTATCAGCTGATAATTATACGCTTCATTGACATTTCTCTTCTTCATTTTAGATTGTTACATGTAAAGTAAATGTAAAGTTTATCTTGTGAACACAAACAAATGAAACAAATTGAAAGATATATAATTGTGTTATTTAAAATACACATAAATATAGTATGTTATAGTATATAATTAGTAATGTATTACATTAAGTTAAAGTACAATATCATGATTACGTAATCAAACAAGTTAATGAAATGAAAATTGCTATCAGAATATCTGAAAACAAAAAAAAAAGAACATAATAACAAACAACTACATTCAATTACTGATGATATAATGTATATAATCTATTAATTATCAGTATATTAATAATCATAATGTTAGTAATGTTATCGTAGCATGGTTAAATCAGTATCCTCTAAATACATCAGTCTTGTTGTTATTAATTGAGATATGTAATGTTACATATCGATCAATAGTATCTATGTAAATGCATTAAATTGATGAAGTGTACACTGATATCATTGTAAGTATAAATGATTAGCATAATCATGACATTGAAGAATACGTGAATGTGAACTCGGATTAGAATAGTCGGATATATGAACTATCAAAGTTGTTCCTATGAATAACGATAGTATCGACTAAAAGCCTAACTATTGCATTTAGTGAAATTGTAACTAAACAATAACTTACAGCATATACCTACTTTATTGCACTATAAGTAACTTGATCATTTCAACTTGATGAATGACATCAACATTTCAATATTACAGTATATTACAATGTTTCAATGAAACATAAATCTTATTCAATGCTTACTTTTAGCACCGACAATATCATTCAAATATGAAATAGATTAACTATACGCTGTAAATTAAGAAAATGATGTAGAATGCATACTAATTATACTTTAATTAACATTTATGTTATTTAATAATAATAATAATAATAGTTTATTCTCAAGTAGCAATTTGTACATGAAAGCATACCAGTCTACAAGCATGATCAGAATGATATGGCCTATTTTTAACAGGGTTTTAATAGAGTTACTGTTATGGAATTCACGATATATGAAGATATTATTTAATTAACAAGCCAACGGTAACAAGCTTCACAGTTTACAGTATTACGGTACTAGACGTATATTTTGCATTTTAGTACACTTCCAACAAACAACTACGCACATTTTGTCTGTAGCGCTGTAGTCCCAGGAAACGGCTCAGTCATTTGAATCTTAGGATAGATTTGTAGTGCGAGTTCGCTGTAGAATACGATAAGAAATTTACTTTGATATTGTGTTTAATACTTATTGATAAGTAATATTGTCTCATAGCTCCAGAGATCGTATCTAAGCGTTTGATTCCACGAAGTATAGAAAGCCGAGAATGATATTTCATTGATTATTTTTTATAGAAGAATACTATGTTATGTCTTACTCGTCGATAACACAGGGATTCTAAGGGAAGTGCTTTACATCTAGTCGTTTGGTCCATGTTACCGTTAGTTACCAGAATTCGACGTGTGAAACTTCTCTGTAGCTTCATTGAATATTTTTTTTTCATACAATAAACTCAGATTAAGATGAATATTGAAATGATATAAACTGTTGATTTTAATACAGAAGAAGAAGCTCTAAAGTAAATTTAATATACACTAATTGTAACTACAAAGAAACACATTCAATAAACAATTGATTGTATGTTGTTTTAACTAAGTAACATATAAGAAGATAAAATCTAAACAATAAAGAATAATATGAATATTGATAAAAATGTACAGTAATGATTCTATTTAATAATCCATTAAGTTGACATCAATAAAATCAAATGAAATCACCACCTCTTCGATCTTACGAAAATAAAACAGCAACACCAACAACAACTACAAAATACCATGAATTGAATGCTTCAACTAACGAATATAAATTATTTTGTGTTGAGACAATGTTACAACGAATACTACATACGGATCTTTGATTTGCCACGTTGATAAACAAAATTGTTCAATCAACTAAACTAAACATGTCAACAATAAAGTGAACAAGTGAATTATCATCAATTAATGTGATACAAACAGACAAATAGAAGAAATACACTTAAAAGTTGCGGGCATAAAAATCAAAATAGAATAAAACAAACAAACAAACAAAGTGTTCGTCATGAATATGAAGTAAAAGTAAAACAAAAATTGAACATGTACAGTAATGGAGATATGAAAAACGAAAAAAAGAAAAATGATAACAAAAATATGCAACTAAACAATGTAAACAATAAAAACAAGAAAACCAAATAAGATAAAAATTACAAGATAATGAAACAAGTCAAAACTCACATAGGCGAAAAAGAAAAGTAACTTGTTAACAAAATCAACAATAGAAAATCAAAGAAATAGAAGACTCACTTGTCGTGTTAGCTGTCGTCACGTCTTATATCACTGTGGACGTTTTAGCTGTCAAATGAATTGAATGAACAAAAAGCAAGTCGACTGATTTATGTCTTAAGCGTGAAAAGAAAGCATCAGACACAGTGTACACAAATGAAGAAATATTATGAGTTAGGGAGCGAGTCAGTAACTGAGCAAATAAGTGAAATGCTTGTCATTTATCTAAAGAATTTTTTCCTATTTCATATTAACAACACATAAATTTCAACAACCAAAGTAAAAATATATCAGCTCTATTTGAGTGTTCAATTGGATCTTAATATGAAAATCTAATTGCGGCTGATGACACCGAAATCACAGTCAATATATCAACTAACAGATTTAAAGTTTTCCATGCATTTAATTAATCATGTTAACATAAGTAAAAATGTCAGCGATTATTCGTAAGCGGTCACGTCATTTAATTATCTAACCATGAATTCGCCATGTACATTGTTTGCTGTGTTATCAGTTAATTGATGTAATGATTTCATTCGACGTGTCACAATATACAGTTTCACCGAGCCTCAATTATTTAATTAAATCTCAATATAATATGCATACATATGTGACCACATGAACTTGCATTCTATTAAATTCATGAATGTTATTGATAGATTGTCAACTCGCTTCATCATTCACCACAATTATATTACACTTAATATTCATAATCATGAGTAACGAAGGGACTATCACTAAATATATTCGTCATGTCAGTTGTATTGTGAAACACTTCACTTCACTTTACATCACATCACATCATCAATCACATAACTGTTCAGGGTAGTCTATCTGACACACACAAAAACATGTTAGTAATTCCCGATGCATATGTGTCCGATTATTACAAGTGAGCATTCATGTCATTCATGTATGCGTATACACAGTATTACAATAGAAATGTGAATTATAAAGAAAATGTTACCAATAGTTGGCAGAGAGAAACGGTCTCCAAATCTGTTGGACAAAATCAAAACTCGTCGATCTCCACTGGAATCTGTCGAATCAGCCAGACTAATACTGTCTACACCACGTTGAATTACTGACATTTCCAGTGGGCCTGTCGAAGTTCCTCTGAACAAAATTGTTTCACAACCTGATTTACAAGATGATGTCTCGTGTTTCCATGTCACATATGGAGGGAAATCGGACGACGTTTGAATTTGGACATCAATGATTCTCGGAACTGTGAGAAAATGTAATGAGAGATGTAGATGTAAGAAACTCAGTCAAATTGACCAACTGAGCACGTAATAACTGAACATTTCACATTTTAATGCGGATTACATACTATTTCAGTGAGGAGTATACAGATGGATGATGTTCCATCTGACAATTTTACAAATCAATTAGGCTCACCTCGTGAATACGTCAATGTATATTTCTCGAATTCGGAATTGAAGAACCATCCAGTGTAATATCCTGTTGCATAATAGTTAGACTCTTCACATGGCTCCTTAACCACTTCCAGTAATCCGATTTCACCTTCAGGAATATCAACGTTAGCATGAAAACCAAATTTTACATCGTCTCCTAAGATCAGTTGCTCAAAATGTTCATGTTGCATCTTGTTCCATTCAAAAGACAATTGGGCTGTTTGCTCCTGAAGTACGCGCAGAGTATTTGTGGTTTTGTTATCTGTGTAAAGATTAAGCGATAGCGGAGTTGAGTTGTGTCAATCAATTCTGTAATTATGCTCGACATTAGATTATAGCACAGTCGTTAATACGATGATTTAATTATTTGTGCACAATCCACAAGTAACCAACTATGACATATGAATATTATAAGAAGATAGGTACACGTTTCTACGTTTTTCCACTGTGAAAGACACTAAGTAACCATATGACAGTTAAATGATATATGTCTCTTTCATGAGTTCATTTAGCACATCATCAAATGACAAATTCCAGTCATACATACGCGCACTATCTTCTATGCGTAACGAAACACAACACATTATGATTGTCACACGATTAATACCCCACCTGTTTTCATCATATTTGTAACGGGTGCGATAATTATCGATATCTCTCAGCACTAAATAATTCGATCCATCACTACAAACATCACAAATTCTGACTTCCTTATCAGTCAGTAATTAGCTCAAATACATTCAGCATCTCTTTACTGCCACGTTCTCAGTTGGTTCATTCAAGTCATCAATCATTTATCAAGTGATAACTCCAACACGTATCAGCTCTGTTAAGATCCATTTTGACACTTCAGATTAACCGGTTTTCTATTCTCCATGTATGTCTTTAATACAATCCTACGTTACAAGTTTTCTACTGCGAACTGTGGATCAGGTTGTCATTTTCCTCTTGTATTACAAGTAATACACCAAAATTCAATTGAACAATTCATTTTACGACTCCGACGGAATCAAATAGGTCTCTATAAGCCTAACTTAAAATCTTAGCGTAGTACACTATGAACCGCCACACAACCACCATCCACATTGACAGCTCACACTATGCACCTACGTCTCATTAGAAGCGTATATAGCATCCATTTTATCATTGGTCCATACGAATCACATATCATTCTCCTGTTGATACTCAGCACATTAGGTAACCCGCCTCCCTAAACAAAAATATCACAGTTCACTCCACTTTTCACCACTACCATCACCACAATCATTACACACTCTTTATATGTCTTTTGTAAATGAATTTTACTTTATCTTTATCGTTGGCAAAGATGACACGTCATTCTACGACACGAATTTATAACCAGTGAAGAACACAATCCCTGGATACACAGACTGTCCTCCAACGTTCACTACTGAGTTCCAACTTGTTCTTCCCATATTTGCTAGCCGAATTCCGTTTGCCATATTCTTGATAACTTTCCATTACTTTATATTCCACTCAACACCAGGCTGCGTGTTATTATCTTCTAATAGTGTATTACATTTGATTCAAACTTTTACCACTATTCAGTTACTTTGCCAGTTAACCCTGTGTATGCTGCGCTGTTGCCCATGATCTACCAATGTAGTTTACTTGTCAAATATGTACGTACCACTTAATCATCCTTCATACAGAAGAAATGAACTGCAACAGAGTGGTTGACATATAACCTAGAAATGAATTAGTTGCTTACTCATACCATCAAACAACTCGGGACAACAACACAAAAGGTGAACATACGGGTGTTATTGGACAAATTACATGGTGAAATCAATGCTCTAGTCCCATTCATGTTTATGAGGCATAAAATCGTGTGTGAATCTACTATTTGAGTCAACTGATAAACAATTTGACCTACAATAATGCATTCGTCGTAATTTCTATCATATAATCTCTACCAGTCGTTCAGCCTACTCGTCTTTCCCTTTCTCAATTTTTATAGACCTCAGGACAAAGTCATTTATGCAGACAGCTACGGTTATCAACCAACATTTCCCCAAACCTGTATTTTCCCCACCGTTTCCTCCTTCTAAACAATAAGCAGCAGCATCCTTTATCAGACATATCGCTACCGGTGATCTCTACAAATCGAAATTCAATATTATGATATGTTCAATAACCGTACCCATATGCATATGAAGTATTGCACAAATCCCTGTATCATTCGGAAACACTGGTAACACGATATATTATGATATACTATAAACACGCGATTTTATTTGTTTCAGATCAATTTACTAAAATAATAGCGTAAACATACGATAAACTATAATCATTTTGATGGTCATGAATGTGAGACGGCAACGTTCCATATACTAGTAAACGGCTGTTCAGTTTCTTTCTGGTTCACAATGGTACCCTGAGAAAATCACTCTGTGACGTATTGAATCAAATGAATTATCGCCATTATTATTATATAAGTAGTATGATTGAGATGATTGCACTAACAAAGATAGTAATGTTTAACGTTCTACAACTTAGTTTAATCTACCTCTTCAGAGAATAACAATAACACAAACTAATTGAAGGGAGTTGAAATGATGCAGTGGAAAAAATACAAATCAAAATAATCAGTAGAATAAAAAGACAAGTCTAATCGTCTTGAAGTCATGTGAATGTGAGTCATAGTGTTTCATAGTGAACCATGTTTACGCGTGTTTGATAATTATAGTACGTTAAGTAAAATACTTTGGCAATGATCGGTATATGTTTAAACACGTGATATGTTTAAGTTGGGTCGTAAATGGCAAGTGGAATTCAGGACGGGCGTCTCGTCTTATTTGGGACTCATTGGCTAGATGTACCTACATCCCAATGTTATCAAACTGACTAAATCTAAAGAGGATAGAAATCGACAATCTAAAAGTACTATTAACATCCCAGAATTTAATAGTTTCTCGTGAATACTATTAATGTACAACAAATAAACGACCCATTGTTACCTAATAATAAATCAAAAGAAGTATCATAGATTGACACTGTCGTTCTACCCCATCGCCAAGACACAAAATAACAATTGTAGATGATTGTGAAACTACATGTAATTTAAACATTCTACGAGTCAACCAAAACGCTTCGAGGTGCTCTATACAACATTGTGTGTACAAGTTAGCATGTTTCAATTACAACGCCTTCTCAATTGATGAGTTTTCTTCAGAAATCATGACTCCTTTCAAATAACATGTAGGTTACACAAAACAACCTCTTCAAAATTCTGTGAAGCTCAAAATGTTAAACACCAAATCGGTAGTATGCAGTGAGTTCCATTCACAACAACCACAAAATCGGTATGAATAACATTCAAATCATTCGGAAAGTATTTTTAACTTCAAATAGATGTGTGTAGCTAAAGTCTAAATTCCACTGCAATCGATAGAAACAAAGATTACTACTCATCCAGCCTGGAATATCTATCCAGGCACTTACAAATAAATGGGTTACATTTCTCATATGTCTAAACACAAATTTATGCCGAATTCCCCTAACTTTAGTTAACATATTGCTCATACCCATTAACAAGTACACACAAACATATCTCACTGTGAAATACTTTGGTCCAAATCATAACATGACTTCAACACAATCAAACTTGTCATTTAATTGTACTGATTATCTTGATTTGGATTTGTTGCTTTGCATCATTTCAACTTCCTTCAATTGATTTATGTTATTTGTTATTCTTTGAAGAGGTAGATCACAGTAAGTTGTTAAACGGTGAAGATTCCAATTCACAAACAGAATAGATAATTCTGCAAACTACATGTACAATGTAGAATTCATTTAAAATTATCAAGTTTAATCTTGTTCGTTACATCTACACCATTACTACTATTGTCAATCTACGACATGTGACAGTGACTTATTCAAAGTAATAAACGGAATGATATGAATGCAGTTAAGATTATGGATAGTTAAAGATAACTGATCAGTTTAACACAATAAAACGAATAAACATGAGACAAATACTTGTCAATTAACCATCGTCAACTTACCTCCAATCATATTCGTAGCCAAATATGCAGGTAGATATTTCCTATCCACAGTGTGTTTAAGTGACAGTGCTAAATGAATAGAATAGTTTGTAAAATAATTATAGTTACGCTTTCTGTAATATTTTACAGAATCAACACTACAATTCATCTCCATCATGTTTGGATTGAAGAATCGTCTTTTAGCTTCGATTCTCAATGTATCGCTTATTCGGAAGCTGCTGAGCGTGAATGTGGAATATTCACTCAACGGGAGATCACAAAACTCTAGAATAGTTATCTGGGCTGATGTTTGCATATTTACCTGGTAAAGTTTAGTGAACCGAACTTTTGTGTTCCGTCAACGTAAATATTTGAAAGGTCCAATTAAGAGAACAATAGCCGTTGTGAATGATTGGATGTGTATACTATATTTCGTCAATATACGGATAGACATAGTCTTTAAAATTTTTGTAATAACAACTGGGTAAATCTGGCAGATACTTAACGTTAGCTTGTATTAGTAGTGTTTACGCATAAATTAGTTGATTGACTGTTGAAGGAGAATGTCTGATGTAAAAATACCTACAGGGTTGAAGTAGATAATATATCTAAGTGTAGGCAATGGGTGGGGCAACATTTTTACGCTACCAAGAGTCGTGACGTAGATAGATAGTTGAGTGATTATAATACAATTAGAATTAGTGATTTAAAACTATAGAAAGTTTATAAACGGGAAGTGGTCATTAAGAAGAGTAGAGAACGACGACAAAGTAGTAATTAATGCCGTTAAAATTGCAAAACAAAGAAAAATTGATCAAATGACAAAATAGGACAATAGTAGTCAACGCAAACATAGGTATTAAAAGCTTAGAATGAAAACTCAAAAAAAAGAAACAAAACCAGGAGAAGATTAAAAAAACACTGGTGGGAGTAACCACAACATACAAAACCAAATAATTGACAAAAATTAAGTAAACAGATGAAAGCTAATTGGTAGACAGCTCGTGGGAGAACAATGCATGCAAGAATATGTGGTGTATGAAGGAATCACGTATTCTGCTGGATATTGCCACACTTGTTTTCACTGTGGCTTTTTTTCAACTGTTGAGTGAAGCGAATGAAAATATGTGGTAGATTATTCAGTCAATCTTCTATTAAATCGAACAATTCAGTAGTCAGGCAGAGTTAATACAACTTATTGGGATTCTGACGTAGTTGGTATAGCCTATTACAAAATTGTTGCCAATTACTCTGTTTCCTTATTCGCTCGGTTTCTTTGCATTCCTCTACATCCTTAGGATATTTCTAGCCACTAATCTAAACATTCTTTCTACCGTTATCATGAATCCACAACCCCTCTGGAGTCTTCGGTCAAGCTATAGGCACATTTTCCAACATGTTTGCAGTATTTGTTGTTACTTGGTTCCTAGTTGTGTTCTTACCCTTTATAATCGTTGATGCCTTCATTTTTATCGCCGGTGGATGGTGCACTGATGTATTCTGAAATTGTTCCACGATGTATGACATGCAATTATCCATATTCGCTTTTGAAACACCAGATATTCAAGAACACTTTAACCCACAATCAATCTGCTTTTGTACATCATTATCAAACACTCAACATATGTTATAAAATTGAATTTCATTTCCTTCCAAAAAACGTGTTCTAATCTCACCCTAAATTTTGCTCTTTCAGCAATGTATTCGTCATGTCGTCTTTAGCTTATACTACTCACTTTTATACATCATCAATATAAATCTTCCATAATTGTCTAATCGATTTAGTCATGTACAGAAAATTACAATTTCAGAGTACCTCATCATGTATCTAACGTTTCAGCAAGTGTTGTTTATCGATTCAAAAAAAACAACAAATGAATCATCACAATCCGAGTGACAAGATACCAGCCTTATTTGAGTGCTCAATTGGTTGCTTTGATTAAAATGCTACAGTGGTTAATGGCACCTAGTCAATATATCAACTAACAGATTTAAAGTTTTCCATGCATTTAATTAATCATGTTAACATGAGTATAAATGTCAGTGATTGTTCGCAAGTGGTCACGTCATTTAATTATCTAACCATGAATTCGCCATGTACATTGTTTGCTGTGTTATCAGTTAATTGATGTAATGATTTCATTCGACGTGTCACAATATACAGTTTCACCGAGCCTCAATTATTTAATTAAATCTCAATATAATATGCATACATATGTGACCACATGAACTTGCATTCTATTAAATTCATGAATGTTATTGATAGATTGTCAACTCGCTTCATCATTCACCACAATTATATTACACTTAATATTCATAATCATGAGTAACGAAGGGACTATCACTAAATATATTCGTCATGTCAGTTGTATTGTGAAACACTTCACTTCACTTTACATCACATCACATCATCAATCACATAACTGTTCAGGGTAGTCTATCTGACACACACAAAAACATGTTAGTAATTCCCGATGCATATGTGTCCGATTATTACAAGTGAGCATTCATGTCATTCATGTATGCGTATACACAGTATTACAATAGAAATGTGAATTATAAAGAAAATGTTACCAATAGTTGGCAGAGAGAAACGGTCTCCAAATCTGTTGGACAAAATCAAAACTCGTCGATCTCCACTGGAATCTGTCGAATCAGCCAGACTAATACTGTCTACACCACGTTGAATTACTGACATTTCCAGTGGGCCTGTCGAAGTTCCTCTGAACAAAATTGTTTCACAACCTGATTTACAAGATGATGTCTCGTGTTTCCATGTCACATATGGAGGGAAATCGGACGACGTTTGAATTTGGACATCAATGATTCTCGGAACTGTGAGAAAATGTAATGAGAGATGTAGATGTAAGAAACTCAGTCAAATTGACCAACTGAGCACGTAATAACTGAACATTTCACATTTTAATGCGGATTACATACTATTTCAGTGAGGAGTATACAGATGGATGATGTTCCATCTGACAATTTTACAAATCAATTAGGCTCACCTCGTGAATACGTCAATGTATATTTCTCGAATTCGGAATTGGAGAACCATCCAGTGTAATATCCTGTTGCGTAATAGTTAGACTCTTCACATGGCTCCCCAGTCACTTCCAATAATCCTGTTTCACCTTCGGGGATATCCACATTAGGATCAAATTGAAATTTTATATCGTTTCCTAAGTTCACACTTTGAAAATTTGCGTGTTGCATTCTGTTCCACTCAAACGACATTTTGGTTGTTCGTTCCTGAACTATGCGCAGAGTATTACTCGTTTGGTTATCTGTGTAGGGATAAAGTGATAATTAGGTTGAGCATTTCAAGTGGACTTTACATTTTTGCCTTACGCCACAAATTCACTCAGTTATCAGTAATATAGTCCGTACTTACTCAGAAAGTAATCAAATGTCACAATAGAATTTCTTTCATACTTAACTCCAAACATCTCCATATTTGTGTGTTGGTGTTGCAATAGATTTGCATGGAAATCATCACAATATAGTAATAATTGTGATGGAAAACTATTTGACAATAAACATTAGACACTAGTTAGGTGAAAATGTGAGAAACGAATTCTGGACTTATTTTAAACAGTGGTGTATAGATTGTCTAGTGAAAGTAACTACTTAAACAAGCAAGGTAAACCTACATAAACACTGAGTTAACCTGCAATGCACTTATCAAAACTGTCACTTTGGTGACGAGGAAAATATGTCAGGAACTTTACAAGCCCATGTTTTCTTCTGAGTACTGTTATCCACCGTAAATGACACCAAATAATCATGTGACAGTTCAATAATTCAGTCAATTTACGTTGGTTTGCCTAGTAAGTGGTTATTTAATGAAGTCAGATCTCTTATGTGCACACTGTTATCTGTTTGTGTTGTCACAAATAGGCAAATAATTATCACACAACTACTACTGAACTTCATCTTATTGTGTTTAGTGTGTCGACGACTAATCTTATAGTCCCACAACAATTATTCTTCATCACGTCAATACAAGCATCATGAATGATGAGTTCATCAACACTTAGCAATCAATTTATGTGCACTTATTAAATGACATATCAGTTAAACACTCGAATCTACACTACTAATCATACTATAAATTTATTCCATAAAATTGGGATTCGATAATCATGATTAACATAATGCAGGATGTCATTATTGTCAATTAGAACATGGAATGTAGAAGGTGACTAAACAGATTCACGTAATAAAATAATTGAACATGAATACCTATACGAGGCGAATAATTATCAGTCGATCATTGTCAACTTACCTTCAATCATATTCGTCGCCAAATATGCAGGTTGATATTCTCCATTCACAATGCGTTGTAGTGAAATTGCTAGAAGAATTCGACAAATGACAGTGAAAAAACGATGTTCCAGTGAATTGAGAAAAGAATGTACCAATGAGTGTTTAGTGAATGATTATGCTAAGTACTTATTCTCGATGCTATGATAGATTTGAATAGTTTTGATTGTCGGTGTATCAGGCAACATGTTTTGTTTTGTTATAACGTTCAAGTGTACCATATTATTATGACCATTATATTGCTCACAAGATTTTGTTTAATCTGCACTACTTGCCTTGATTCATGATTAGATTACATATGTTCGGACATGTGATACCGTCATGCTGATTTTCATCCTAAGTCATTACTATTCATTTATTACAATTCAATACAATGATGCAGATTAAATGATCTTATTGCTTTATTTCTATTGTAATTATAGAGAAATCCTCAGTACTACAATTACTGCTGAATAAAATTAATAACAAACAGATTACTAACAACACTAATGTTTGTATATTAGTTGATTACCATTGCTACTGGTGAAGTGTTCAGGAATGTGAATGGATGTTATGAAGATTGATGAATTTAATGAATTAGAAATTTTAATCATGGATATCAGTTCAATTGTCAAACAGTTAAGCATTTGATGCGAAAACAGAAGAGCTTGGGATTGATTTTTCAGTGAAGTGTCATTTTAATAAGGAAGTAGATCAGAGCTTTCTTCGATTATTTATGTTATTGAATCAAATTCACTACTTAAACCAAGTTTGAATTTCGAGACCTATTTATTTTCCTATTTTATTTTGCAGAACAAGCTTCAGTTCTCAAGTAAATTATGCATAATTTAGTTCTTATTAGCGTTCTACTCACTCTTATATAGTGCACTATTATTTGTAGAATACATAGTAATCTATAGATGGTTTATGTATCAGTTTGTCTCCTTCTCTTATTATATCGTCCAAGTCTACTATATTAATGCAAACACCACATTATTTGCATATTGTCGGTCCACTGAATTCGAACTCCTCAAACTGACTACTCCTCACTCACAATACAACTTGTATAGATCCTCATTATCACTGATCAACATTATTTCAATATTACACACAAAATTGACATATTGTGTTAGTGTTGTTGTGTCATTTAGAAAATTTTTATTAGAACAGTTAGTAGCACTAATAAGATCACTAAACATAGTCATTAAAAGGGTGATGACACCAGACTACAAATACGTTGCAGACATCACTCACGTATGCACTATCTGCTGGCGTATGCAGCATCAAATACTGAACAACTAAGTAAACATTTTATTCATTACGTGTTTCATACAATGAAACAAAATAAAGGGAAATAATAAAGCAGGGTCAACTCACTGAGCACCAATACCAACAGTCTGTATATGATTTCATCACATTGTATCATGTTTACGACTGATCAGAACTACAAGTTACCATATTATTCCAGTCACAGTAATCTGTTGTATTTATACATTTTACTGATGAATACCAACAATGATGAACAAAAGAATTTCAAAGATAGTTGTATAGCTGATAATCATCCGTTATTTCTTCCAGACAAGGGTCATTCAATAGAAAACATACATACAATGATTTACTTTATGCTTCAATTTGACATAAAGTAGATTTAATAGATATATTCACTAGTAGGTGCAAAATTAGACATCGTATGACTTTCTGGATGGTTGGTTATAGAAATATCAGATGGTTATTTTGATAAAACAACATCGATTTTACCATTTTAAGTTCACTATAAACAATTTCACATAAATTTTATTTCTGACTTGAATAATAATGTAAAGTAAATGGTAGGTTGCTGAGTCTAGTTGAGACGGTATCACATTAACAACATACACAGAATTCAGTCTACTTCTGCTCACATAAGTCATCTCTTTGTGCTCATTCATTTTGACTGATACTACACATTCAATAAACTGGTCTGTGCAACTTTCAAGTTTCTCTTATCGTCTTTATCATTCACAAAATAGTAAATTTTGACTAACTTCAATAATGCGTATGTTTGAGATATAAAATCAACTTTTCATGATGACAATGAAGGTCAAAATAAAACTATCAAATTGATTTACATCAATATTCATGCAATATTTATTCAGACGACTATTGAAATACATTAACGAGTAACCGTTGGATTGAGTACAGAGCAAAAACTAAGGCTTAGCAACACGCAGATAGGCGCTCCCATTCGTAGATTTTTGATAGTAGTCTTACTGCTAAATTCACTAGTTTTCTATCGTGCATTTAACTATTTTTTTATAGTTGCAAACACTGAATGGTTATTTAATTTACTCGTGTTAATTAGACAGGTTGTCTACGGATACTAATACTAATACTATTACTTTTGAAGCACTGAGTTTAAGTCAGTGGTAATTTCTAAATAAACACTTACACTATTCTTCGTTTTGACTTTCGCAAATTACAGTTTGTTGGTCGTATAATTTTCGTGTAAGTGTCAGTAAAATTAATTAAGTTTAATGAGAAGAACTGTACTTTTGAAACAAGTGACAACGATTACTGGCATAATCTACTGGATAAAGACTTTGTAGTTGCACTGTCAAGTGAGAGGATTTCTGATATCCATCATAAATACAAAATCCACACTAAACACTTAAACTTACGCTATTTTTATTTTTATACAGATAACCAAATAACAAATACTTTACGCATAGTTTAGGAACTAACAGCTGCATAACCATTTTAATATAAAATCACTACTGTTAAGGAAGTTGAACATTGGCACCACTGAATGTTGCTCGGTCAAATCGAGTTCCATTGTTTGCAGCTGTTGGTTTTAGAACAATTGGGTGAACGTTCGTGTTACTGTTGAAATCAATATTATTCAGAAGTACATTTCTAATTACTTTGTATATTTATTGCGTTATTCTAGACTATTGTTATTGTTATCGTTATCGTCGTTGCTGCTATTATAAACGTTGGAGTAATTAATCGTTTTAAGACGACTTATTATTATTCCGTTGGGTTGTAGTGATAATAATGACGGTCGATACGCGATCAAAATAAAAATATCGAATTGATTTACTGAAAGGGTTTTTAGTGGGGTTTTGCAAAACTGCGTACTTGGGTCCATTTTGTTTGTGGCTGTTTTAACTCTGACAAAACCTCTTATACTTAGACATATTGAATTTTTTCTACTTAGGCGACAGATATGAACTATACGTCACTGTTTAGATCGCATAGCAAGAGTTAAACGAATTCACCGTCTAGTGTATTACTAACAAATGTGGCTGGACCAGCATTAGTTGCTGCAACCTATACATTCACTTTGTGTTAGATAGGAAACAAATCTCCGAACATGAAACTATTCCAGACCTAGGCCGAAGCTACTCTACGGGTCTTACATTCATGGAACAAACAACGTCTGTCACCTCAAAGGCACGCAGACTTATGGATTGTATAATTCATAATGTCTACCGACGTACGTCTAGATTGGTACTATTGTAGTGACAATGTGCTGAGTGTTCGACTACTGTACGTTAACGATAAATATCAACTTGACTTTTCTGTGAATAAGCATTGAACTGTTATCAGGACATTATACATTGTTTGGTTGTTGCATTTATATTTTTATTGAACACATTGATTTAAATTGTTGCAATTTCGATTTTTAACTTTCGACCTCACGTTCGACAGTTGCTTCGTTAATAAATATTCCGCCTATTCTTCGTTCTGACTTTTGATATACGTCAATGGTGTTTGTAGTTAGTCGATGTTATTCATTGGCGTAACGAAGTTTAGTTATTGGAATATCGTAATCGAATCGCGGCCTTCTCTCAATAGCGACGATCAATAACTCTTTTCCGTCCATTTTACACTACATAGGGCCTTTGCACATCCACTACTTGAATACTGCCCCTGATAGTCAGCAGCCTCGGAATAAGTGATAGGCTGAAAACTGAAAAAATACAGAGATACTTCACGAAAACGACATTGGGGATGGATTATGGACTAAACTACACTACACGATATGATACATTTTGCTTAGAACCACATTCGAAACGGTGAGCTAAGGTCAATTTGACATTTAGTATGCTCCCCCTCCACCCTATACTAAGATTTATCAAAGATTTTAATTACAGTCGTAGAAACCATACAGGAACAGTCCAGGCGGCAGACTGTAAGATTAGGATACGATCTCATTTTTTTGTGCACAAACTCACTATTATTTAGAATGATCTACCAACAGAAATCCGTAAGTTAAATACCGTTATCCACTTTATACGAGCGATAAACCAACGATTTAGTGACTTTAAGGCACTGAATAAATTATTCATTTGTTCAAACCGAAGCATAACGTGTGGTGTACTTGGTCTTCTCAGTGTGTAACACGCTTATGTAAAATCGATATTACCCAGCAATGCTTGGAATAATATGTACCAGATATACTACTATCAACAAAAGTGCAAAGAGTTTCTATAGACAAATCTGCAACAACTCTGGAATAGACATAACAGCCTTTCCCCCCCCCCACCTCATAGAAATAATACATTTATTCCTGCGAGTTAAACATTGCCCTATTCTCCCTTTAATATAAACAGGCATATTCTTAGTCAGGCTTAACCATCATAAATTCTACTCCATATACACGAATCCTATGGACCCTGATTATTTTCTGATGCCACATGATGTATATCCACTAACCTGGTGCAAATATGAACATAAACCACCCAGAAGAGTTCCCCCAAAGAAAAACAGCATCATGAATTCAACGTAGATTCGTTTGTTCTTCATGAATATTCGGCAATTTAGTTCCTGTAGTGTTCCTACTAATTACATTTACATTTCATTTGTACCATTCACTCACCTGTTTACCGTCCCTCTATTACATACAGCACTACAATCGTTTTATTATTTTAACAGTCATCTTTTTAATTTTATTACTTCATGTGACTTCCTCCTTATACCTTATCACTACACACTTTCCATGATAATATCTCAGTAATATTTCGGTATTTGGTTTCAGCAAAGTTAATACCTGATAAATAACAACGAAGTCTATTCATGTGTGAAAATTTACTACGCTCTATTTTCACTATGGAATTTTGTATTTTTCTCTTGATTACTCAACACAATTCTTCAACCATTTGAATAAACCTGCCAACAATTTTACTTTTCACGATTAACCATAGTGAAATCCCTGGTGGACATGGGTTTTACGGCCAAATCAACTAGGAACGACTGAAACTTTTCATGGTAACAACGAGTACTTAAAAGCATCATGTTGATGTCAGATAGTCTTCTAAATTTGTTCAGTAGTAGCGAGCTTATAATTTTTCTGAAACTATGAGATTGTTAAGAAAAGTATTAAATTGTAAATGTGGAAAGGAAATGATAGTTTGTTAATACCCAGGTAACTCTATATTGATGCTGCCATTATGCACTGAATGTTGGTGTAAGAAGTTCGCCAGATCGGATTCCTTTTCTACTCATTCCACATTAGAACTAAAGCAACTTCTTGTACCAGTCATCCTGCCTAGACCAGATAGAAAGATACTTTTTATCTGGAGTAGTAATATATAGTGACAAGTGGAAACTTAATAGATCACTTTCAAATATGTGCTAATACACAGGGTCATTGTGCACATAAAAACATCAGTGAAAATCCGTATGAATGATACTGAACCAATATGGAGTTGAGTAAGTTGTCATTAGCAATAAGTCCATGCTACAAATAACAATTTTCAAACAATTACCGTTATTACCATCTGAACACTAAGCGCGTGAAACTTATATATATATCGTAAGCTAACTTCTAATGTACATATTATATGTATGTACATATTGTGTTTGCTTGTTTAAGTTCTTTTCTACATATATCATCATGATTGTGTCTGTACATTGGCATGAAATCTGTACAGTTACAGGAAATAATTGTTTATTTACTTGTTTATTTAAACTGGTATGCTCTCACCTACAAAATGCTACTTAAGAATAAATCTATTATTGGTATTACTATAACATACACTTCGATATACATTGTCAACCACCCTATTATCGCCTACGCCAGCACAAGTATTGTAGAGATGGAACCTGTTATTGTCAAAGAGATAGTGAGGAGGCCGAATTTAAATAAGTCTCCTGGCTTAGATGAAATCTGTAACAATGTTCATAGAAAATGTACGTATCTACCCTGTTTTCCTGTTGCCAACCTATTTAACTACTCTTTAGCTACGAGCAGACTACTTTTCAATTGGGAGAAGAGTGTGGTCATACCTGTACATAGAGGAGCAATATAGCGGAGGCTTCCATCTACATTCCAGTATTCTTGCCCTCCATAGAAATAGAGGTCATGGAAAAATCATCAACAATTGTCCTTGAGGCTAATTTATTGGTAATTTTCCACTATCTGTGAGGGTTGGCGCTCATCGAGGCACTACACAACACGACCTCCATCATACGAACCTAGTTTCACTACATCCTAAGATGACAAGACAGTCCCAAACTCTATCCAGTAAATCCATACAGATCAAAATTATGACGCCAAGAGTAAGTTAAGATACGAATCCTTCCACATTCTCTGAGATCCTATTATTTGTAATGAACGAATCACCTCACCGTGAGGTGTGCGATAAGGCCGTATGCAACCTGATCTCCTATAGGCACTATCATATGAATCTATGAACATTCATAATATCAAAACACTACACATCTTAACGACGTGTCCAAGAGCCTAGTTACTCGCAAAACATGTTATCAGCATTACATGAAACGAAAATCTCACCAACCTGATAAGTCTAGGGTTTCAAATGCCCATTCAAACTACTGTCAAATATGTATATATATCCCAACGCCACTTACCTATTTACGCAACCAGAAATCCTTTGAAATGTAGCCACGGTCCATTTGGTTGTGCTCTTATGACGTATGGCAGCATTGTAATTGCACAGGTTCTTGGTTGCCTACCTATAATCCGTTTACTTTTTTCGTTTGAACTATAACCCGTTACTGTCAACCCATCGGTAGTTTAATATGTTGCCTCGACTACTGTCTTAGCTCTTCCTACAAATATTTGTGCTGCAAAATAGTCTGCCTTGGCCTCATTATCTCTCACCTGCAATTCTCTTACGACTAAAGTCTTACCAGTTTCCTATACTTCTGTTTCTCTGACTCATCCATTACCTCCCATATAACTCGGCACTATGTTACCTTATGCCACTCCCCTCACTACTTTATCACTTCCTGGTTATCAGTTATCAATAAACTATAATATACTAAGTAGTAAAGTGACACCCAATCTCATTGATGATTTGTACAGCTCGCATTTATGCCACCTCCCTATTAATACTAGATCTGTGATAGGCAAAATGCTCCTCCTTATAACCATTGTTTTTGTAGAGGTAAATAGTCTCCTCAATAAATAGTTGTATAGGTTCTCGACATTGATGCTGATTATGTTTGTCTTAGCGAACACAACGTGGGTAAAACTCGCTACTTAGTTGGCCAGCCTAGACGTTACTATCCCATTATCGTTTCCACACTTATGATCAAATATAACTTCTCCTGCATCCTTCGTTGTCTTCTGATTTATTTATAATCGTACAAGTGAATTAAATCGTTAAGTCTTTCTGGTTATACGACAAACGTAATTTGGTCACATACCGAGTGCACTTCACTTTACTATCCTGTCCACCCATCCTGATGGTTAGCGAATCTTGGATGATGAATATGACAAATGCCCATACATTTATTATCGTTGTGACCGAGACGACATGAGAAGAGATGGTGGCTCGGTTTACATTCTATTCTCACTCCCCCCCACGTATGTGTATTGTATGTATATTCAATACAGAACCTGGCACATGTGTGCATCACTTCAAGTTGCCATACCTCCATGGCACCTCAAGATTAACACCACCACGATTAGTAGAAGTTACTTCAATAAAATAAAGTAATAATAGTAACAAGGGGTGTGAACATGCAGAATATGTTTCAGGAAACATAGGAAGAAAGTTATGGAATAATTTAAAGCTCACAATTTAAGGGAAGGCAATGAGTGATGCATCGCTCCATTGTGACCGATTCTGGGCCATATCACTCAGTGTTTCTAGCCACTAGTTACAGTAATAGCGAGGACCCCATTCCAGGTAGTCTGCAGCTACCGACACGGCTCAAATCAGCAGTCAGTGACTTCATAGACTGATGCCGCGTATTCGTATGGCTGCCACTTACTCGCTTTCATTCTATTCCTATATCAGCCAACAATGCGCGTCGAACCGGACAGTGGTTGTGCATACGCAACACATGCCCCGAACACCTCAGTCGATGAAGATTCACAACCTCATCGACTGATTTACCAAATGTGCCTAACACCCGTCGTCTAATCTCGTTATTACTTATTCGGTGATCCCAACTAACTCAAAAGATGTTTCGCAGACATCGATGGTCATAAACTAATAATCTTCGAGTGTCATCTACCCTTAATGGCCACGTCTCACACCCATACAGTAAGACAGAGCGAACTGTTGCGCAGTACACTCCCTTTCTTTGAAAGACGAATATCTCGTCAACGCCATAGGTGACGTAAGTTAGCAAGAGCCAAACAAGCTTTCTGAATTCGTACTGAGATTTCGTCAGAGACCAGCCCATCATGTCTAATCAGACTTCCAAGATAAGTGAAGTGGTTGACGTGATCATCTACTTCACTCCCTATCTCTAGTTCAGGTGTTGACGAAAACCAGTCTTGGAGCAATAGTTTGCATTTAGAGGGGGAGAAACGCATTCCGAAAATGCTTGCATTGGAGCTTATTGTTGTTAAAAGTTTCTGCATCAAACAAGACTAATAATGTTTGAGTAAAGAGCCTAAAAACGTTTTATGTACTTTTGAGGTACACCTTTCAATGAAAGACACTGCCATAGAACTTCACGGTCTACAGAGTCAAATGCTGCTTTCAAGTCAAGGAAAACCACTATCCTCAGCCACCTTAAAGTGTCTGTGTTCTAAGATCTGACGAACGGTGAATATGGTCTATACAACCGCGACCAGGTCTTAAATCAGCCTGATTTTCTCGTATTTGTAGATCACAAGTTGCAATTAAGCGTCTGATAATTATAGAAGCTAGTATTTTAGACACTATATTAGTCAAACTAATTCGCCTATGGTTATTGCAGGACGATTTTGACCCTTTCTTATATAGTGGGACGATTAACGGTCGACACCAGTCAGATAGAATTATGTCAAGTTCCCAAACCTTAGTCAAAATATCAGTTAGTCTGGTTGTCAATGTGGGACCACCATCCTTAAAGACCTCTGTGGATAATCCATTTGGACCCGCTGTTTTCCCTCGCCTTAGATTGGCTACAGCTTTTTCGACTTCGATAAGAGTCGGGAGACCTAAGTCGACTTTCCATTCTGGCTGTTTCGAAATAGTGGGAAGTTTTAGAGTAGCTGAAGGTCAACTAAACTGTTCCTTGAAGTGTTCAGCCCACCGTTCTAAACGTCTAGACTGAGAGCTAATAAGCGTTCCAACATTTTCAAAGATCGTTTCACTAACGCTGGATTTTTTAACAGCAGCTTTTTTTATTAAGTCGAAACGTTGTCTGGTGTTACCTAACGCCGCTGCCTTTTCCATTTCCTTTGCTTTCGTTACCCACCACTGCTCACGGTCGTTTCGCAGACTTTTCATCAGTTTATACCTGGTTACTCTTCGCTCCTCTTCATGTCCAGAGCCTGACAAAATAAGTCTTCGGGAGTCTATTAAATCAGCAGAAGCCATTGAGATCCATTGATTTTTCTTGACATGTTGATTTAGGTCCTTGATAAATATTATTGTAGATGCCACACATATAATAACTCACCTCTTACTACTATGAAAGTCTATGTCGGCCACTACTAATCTGACGAACGCTAAGCTACTAGTTAACCGTGTGTGCAGCCAACAAGTTAGCACTTTCTTCCTGTAACAAAATCCAGTCAGAGCGACGCCAAATCTTATGATCTCCGTAGCTATATATATAGCACTACGATTGGCACCTTTAAAACCACTCTTGGAGCTACCTATTTTGGTCAAATTCCCTCAGATATGGAACAAAACCTTTAAATCCCTTCCATGTTTTATTAAGTTTACGAATTTCTATTTTATTGTGACATACTTGCCTTATGCCTCACAACAGAAAGCCCTAGTCATACACATCAAATTTGTCTTTCTAATGCCTACACTATTCATATCTCGTGCAGAGTATACACTCTTTTCTTCTCTTGCTTATTTCTCTTATAAATTAGTAGATGCACTAGTGCGTCTACGATTGTACGTTATTCAACTCATGTGGAGCCGGTATTCTACTAACTACCGGTATTACAATTAGTAGAAGGATTATTTATTTATTTTTTACGATGGCTGTTCATCACTTTTCAACCGTCATGCCAGGCATACTACAGTCTGTGTGTAATTTTTTACTCCATACAATCTGGAATCTCATATTCCACAAAGTTCAATTATTGAGCTTGCGTGTATATGAAATATTTCATTTCCACAAGCCTTTATTATTCGTCTTATTGTTTTACCCCTTGACCCTAAAAATATTTGTTTCAATCTATTTTGTTAGTGCATGTCACCTTCGTCGAACATTATCAGTTTGTTTTATATTTCTGTATACGACCGCCCCGTGGAAGATAACTACTGTTATTATTATTATTCTGAAATTTAGTACAGAATTCATGCTAGTTTACAGGTATGGCCATTACGATACAGAAAGGTTAATTTCTATACAATCGAACACCAAGTTTCATAAAAATAAGTGATTGACTAACAATAACATTTACAAGACACTAGATACATACGCAGTAAATTTAAATGTAAACAAGAAAACCCTCATCCACTAGCTGAAAGATACTTTGTAATACTAGGTACCCAGGGATGCATTAGTAGAAAGCATTTATTAATATATGTAATCAGTTCAAGAAAAGCAGTGTCATAAACGTGACACTAGGAAGATTTAGATAATAAATGGTTGTTTAAAATAGTCAGTCGTGGCGTCAAGTTCGAACATGACTTTGTGTGAACAGCACCTCGTTAATGAACAATGGGGATCGGAAGCAACACATAATGATATCATGAATAGACCACAAATATGCAGTCATTTTCCAGCGTTGATTCTGGGTTGTTTTCAAATTGACACAATAGTTGGGAACTGAAAAAATAAAGAGAAAAGACAAGCAACCAGGGCAAGAGGACATATATAACCAATAGGTACGGCTGATTCCAGTGAAACCTAAGGTGTACATGTTGCATTAATTGAAGCGCATTTGTTATTCCTCTTTTTTTTTATCCTGGGAAACGTCGACTGATACTATGGATAATTATGGTAGATTTCAAGTCTACCTTACGCTATACGACAGAGTATAGGGAAATAAAGGCATACTGTATCAACTCTAAGAAATGCATAGACATGGCGTGCAACAAAGAAGAGGTGGCTTCCTGCACTTTTACCAAAGAATTTTAGTTCCGCAAGTCATACTTATGGCTTCGAGTATATGTCAAGGCAGTACAATTTGTTATAATTTCTTTATGAAGAATTTTATAGAATATCGTAAGATTAAGCTTAATCTTCCTGACCCATAAAGGGTCTAATTTTCAAGCACAGCATCTAGAATTATAGCGTCGGCAAGAGGTTAGTAGCCTACTAAGACGCCGTTGAACCTTCTTTATTTTTTGCCGATCTAGTGAATGCATGCGATTTTATATAATTGGGCAGTACTCAAGCAGATGTCTAACACAGGTTTTATAATAAATAACTTTAGGTTCGCGAAGATGTTAAATACGACAAATAAAACCAAAAAGTCTGCAGGCTTTAGAGACTTGTGATAAAGCGTGCTCGGTAAAGGATAGACTTTTTGAATACTTTACTCTTAAATCACAGATGTTATTTAGTTGACAAAATTTGTGTTCTTTGAGGTGTAGGTTAATATCGGGGTTGGATTCGCCGAAATACAGGTACCCTGACTTTTGTGTGTGAAGGGGAAGAGACCATTTATTACGCCATTCACTTAGTTTATTGAGATCTCTCTGTATTATGTCGTTAACGTTTCGACCTTCATCTGGGTTGAATGTATAGACAACTTTGAGATCCTCCGCAAACACGAAGGAATTACCCCCCTTGAAAACATACATACATAATAAATATTAATGGTCCTATGACTAAACCCTGGAAGATTTCACTAGTGATATTTTGAGGACTCGAGCGTCGTCGTTTCAGTCTTACTAATTGAATACGATTGTTGAGAAACTAAGCTATCCAGTCATGCAATTTGCCTGCTATTCCGAAGGCTTTCAATTCATATAAGAGAGAGGAATGATGTATTTTGTCAAACGCATTACTGAAGTCAAAGTATAGGGTAACAATTAGTTTTCCGTCATCTGTATTGTTTACTATATAGTCAAAGCATTCTAGATGTCAAGTTATACAGGATTTCTTAGACATGAAGCCGTACTAGGAAGATATGATTAGTTTGTGCTTCACTAAGTGTAAATCTCCTCTTTAATAACTTTCCCCATGGTCCTAGATAAAACAGAAGAGTGATTGCTTGAACGGTAGTTCACAATGCTAAGCTTAGAGCCCTGTTTTAAATTGAGGAGTTATATATGTGGTTTCCAACGACCTAAAAATGTTCCATCTTCTAAGGAGAGATTAAATATTTTGGTGAGCAGTATTGAGAAGGATGAGCTACCATATTTAATTAAATTAACCTGTATTTCATCCTCTCCACTACTAAGTGAAGGTTTTAGTAATCTTATACCATTTCTAACATTACTGACTGTGAACTCCAAGCCAGTTAATTTATACTGGTTAAAGTTACTGATCATCCCTATAAATGGACTGTTTCGAGTAAAAGAGTGTGCAGATGAATCACTAAACGCGTTACAGATCTTCTTACGTTTACTAGTTATTTTGTTTTCGACAGTGAGAATAGTAGGAAGACTAAACTAGGCATGACGTTTCTTTCTGAGGGTGGCTGCTGAACAGGCTATTGTGTCAGGTAATTTCAGATGCATTTTTCGGCTTCTCGATTTCCTGTAGTTTGCAGTATTTTTGAATACAGAATGGGTACTGAAAGTCACAGAAAAGTCATGCTGAAAACATAATCTCTTCCGTAACTTCCTTAGTTTAACAAGAATGTATTTGATATTCGGAAAAGGTAGTTTCATCCTTTTAAAAGGTGCAACACTGTCAAGACATAACTTTATATTGTAGTAAAAAGCATCTAGTGAGTTATTAACTTCGTAAGAGGAGAAATACATTTCTCGATTAAGATAATGTAGCAATTTTTTTGCATGAGACCCGTTAATCTGAGTATAGTTTCTCTGAACCTCACGGGATTGTTGGTTTCACTCTTAGTACATGGACGTTCATTGACAATTAAGTGGTGAATGACAACTTTGTAATCGCTATCAGGAAATTTAAGGCTAGTATTCACTGTGTAGTTTGGGGCATTTTGTAGTAAGATTAAGTTTAATAAATCGGACTTGCGTGTAGCTTTACGCACTACTTGAGTCCATGCATTACTTTCAAGTATTTCAAAAAATTTATCAAGGTGTGTAGGTCCATTTAGAGGGTTTCGAGTAACAGAAGGCAAGTCGAAGTCTCCTCCTATTAACTTGGTCATAAGAAGCAGTGATAATGATGCAAATAAATGGCTTAATTGTTGGGTGAAGGTATGAGTAGCATTAGGCGATCCATAAATGCAACCTGTCAGGAATTGATGATGGGGGGGCAGTTGTCAGTTTTGACAAATATAGAGTCATCTAAAAGTGTACTACATTTCAGGAAGATAAGAAATAATA
The DNA here is from genome assembly GCA_034768735.1 of Schistosoma mekongi. Taxonomy (NCBI): domain Eukaryota; kingdom Metazoa; phylum Platyhelminthes; class Trematoda; order Strigeidida; family Schistosomatidae; genus Schistosoma; species Schistosoma mekongi. The sequence goes on along the minus strand of CM068312.1, from coordinate 8,585,130 downwards.
ATAAATCGGATCGAACATACATTATGCATTCTCCACTTTTTCCTGAATTCCGATCTTTGCGGCATATGACATAGTTATCAACTTCAAGTGTAAGGCCTGAGATATCGGGAGTACACCAAGTCTCAGTTATTAGGACACAGCATGAGTTAACTTAGTACATTACTGATTTAAGATGAACAATTTTTCTGTGGAGGTAATAGGGTTTAAATAGAATAGTGAAGAACTGTGTGGGACTAATGACATGAGTTACGCCACGTGTTAGCTGAATTAGTGGACAATCTTTATAAACTCTGGACTGGTAAAAGAAAATGGAGTATACGGGTGTGGTAATAAATAAATAAATAGTTTTTATTCTCATGTATCATTTTGTACATGAGGGCAAGCCAGTTTACAGGCATGATCAGAATAATATGAATTTACATTTATGCAGACATTTTGACAGTGTCATAACATAAAATCAGTTGAATTGAAAACCAAACCATTTGTAACAATGTTTACAGTGCTAGGACTCAAAATATATGCATTGTAGCACGGTTCATAAATTACAAAGAGACGCGCGCTCCCTGAACAGAGCGTTACAATTTCAAAAAACGGCTGAGTTTGCGGAATGGATAAGATGCAAGATAAGACTAGGAGTACTCAGTAGCAAGATTCCTGGTTCGGCGGACATCTGTTGAAGTCTGCATGGTTGATATTCGGGTAAGAGGGATTTTGATAGTCATTGATAGGGGGTTCACACCATATTAAGGCATTGATTAATTGCAAGACCAACGACATCAAAGTTCGCCAGATTTACGCGTTGTAGTAGAGTGCATTTTATTTGCAAACAAACGCGCGCTTTTCGTCTCTTGCGCTGCGACTTCTAGAGCCGGCTCGGAGTGAGCAGAACGGGCCACACAGTATATCCAGATACGGGGTAAGGCGAATAATATTTAGAACAATGGATAAGAACTCCAACCTTGCACAAATATAGGAGGTATTCTTCCGTAGCGATGGAATTTGTGCGGGTTGATATGAGTAGTTTGCTGTAATGGAGACCCATTACTTATGAGAGCTGATCACAAGTTCGGGGAGATGATATGGAGGAACATACAAAATAGAAGAAAAAACAAATTAAGTTGGCTAGTAGTTGTAATGCAAACAAATTTAAAGCAAAATATTCTTTATTTTTAGTCGTTTTTCCTACTAAAATGTTTATGCTTAGGGTGTTTAAAAGTTGAGAGCCCTATGAACCATCACTAATTAACTTGAGGTTGGTAGCAGTGAGACACTAGTCATAAAGGGGTTAGGAGGGTATACATTGTCACTTGACAGGGTACCATCTACATGACGATGTGGAATAAGTGAGGACTGAACAGGGGCGTAAGTGGAGCGGGTATGAAGGGATTTTGAGAATGTAGACTTAAGAGATTCGTCGTTTGTAAAAAGTGCCGAGTTATGAGTCGAGGTTTCATTTGAGTCCATCGGGATGGGAAATACTGTGGACAACGGTTCATGTGATAAAAATCTCATGGATTGTATGTGGGCAGCCAGCAGCTATATATTGCCACATTGTTATTTGAAACAATTTGTCCCTTTGATAAATTTTGATAATACGATAAGAGGACGAATTTTATCAGAGCTATGTGATATATTTGCGCAATACATTTCGAACTGTCTGATCACACATACACTTGTTAAGGCATTTATATATGAAAAAAATAAAGGTCACTAGACAATTCAGAGTATAAGCTAAGTCAACAAAGATAATAAAGATAACAGTGTAAGTCACACTCTACCAAAGTAGGTTGGGGAAAAGTACAAATCGTTTTTGAACACACAAGAGGGGTCTGAACTTTCGTATAGCTTAGGCTTCAACAAACTTTAATATACGTCCTAAAGCACTTTTATGCAACACCACAAAAGATGATTTGATATCAACTATGTTATCAACATTGTTATGGTATGCCATAGAAGCATTACCAAGCAACCTGTGGTTATGATGCACTGAAGTTAGAGGAGCATTCATTAGTGATGCATACGAACTCGATGTGACCAGTGGCCTGCCAAAGGGAAGTGCTAGGTTATTGGTGTAGGTGTAATAACCCTGATACGAAGAGCTTGCAGGTATCTTGTAGGGGTGTCCCACCCGGTTCTTATGCTGATTTTTGTTGTTTAGTGGTATGGAATCCGAGTACATTTGTTTGGGATTCAAAGAATATGAAAATTGTACGTTTTTAGGCACATGAGGCATGTCCTTACCAGTTGTCAAGGCATTGAAAGTTCGTTCCGCCTTACTAAAATACGGTACTTAGATTTACCACGGCTGTCTTTAGTAGTTACTCCATTGCATAGGGGGATGGTTTGCAACGAAACATTATTTGTAGTGGATGGTGCGGTATCCTGTAACTTAAGAGAAGCTTTGCTTTTCCTCTGCTTTGATGTTATGGGCAGAGTTCGCATACTTTTGTGAGCTTCGGTTTTAGAGTGCCTTGATACCTTAGGGCTGGCTTCTGATAGTTATTCAATATCTCGAAGATCTAGAATGAGAGCAACTTTGAAGGGTACTACTGGTATTTCTATATTTTCTAGTATCAATGGGAGTGTGCGGATTATCTATTGACGCCTGTGGAAAACATATACCAGTGAAATGCTGCAGATTCTGTCACCTGCGGCATGCGATTTAATCGATACAGAAAGTAATAGCATTAAACACGCACTGATTTCGCCATAGGTACTTATAATAAGCTAAGTAATTCAGATCGCGTATGTGTTTGGGAGAATAGAATAGCATTTACTCCTACTCACATCTACATGATTCACCACGTCCATTTTCAAATTGTCTGTCCACTTCCGTAAAAATTACTCAGAGCAATACGTGTGCATAAGTGATTATAACATGAAACTTCCTCTATCCATAACACTTTAATAATAGTTACCTTTTGATTGTTTATGTAATATACGCATACCCTGTAAATGATCGGACATTTTTAGTGACATATAACCTCTCATTTATACTCGATGCATTTTGATTTTGATTATTTTTTCAAAGAAGTTTTAACTAGCTTAACGAGCATAACGTTGGAATTTCCTTAATCACACTCGCTGGGATTACTTCCAAATATATTCTCTTCGTATGATTTAGATGCACTGGGAGCCCAAGTTTTCTGAACCATTAGTTCCTAATTGGACAAACATTTCTGCAAAATATGCAATGTCACTGTTGACAAAAACCTGAGTGACAATTAATCGGTTAATAGTACTAAGGTGACACCTGGCTACCACTCAGGTGCTAAGGCACAAAGGTGTAAAGCCGTCAAATAGGCACAGGCAAAGAGGCTACTAGTCGCCAGCACAATAACTGTGCTTAGAGAGCTCAGTGGGAACGACAGTGACCCCCACCATGCTCAAGAGTCAACATTTCAAGCCCTATAGGGTTGCTGTGGCTACTCATTTAACTCCTCAGGATGATTTACTTATTTACTCAATGACTGAGAGTGAATCATCGAGACAACGAAAACTGAAATGTAGTCATCAGTCTACATGAGCATAGGATGATTCATCTAAACGACTACCAAGGTCATCCAAAGCTCCGAGTAACCAGTTGCTGGAAGAGCCAGGAGGTTGACTTTCTCATGACTATGAACTTCAAAGGCTGTCCAGGTTCGCCTCTATGTCCTTATGACAGGCATGAAAGATGACTATGTCAAGAAATCAATCGCAAACCTTAGCTCTCAAAATTTAAAACGTTGATTAACAAGGCTCGTTCATGGCAGGAGTTCTACTCACTCTAGTCAACCTAGACTCCTTAAAGACACATTTTGCTGGTGCTAAGGAAGTGGGAAACGCTCTACTATCAGGCTACATGCTGAAGCCTGAAGGGGATGTGCCAATACTACCAGATATTCCATAGTCAGAAAAAGCCTTCCTAAAGAAACCCGCAGGTCATTTTTCAGTGGAAGGTCCGTGATTTTTCGAGAGTTACCTGAAAACTCGGATACAGATGATGCACTGTACCACATTTGAGAATAAAAACTCCTGAAACGATCGTTAAGGCTAATGGGAGCCTTAATGTAAGAAGTTGTTTGATTGCCCATGTAGGGTGGAAGTGTGAGATCCTATCTACTGAAGGTTGCATTTTAGTAGTCACGATTAGCTGGCTGCCACCCTTACGGCATTCCCATTAAATAGTTAAACTACATCCAAATAGGTATCGTGACAATGGAATGCATCAATGAAGGCATTCACTTCGACCAATAAGTTCACAAGTAGATTTTGCAGGGACACAATAGGTGAAACAGGCGAAGACTACTTGTTAGGGGATTCTAGTATTAGTAAGTCTTCTAATCGACCCTATTAGGCTCTATTAAGTCAGGGTTATGCAGACACTCATGTCTTGTAAAATAGAAAGCATAAACTGTTTATACACCAACTCACTATCTCTGCCGAATAAGATGGACGAATTATTCGAAACTAGTGATTCAAGAAACGTCCATCTAACGGAAATAAGTAAGACATGGGTATCCTATCAAATCACGAACAATAAAATTGGAATACCAATAGTGTCACTGTTATTTACACGGACACGAACACTACAGTATGTGGTGGAGCTGCATTATACATTAGTTACTCCTTAGTGGTGCATGCAGCCAGTATCCCTGAATTCTGCAGTCTAAAAGAATCTGTTTAGCGTTCCATGAGGTTGTCGAGTGACATATGGTGTTTAGCTGGAGTTGCTCGCAGGAAGCCACCTCTGGTACCCAGAATGATAACTGAATGTTGAAAGCAGTAAGCCGCTTACTTAAATTAGGGAGTACTCAAATTTCAATCCTGGAGAACTTCAATCTCTCAAAAATCATTTAGCAAATTACGCATATAGTGAGAATAGACGACTTGATCGAAGGCCAAATTAGCCTATCAAAAATTCAGGCTTTTTCAAAACACGTAAAGTCCAAACTCATTGGAGGGACTGTCGGATACTATGACGTTTAGATTGTGTCCGAAACCGTTGAATAAATATGCATTCTCGGACCCGGAAAAATTTCGTACCTCTATTACAGAGAGGAGGTTCGACACTTAGCAGGTCCCCTAAGCTAACTGTTCACACATAGCCCAAGTCAAAGCGTGGCATCGAATAGGTGAAAGCTAGCCAACATCATTTTAATCTCTAAAGGCTGAAGCAATTACACCGCAAACTACTGGCCAGTGATTCTCCTTCTTATACCATCCGCGAATAAGGAATACCTAACCTGTGACAACTTAAGTGACTACGTAGAATCCATCGATTTCTATGCATATCAAAAGCTTCGTGTAAGGGAAGGCTATACTCGTATCAAAAACCCACTGTCTACGGTGGACGAGGGACCACATCTTTGACCGGAACGACATAGTGTTGGTCCCCTACAGCCCCAAATCTATTGATAACTATGACTCATACTCTATAGATTCACTATTTTAAAGCTAAACTACGTTCCATGGACTATAGCATTCTTCAGGAGACAGCGGCCAAAGTGGTAGTGTCAGACGCCTTTGGTGACACTAATAGTAGATCACTAATTTCATTCCCCCCCTGGCAGGTCACACACTAGATTCACCCTCGAGATCCTCGGGTATAACATAGTCAAACTGACCGGGTAGATTTGCTTCCACACAAACCTTGGTGACCCTCATGGTGTACCCACTAAACCAGGTAAACACTTGGCAACACAACCTTACATCAGAACCAGTGAAGAGGAGGCAAAACAACCCCACACTACGTCAACACAGCAAAGAAGTAGACGTCACGTGAGCAACCCAGCAAAATATGTTCAGTGGGGAGAAATAAGGTCGTCTGATGATAAATATAAGGTATGCGTGAAGCATTTCAGTAACAGAAATCCAACATATGAGTGTAACTTCTGGGAGAAAATGGATACACTGTGACTGTGAGACGAAAATACCTAAGGGATACTATACTTTCATGATGGATAACCTTTACCAGTGGTTCTGGTATATATGCTCTGTTTAAAATTTAAGCACCTTAGCAGAAAACAGTAAAAACAGTACACTTGACCGCACGGCTTGTGCAGACTAGAGAGGAAAGTCTCCCTTTCAGAAGTGCTCAATGGCAGCCTGGAGGACACAGAAACTCCCTACATAGTACCTCCTGGTAACAAATAAGTCCTTCCTTCAACAGGCACTTTGTAAGGACTCCAGCCCATGGTCAGTAACTCATCTCTGACGGAAGCCGAGGAAATTTAAGACTTCCTATCAGAGTACCAACTGCGCTCAGAATTAATGAAGTCTGCAGACGCACAGCGCTGATCCTTTTCAATGTCACAGCGCCCACCAGCAGCCTGAGGGAAAACCATGATCGTTTCCAGAGGCAGCAATGGCACAGGCACTGTCAACATTTAGGGCTGCAAACTTTCCGTGGGACTCTGCAGGCTCTATAAGGAAGGCAACAACACCAATCTGCAAACCTCCTCCCACTACGAGTACCGCTAAACACACCTGGTGAGGTGGAGATGATATTGCTTGCCTCTCGGTAGCCATCCATAATGAAAAGTGCTACGATTAGGGCTAGACTGGACCAAACCTAGGCGGAGCGGGGGTTAAAAAGAAAAGGGCCGCCAGAAGAGGACATCCCCATAGTAATGCGTGGAGTTCCTAAGCTTCCTGACGGTTGCCTAACGGGCACTAAATAAATAAATAAATAGCTTTTATTCTAAAGTATCATTGTGTACAGAGAGCATGCCAGTTTAAAGGCATGATCAGAATGATATGAGTTTACACACATACAAATATTTCGACGGTGTTACTGTCAGGACTTTTATAACATATGAAGATTTGAATTGGGAACTAAACCAATTGAAACAAAGTTTACAGTACTAGGACACTAAATATATATATTGTAGCATGCTGCATATATGACAAGTGCCGCGTGCTTCTTGACCAATGCGTTATAATTCGAAAAAGTGGCTGAGGGTTAGCGGAATAGATCACTGAGCATGTCCAGACGCGAAATAAGACCGAGGGTACTTGGAACTTGGATGTTAAGGAGAAGGCAATAGTTATGTGCCAGTAAGTTCCATACTTGTCTTGCACATAATCTTCTACAACCATAGGAAAGAGGGGTTAACAAAGCTAATAAGCTAGATTAGTATTTATGCTTCCGACATACCACTTATGCTTATAGGCTGATTAAAAGGGAAGAACACTATCATACGACGAAGACAGGTGAGTGTTGCTCACACGTTCAGAGCCCCTATTATTTCTCTAGTGAAGTAAGAAACAATCGCTGGTGTGAACATTATTAATAAAATGTCAGAAGAGATGAAGTTACTAACATATAATACAAATTAAGGAAGAGAATCTGTTTCCCGAATGGCTTGAGGCAAATGGTTCCAGATTCTCGAGAATTTATTTGTAAAATAATTCATATAAAGAGCAGATTTAGAATGCGATATTTTTGTTTTCGCGGCTGAATTGCGTAGGTTATAGCAATAGGGTTCCTCAAACTGAATTGTGTTAGGCGATGAGAACGCTAATTTGTTTAATATTTTATAAAAGAAGATTAGGTTTAATTTTAGCCGTCGCCTCCATAAGGTATCTAGTTCTAACGTAGTGCATCTAGTTTTATGGTATAGAGTATGATCAGCCTCAAGAATACGAAGAGTAAAGCGACGTTGCACAAACTCCAGTTTGAGTTTACCCTTAATGGAAACATTACTCAGAATAAAGGTGCAGTATTCTAGAAAGTTCTAGCACAAACTTTATATAGCAGAATACGAGAATCGTTGCTATAAAAGTTACGTAGTATACAACCTAGTAGTCGATGTGACTTAGATGTCTGCATATTGACCTGTTCTGTAAAAGACAGGTTATAAGAGTACCTTAGTCCTAAGTCAACCACTGACTGAAGCCCAGATAACTTACTGCCGTTTATGGAGAGATCAAAATTGAGGCGCTTATCCCCGAAACATATCCAACCACATTTAGAAGCATTAAGATCCAACTTCCATTTTGAGCACCATACTGCAACCTTGTTGAGCTCGGCAGTGACGCCACTGAATGCATGTGCAAATTCGTGAGGGAGGAATGAGTACACTATTTTGAGATCATCTGTGTATAGAAAGAGTCTACCCATGCTAAAGCATTTGCATATATCGCTTATGTATGCTATAAAGAGCAGTGGGCCTAAGACACTTCCTAGTATAACGCCACTTGTAACCGGTTCAGCCTTCGAAAGGGTGGGCTAGTGCAGCCGAGTAGTCAACCAATTGTCGGAATAAACCCAAGACTCGGCTCCGGAACCGCAACACTTATGAATTGGGCACCAAGAAATCAGTTGGTTCACAATATGTCGTAATAAGCAAACTGATTTGATAGTCTTAAAGTTGAGGGTCTAAAATTAAGAATGCACTACTGCACATTGGCAACGATAACTGCTACCAATACACCTTGAATAATGCACCACATCTACGAGTAGACGAATCTAAAGAATTAGAAGTAACTGTTAGTCATGACTTGGAAATAACCGCATACTGCAAAGCAGCGGCAGCTAATAGGTCTGGAATGTTATGGCCACTCTTTGGAGCACTAATAAAGACCCGTTCGGGACTTTATATTCTCTGTACACGAGACCTTATCTCGAATACTATATCTATGAAGCATGTCCCTGCCTCAGTAGGGATGTCAATATACTTGGGTGGGTTCGACAAGGAGGTACTAAGCCAGTAACAGGCCTTTCAAACCTCCCTTAGGATAAGCGTTTGGAACTCCTGGATCATTCCCCCTTTATCGTAGAACACGAAGTGATCTTACATTGGCATTCCGTAAATTCAATTATGAATTACGTATAATTTGTCCTTTCTTTTGGCTCCCTCTAGAACTAAGTATCTCAGATGTCACCTTAAAAATGTACGATAACCGAGATCAAATATACTCAGAGGGGGGAATTCTTTTATCATACAGATTGATCAACGGCTGGTATGCGCTAACTGAACAAGCGGTATCGCCTCTGTCGGTAAACTTTTTCAGTAAGAATCTGGATCTCCACTGGATAAACCACCGCACGGGTTAATGCAAGCAGTCAGACCAACAATCCTCACCACTGATGACCGAAGACAGATATTGTATATTGGATTAGATATAGCGGCCTTTAAAAAATTATTGTTACTAATGTTCTGATATGTTCCCAATACGTATATTACGGAATAAGAAGTTATATTAAGCAACAGTTTTCTTTTATTTCAAACCACTATGCCTCCTCAAATGTATTCTGACTTGGAGGCTATACCAGCCTCTGTTGATGAAGTTACTGTTTCTGGGTTGGACAGAACTCATGATTCCGTAGTAAGAAAACAGGTAACTAATATTCTTTTAATTATACTGTTCTTCTATTTAGTTTGTCAGTCTGGTGGAGTCTCAGAATCTACGAGACCTTTTCGAAAATGTGAAAATTGCCAAAGAGAGGCTTGCAAAGCTCGGAGTTTTTAAGTCAGTTTATGCTGTTGTTGATGTTTCCGGAGATAATTCAAAACCTAATGCGTACAAGGTGACAGTTTTAAAAAATAGTCTGTTTTTAGAGTTTCACACTAATTCTCTGTTTGCTATTTTATGACTTAAACTGAAAAATAAACCTAGCTGTACTTTTGATTATTGACATATTTATGTATATATGCATATATATATATATATATATATATATATATATATATATATATATGATGGTTTAATGTGGGTTCTAGTTCAAACTAAAACGAGTACTTCTAATCAACGGCTTACTATAGAGTTGTGTAAGGCATCTTAACCTGCAATTCCCGTTTAGTTTCATCGTCAACTACATCTTGGAAAGAGCTCGGAAAAGATTATGTGGTGATACTAGTGGTATCAGTGAATTGGTGAAAGACTCTTTCCTCGATCATAATGATCGTATTGTTTTACTGTTCAACAACCTAATGATCATTTAGATTATCCTCGTTAATTTCAATATAAAGTCAGAAGTTTCTATTCTTGCTTTTTCACAGTTTACTACTTTCGACCGTTTTTGTCATTACATACGCCATATGCAAATAGAAGTGGATGTTAGAGTGCCCTTTACACAACTACGTTTGAAATAGTATAGATTGTGTTAGTTGTTAAAGAACTTCAACCAGTCGGTTGCGTGTTTGAAACCCACTCCTACAGTTTTTGACATGTGATTACTGTTGCCAGCCGTTACGATGTGGCTCAAATGTAGGAACATAAACCCATTCTTGGTAGGTAACTTTGATAAAATTAGTCTTCTATCGCAATTGTTTGTGCGTACATATGTACAAATTAAGATTTGCGGAGTTTAAGGAGCCTGAAAAAGTTCTTCGGCAACTTGGTCAGTGAAATTTTCTAGTTAAATCCTTTAACTACAAAATGATTTCGAATAATAACATCTTTTCTGAATACCGTTTAAATGGTAAGCTTCGTAGGCACAATTTATGTTGAGCTTACATTATTCAAGATTTCAAAGATTTTGGCACCACTGGTTCCCACTTAGTTCTAGATTGATTTCTTGTTAATTTTACGACTCATTTTTTTAGTTTGGCAGAAACGTATGTCTGGTAATTCTAATTTCAAGATGTATTTTCTGTTGGATTCAATTAGGTTACCTTCAAAGTTGTGGAGAAACGCTTCGTAACTGCTCGGATGTCAATGACACACGGAACTGATGGTATTACCAAAGCATGTGGGAACGTTCGCCTAAATAATTTTGCCAGACACGCTGAATCTGCCGATATTGATGTTGAGATTGGTTCGAACCAGATGGTTTCCAAGTAATTGTTACTCCTAGGAGACTTCTCGTACAGTGAATGCTGCATATTCTTGCTTTTGTTGATATTTATAATCGGTATCGTTTTCATAACAGTCAGTTTGTTTAAGATACACAACTTTAGGTAATCTTTGTGATTTGCTCCTTTTTTTCTGAAAATGTCATCAATCTTTGTTTTGGTGTTATCTGTATCATGGAACCGTGGTATGATAAATATCTGTACAGAGCTAGCGTTTGTCAGTCCTTCACGAATACTCCTCTGAGGTTTTAGGGATTATGCAGTTTAGTGATCTTAACCGTTTCCCATTTTTAATTAGAATATAAGCCACTGGCTATCCTGCTGCTGTTTTTGTCACATCGTTCATAGTAGTGAGGTGATTTTTTCTGAGTGAAATCTTGGTGGTGTCTTTGGTAAATACCGTTGTTCTTTGTTAGCTATGCTGTTAGTCTTTGTTACGCGATTAGTCGACATCCGACCATTACTTATTTCTGAGACGTAGTACTTTCCTGTGTCGTTAACTTGTTTGTCTTATTGAATACCAGTTTTGTTAACTTATCTATTGTTTGTAACTCCAGTTTCTTATTTCTTCACATTATTACGGCTTCATGTGTTGAATTATTTTTTGGTTACACGATTACCCTAAAAACTAATATATCTGTAATGCCATATACTTAATATTTTCTGGGAATAAAATTGACCACTGTACATAAAATACTAGAGTGATATGCATCGGTTTACATTGTGTGTGATACTAAAATATTAAGACTACATTTTACATTGAGTCCTTAGTGTTATTATCGTTTTCGCACTTAGTGAAAATAAACACCTAATATTAATTTTGTCTGAATGGACTTATTTAAACGATTGTTTCAACAGACAAACGTTTTTGGTTATCTTACTTTAGTGGATTGTTTGTCATTCTAGTACTTTTGTAATCAGAATGTTTTTCTAACGCTTGAACTAATTAGAAGACGTTAAACGTTATATAGGTTCGGTAATTAACATGTTTTAATGCATGCATGTAATGCTCCTACTCACATTTTTCAACCTATCAGTCATATCGTCACTTGAACTCAAAAATAAGAGATTATTACAACTTTCTAAAGTTTTCTGTTACTCTTATGTTTTTGTCAATACTTCCATTCGTTAATTTATTTTTTTGATGCCTTCATTTGTGTCACACATGTTTGCAGATACGGTAACTTTCTCAAGTTTAGTATTTTAAATGGACAAGTTAAACAAATTTTGTAACACAGGATATTTGGAACACATCTCGGTTTATTTGTCTTCAACACACGTTTTTCCCCGACCATTGCTGCTACCTTAACGTGATAATCGGATTGGCCTATGTTGATGACTAAGTCGGGCTACACTGGCTAGAGCATTTGTTCCCTAAAGGTCTCATCACGCTGAAAAGGTCTGTTGAAAAACGTCAAGACTAAAAGCACTCAACCTAAGTACAAAGTGCAAGGTCGTTCTGCCCACTATACAGGGGTATGACGATAGTAAGGTTTTTCCCTCAGACAAACAGCATGAAAGTAATGCTGCCTTCCCATTAAGGAAGGATGGAGTTATTGAAGGTCAACCTTAAAAATGCACACTTCACATTACTCCACAGATTTCCGTCTGGTGATAGGGCTTTATTAAGTACGGAACCTTTGTCGAATCGGTCAATAGGTCGCACTAGCCAAAACCCTTAAGTCTATCACTGTTGATGTATATTCTCAGAAATACTCATACAGTACCATAACGTGGTAATCCAGTTGACATCATCTAGTCAACCCAGAGAGCCGAAGCGACATACTTTTTGTTTATCTGGGGACCTTGCTGGTGTTGGTATAGCACTAAGTTTGCGAGCAGCACAGATACTCCTTTGATGGATTACTGTTGATAATCGCCTATGCGTTGTCCATCTAAATGGCTCACTAAGAACTCGGAAAGATAAGGGCACATACCTAAGCCTTTTTTGTCATTTCTGTCCATGTCCCCACTGACTGCAGCTCAGATGCAGTAAAATATAAGTTCTACAATAAGTTTTCTAACTTCCTTCAGGTAACTAAACACTCGGTCATAGTGATGATAGAAGGAGTTTTCGACGCCCGAGTTGGCTGACTAAATCAAGCTGAAAAATACTTTGATAGATTTAGCATTCCAAACCAATGAACCAATAATCGAGACCGTCTTCTACAGTTATGTTCAAACTACCGCTTATTTTCAGCTAGTACAAACTTCAAGCATAAAAGACATTTTGTGGCATGGTGGCCTCCGACGTCAACTCAGCTATGGACACAAATAGACCATATTGACATCAGCCATCGTTACAGAGGCTCCTCAGACGTTTGTCGTTCATTGTTGAGCACATACTCCGACTCTGACCATGTTTTTAGTAAGAGCATACATTCTCACATGTTTTGATTCGTTTTCATCCATTGGCAACGTAGAACCGGGCACATACGCCCGTAGGTTCAAGTTGCTATACCACATTAGCACTACGAGATTACAGAGGTAACACAATAACAGAATACAAGAGTGGAGAGTAAAGGTGTGTAGAAAATAATAAGAGAATTCAAGATCCAGATGAAGGCAAAGAGTGAATAGACTTGCGCCACTGTGACCGATTCCGAGCTATGTCGCTCAGTGTCTCTAGCCATTCATTGCGATTATAACTCGGACTCAAACTAGGTAATCTGCGTTTACCAACATGGCTTGAACTAACAGTCAAAGGCTTCATGGACTGATGCCATATTTTGGTTGGTCCTCTCCTACCCTTTCATCCTATTTCAACCCTAGCTAACATCGCGCAACGTGGTAGACAGTGGTCGGGCATGCGCAATACATGTCCCAACCATCTCAGTTGATAAAGGTTAGTGACCTCTTCGACTGATTTACCATATTTCCCAAAAACCTTTTATCTAATCTCAGTATTGCTTATTCGACTGTTCCATGATATACAAACGATGCTACGAAGATTTCTATGGTCAAATACCTAAAATCGACGCATATCTTGGGTTTTCATGGCCCACGTTTTGCAGCCATATGTTAAAACGGCGCGGACTGCTGCGCAATACACCCGACCTTTCGTTAAAAAACGGATATCTTGCCTGCGCCACAAGTGGCATAAATTGGTAAATGCCAATTGGGCTTTCTGAATTTGTGCTGAGATTTCATCAGACATCGACCCATTAGGGGTGTTGAGACTTTAGAGATAAGTGAAGTGGTCAACGCATTCAATTACTTCACCCCCTATAACTAATCTAGGTGAAGAAGCAGACCAGTCCTGGAGTAACACTCTGCATTCAGAAGAGGAGAAGCGCATCCTGAATATGCTTGCATTGTTACTCAAGGTGCTCCGGGGACTGCATATTGTCAGCGTCTTCACCAAAAAGGACTGTATCGTCTGTGTTCTAAGTCGACGAGAGGACCTCCTGGAAGGGGATTAATTCTTGAAGAGTTAAAAGTGAGTGAGACTTCTAGGAGTATATTTATGACGAAATTAAATAAAAAAGGGGATGAGGGGCAACCCTGACGAACCTTACTTGAGGATGATATTTCTCGTAACAATTTGCCATAGGCTCTAACTCGACCGGTGGTGACTGAGTAGAAAGCTTTTATAAGGTTAATGTACTTTTGAGGTACGCCTTTTAGTGACAAACACTGCCACAAGACTTCATAGTCTACGGAGTGGAAAGCTGCTTTAAAGTCGAGAAATACAACTATAGTCGGAAGTTGGCACATACGTCTATGTTGGAGAATCTGGCGCAAGGTGAATATTTGATCAACGCAACCATATCCAGTTCTGAAACCAGCTTGGTCTTCCTGAGTCTGCTGTTCTCTAGTGTTGGATAAACGCCGACTAATTATAGAGGATGATGGTTTAGATACTACATTAGTCATACTGATTCCTTTGTGGCTATCACAAAAGGATTTATGTCCGTTTTTGTAGATTGGAACGATCAGCTAACGAGATCAGTCGGATGGAATGATGTTCAGTCCCCAGACGTCGGTTAGTATATCGATCAACCTCCCAGTTAAAATTGGACCACAATCCTTAAAGATCTCAGGTCCTGCTGCTTTCCCTCGTTTCAAGTTACTGATAACCTTTTCAAGCTCACTGAGAGTTGGGGGGGGGACTTTCATACGTTTCACTGCACGCAGATATGTTACATCTGAAAGACTTTTTTGCTGCCAGTTAGTAAGCAAAATAACCAACAATGCATTCAGAGGAGAATTAATTAGATACTTAGTCGATCATGTTCAGAAGATTCATCCCTAAAAAGCTTCGAACAATTTTAAGGCATTTGTAAATGCATCGGCGACTTCTGCTTTCAGCCTAAATACAAAGGTTAGGATCTCTGAAACTTCTGTTGAACTGATAGGGGCTTGAAAACTCACTCCCGTGGCCTCGGAAAATGACGACTTCTGAAACATAAACCTAGGTCCATAATCCACTTTCAGTCTAGAAGGTTAGGTCTATGGGCGGAACACTGACCTCCAGATATCTTTCCATTTCTGACCATCCCCAAACAACCTGAGCGGAAAATTGATACATGTTTCCCGCAACTTTTATGAGGTTGGAAAGGCTATAAGTAATTTTAGGCGGGGTAAAACAACGACTTGATAAGTTGACTTCAATTACCTTTATTGATGGCAGTCCAGTTTTAGCTGGTAGGCTGACTGGCATATTAGATAAAGTCTGGGACCTGGACGTAACCCCACCCATCATGTCCCAGTCACTGATCATCCTAGTTTACAAGAAAGGACAGGAATCTTTTTGTGACAACCATCGAGGAATCATTTTGACTAACATTAGGTCTATGATATTAAGTTCTGTAATCGACCGACGCCTATCTGATTCCAGGGGGCAACAAGTTCAGAGAAAATTAAGCTAGTTTCAAACCTTGGCGGGGATTCATTGACCAGGTATCTACTCTTCGTCAGGGGCTAGCCACCTGGTCATGTGAAGACATTTCGAGAGGGAGATCGAACTCTCCCCCACCCTTAGCCGTACCAGGGCATTTCGAGTCACATTTATTTAATTCCTTCCTGTTGAATTATACTGTTGTGTTAAATTTGATCTCGTTGTGCTAACGTGGTATAGGAAATTGAATCTAGGCGCATGCACATCGGGTTCTACGTTCTTCATGACAGACTGACTGACGCTATTTAGCTGATGTAAGGTCGCATAACAACTTAAAATTTGTGAATCTACTTATAACATCAGTTTTTCTCGTATTCAGGAAATTTCCAATAATATCACCTTCCTAGCATAGAAAAAGTTATAAAGTTGATCTACCTTGCGAGTTGAATCAATGGGTCTACAAAACATAGTGATTCTTACAATGAAATGTTTTGAATTTGAAGTATTTCCATCTAAAATCATTCATTCACCCAATCACATCTCACAAGCTAATAATTGAAGAATAATGCTGTCATTGCTGATTGTGTGAAACTTGGCATCGTAATTACCCTATTGCTCACTTGTATATTTTGCTGAAGCTAAATCCAGATTTACCTTATAGACATTTGTTTCTTGTCTTCAAAGGTTCGCAACTATTTCAAAGCCATTGGAGAATAATCCTTACGTTCGTGTCAGTATTGGTGGAACAGAAGGGAATTGGGATCATTACTGGGCTAAATTTCAACGTCACGAACGTTCAGTTTTTACAGAAGTTCAAGCAGAATCTTTTATCGGATTACACAGATTTCAATGGGACGCAGTATGGCGAGAAACAGAAGTTAAAGGTTAGTTTCCTTACGTATTGACAATTAAAGTAAAATGGTTAGTTTTCAACTGTTTTTGTCTTCAGCAAGTAAAGAATAGTAAGGAGGAAATTCCTCGTACTACTTTTCATTCACTTCTTAGCGTTCCTAGTCAGTTTTGTCTGTATTTTTCATCAATAATCAGTCTTAATGTATGATCGTAGCACTATTTTCGATATGTGATAGGGCCATTAAATTTGATAAAATGTTCTCTGTAGTGTTGCCACGTAAATACAGATTAGTCTGAAAAATTCATGGAGTATGCGTCAATTAGTTAATTACTGGTATGCGTTTAAAACAATTCTATCTATTCCTCAATGTCAACTGATTAGTTATAATATTTTGTTATCAACTGTCGAATGTAGTATAATCTGTTTAGAGATTTACTTCAGTGATGAGACGTTTTAACTTAAAGCAACTTAAGTCCTGGTATGTATTTGTGTAGGTGACTTATAGCCACACACTAAGTGTAGCGATTAGTCTTACTACCCGGTTCCCCAAATCGAAATGGGTGGAACTGAGTTAAAACCTACAAATTAGTGACTACCAGTTAAAAGCCCTAACCACTGAAACGCTGGACTTTAACTTGGTCGACTGAATCCCATTGCTTCTGCGTACTACTACATCGAATTAACATGATCAGCTTGGTTCTGCAAAAGGGAGTGAATAATTGTATGAGGGAATAATTGAAGAAGTTAACGAGTGAGTGGACTTGCACCGCTGTATAAGTATCATTGCCGAGACCGATATTTTTTCGCGTTGTCTCCTTAAGTTCAGATCCACATGAAGTTATTTCGAAACCATCCTTATCGTCATTCGTTCACAATCTCTATCATGAATGTCCCACTCACTACATTTACGTATGTTTCGATTATCATTATCTCATATTTATTTGTAACATTGTTAAAGTAATGCTACATTTCTATCTTGTGTTCTTGAGAGTCGTGAACATAACAGTAAAATGAGCATGTCATTCTTAAAATGGTAGCTTCATTTGGTTTTTATACGATTTAACCACGCTGTTTTTAGTCATACTGTTTAATAGTGCTAAGACGTCAACCAGTTTTGCAGTTTACACCACAATCCGATCTTAGTGAAATAACAGTAGTTCTCTCCTAGTATGGAAACTCCTCAACGGTGCGTATTCGTATTCCACCACCGAAGGTCGAGGCCAGGATCTCAGAAAGGCTTCTTAACCCCCATGATGGGTTTTAATCTTGTTTTTGCGTTTTTAGCTTCAATATATATATATATATATATATATATATATATTCAGGAACGTTATTAAATGCTATTGGTTGGTAACTGTCATTTCCGACATTGTTGAACCTCACTGATCATATCTTACTAGTGCTCTGAAATTGCCTCCAGAAGTCAGTCATTGAGTATGTGTTGATTACTGTTGGGTGTTATTACACACTGGAGTAAAGGACTACTGTATTGGTTTAACATATTTTTTTTCATGTAATGTAGTTGGAATTGTAGGGATTATGTAACATTAACATGATAAGCTCGCTGTTCATTTTAATTTATCCAGGAAAATTTGAATTTAGTGATTTCTCGCCAACAATATCCATGGAATCTAAATGTCATCCCCTCCTTTTGCAAGGAAAATATACCCTTTTGGTCGGCTTATGTTTCTGTGCACTATTTTTGTAACTCATTCTCAAGGACGTTTCTATTGTATGTATGCCCAAAGCTAGTGTTGTTTTATTCGTTCTATCCAGTTTACTTGTGGAATTAAGAATTCATTGACTGGTCGGTGTTATATCTCGAAATGGTTGAATAGGGTTACTGTAGAATAGGAATAATCTCATTTAGTTTAAGTTGACAACGGTGGATACTCGGTGCCGAATTTATGTGTTTGAACGAGGATGTATCTGATGTTACTATACGTGGTGTAAAATTAAATCCAGATACAATTTGTCTGTTTTTTCTCTGTTGTGTGCTTATCACTCTATGCTCTGCTCTGCTTACTTTCTCTACAAAATGTTCTGTTTTGTTTGACGTAGTATAATGCTCCCATATTGTGTCAAAATCCCAGCTAAGTAATGATAAAAGTACTGTGACATTATCCTATTCCTTAATAAGTCGATAGCTTAATAGTTACAATGTCCAACTTTCAACTATTAGGTCTCAAATTCAAACTCCACTTCACCTACTGTGGTAAAGGCGGCTTGATACTCTTAATAACTATCAAATATAATGTGTGGTTCAAAGGCGATCACACCAATTTGTTTTTTATAAATGGTAATGATTGATGATAATCTACTGTCAGTAATAATATAAGTAGTCATATTTTCCTCGTATATAGATCAGACTGCACCGTTAGGCGTTCTCAAAGAATGTGGATCAGCGTTGAAAACCGGTCTTCGTCATGTCTTCGAATCAGATGCTCGCCCGGATTTAGTCTTCCCGGATTCTGGATATTTGTGTAGAATTAGTCAAGAAATTGCTTCTATTACTCCAGGCAGTCAAACAGGACAGTCAAATGTTATTAATGTATCTTCTGGGTAAGAGTTGAATTTCACCGTTTCGTATTGTATCATTTAATAAAACTTATGAAAAGGCCAATGGTCGAATGGGAATTGTTTTTAATCATATCTACGATCAAATATTAATAACATACAAATATCTCCTACTTCTAAGTGTCATTTTTCACTGTTATTTAATGAAACCATGTGAACTACTGCGCAGTATACTCATCATTTGGTTGGTTGACAAACGCCTCATTTACGCGATAATTGACGCAAGTTAACAAAAGGCAAGAATCACTAAAAGTATTGATTGATTGTCGTCTGATGAGTGAAACTTACGGCGAATTAGTCGGAGGTATGGATTGATGCAAATTAATATTTAGAGGAAGACAAGAAAGTAAATGCAATCACGATGTATGCTTTATTTGTATTGGCCATTTACAGATTCAACTGCTGTTTAGTATTTATACTGTTTGGTACATATATGAACATCGCGACTATGACACAGGTCGTGCAGTTTTACTATGTATCAAACGAGAACTATGTTTCCGTACCAGTACTGATTGCACAACCAAGATCAGTGTGTGATGACTACAAACAAAAAATTAAAAGAATCCATCCTTCACAAAACCACCTCAATCCAACAGTAAAAAACAGTCCACTTTAAGGTGTCCCTTTCGTTTCAGTGAAAAGTTGTAACTATGTAGTCCAGACATTTTGAGCGACACTACTGATCGTCAAATTTGAATTCCTACCATTACAAACTGACCAATCCAGTGGCACTGGTTGTTAAGCGTTTTTCACGAGACCTGAAGGTCTTAAATTCGAACTTCTGATGAGGTCATAGGTACCCACTGATGGGAAGTCCTATACTGGTACTAAACAGTCTTCCAGTTTTTCTTGGTTTTCTCTGGTATTTACTTGAGACCAATGAGTGACGATTTCAGAAAACGAATTAAAAAGAAATAGTCTATTTAAAACCACCTCAACCGCATACTACTGATTACTACTAAGTAATCAATCAACGTAAAAGTATTGACGCTCCAAAGAAACATTTTAAATAATATAGCCTGCACACTAAGTGTTAATCTTTGAAATGTATTTATTACAGTTAATTATAACTGATCGAAACTAATCATCACACTTTTACTTTCAGTGATTCAAGTCCTCTTATTGATCGTTCTCTACAATTGAAGTTGGAGGGGTTATTCCAAAAACCATTTCGTTTATGTAATTGGCTTGTTGGAGAAGTGACATTTTCTTCTGGATTAGTTCATTCTTTAACTGGACATACGGTAAGAATTTTGTTTACGTACACAATATTCTCAATATCAGAAAAATTTTCTATTTAGGCTCTAAGAATTGTTGAAGTGAACAAAACAATACTTTCTGATTAGTTTTCCATCAAAGCTCTACACTAATACATCAACATATAATTTGCAATAGTTTTATAATCATTACCAAATAATTGATGTGTTAAATAATAATCATGTTATATGTTCTAAGGTGCTTATGCAATTAAATTACGACTAGTTACCAAAGCAATTAAGACATGAGAGTGAATGAAGTAGTTCTAGTTTTTGAAAATATACAACTGATAAGTGAATATATTGGCATATTGTTGATTACATAATATCTTTTAACAAGAAACCAATGAAGTAATTGCAAGGAATCTGATGGTGAAGACTGTTGCTTAAAAACTAAGTGTCAATTAACAGGTAACACATTTTGAAGTCATGAAAAGAATCAAAATCATGGTAGTGATAATAATATTAACAATAATGATAGGAGTAATAATAAAATAAAACTATTTATTGAGTTCTATTTAATCAACCATATGATTTATGCATACTTCTTTTACATACATTAGAAGCCATCGGTATCCACCTCAAACTGGGCCATTAATTGTTTAGTAATTATTTTCAAGCTATTGCACATTAAATATATGTATATAGGGGTCGTTTTGAAAACCTGAGAGAGCGACTACTACACCCAAGGGGTAATTATTTAAAATTGATCATACATGGCATGTACTTTTAAAGCTTTACTGTCAGCGGAAACTTTTACGGTGTGGTGTAGCACTTTTAGGGTGGATGTTCAACGGCATCGTCTTTCACACTCGATTAGAGTTGTCAATACGGCCTTGCTATTGGACCTTAATTTTTGACCAAATTGTCGCAACTTGACCCAGTCTCTTCGTTTTATTTTGTCGTACTTAGGTTACTAAGAAATTGAGATTACACTTTTCTGGCCGAAAAATATATGATTACCGATTATTTAGGTGTTGTGTGCAATTTGAATTCACATTTTGTCTATCTAGATGTATCTAGCTAGATGGGTCACGTTTACTTTTTGGAGACTGTAATAAAATATCATGGAAAAGGTTACATGTATTGTGTTGTTTAGGTAATCAAAGTGTATATACTGCTAGTCTCACTCATAAAGTTTTTTGCAGGCTGCTGTGATCTGATGGGTATGACCAATTGGTTGATGTGACCTTTCACCCATGAGATTACAATAGCATACGCCAATGAGTGTTCCTAGTCGGTTTATGTACATCTGTCCAATGCCTACTCACTCCGAAGCTGGAATAAGAAGAACACAAGTCGATGAATCAACCAGAAAAACCGCACTATATTTCAAACATTTCTTGATATATGCATAAACCAGACCATATAGCTGGCTAGTTAGGGAATTAACATTAATACAAAATAAGGGAGATAGTGGTAGTTAATTGAGGTAACGTGTATATAATGTGTTAACTTTAGTTCATAAATGGGAAGTGATATACTAACAGAAAATGTACAAAACGGGAGGGTAGGGCATGAAGGACGTAATGTTGATAAAAATAAAATGTGTACTTTACACGCAACCAAACTAATTGAAGTAGTCGCCAAACATGATAAAGGTGTAGTTAATTGATCTACTAAATTGTAGCCAGGCCTATTTGAAAATGGATGAGCCATTTGTTATGTAGGATGTTAATCTGGTTTACAGTATACCAGGGAAGTCATGTATTGGTCTGTCCAATCATGAAAAGAGATTCCACGCCATAGCTAATTGTATGAAGAGTCCACCAAGCGTTTATAGACGCCATCAAAGGGGTCCTACATACGGCGGGGGGATGATGTTCAAAAGATTCTTTTCAGTTGAACAGTGTGGGAGGCGTTGAGATGTATTGCCCAATCTCATCATTCTTTTTCGACTTTGACATAGATGATATTGTTCAAACAGCTCTAAAGGAAGTACGTATTATCATGAATTCACTACTAGTAGGAAGTCTTTTCGACAACGTCTTTCTGTGCAGTGATACAAAGGTTGTCCAAACTTTACTTAATTGGTTAGCACTTAGTGTCAGCAAGTATGGCATGTACTTTGCACCTTTGAAATGCGAAGTACTTTTATTAGACTCACTAGAGTCTGTGTCTGTATCCGATATTTAGGATTAGTCGTTATAACTAGTGACAAGGTTTGCTCATCTATGTGTTTGCGTGAGTACTGTTGGTTTCTTGATAGATAAAATCAACCGACTCAATCAAAGCCCGATCGGCTTTGGCGCTGTGGTTATACAAGTCTGGTTGGTAAAAGTCGGATTTGTAACGCCTCTGTGAGAGCAGTGTCCCTCTATGCCTGCGTGACCTGACCTCTCTAACCTGTTTAACCATTGTTTTCTTCAAAGTATTGCTGATATTCAGTATTTACAGCCTATTAGTAGTGCAGAGGTTCAGGGGTTATATGTCTGGATGCAATAACGATTATGCATCTAATGTCACCATTGGGAAACATCAATTTCAGTAACTTGGTAAGCAGGAAAAGCAAATAGGTAGTTAGTTGTGACATGAGGCTGTAGTATAAAAGATGGCTTGGTAGAACTGGTGTCTGTTAGTACATCATAACTTGTAAAAAATATGCAACTGTGGCTTGAAGCATTGTCTGACGTGGCTCAGAAATAAAACTGTGATAATCCTGCTGTAACTTCCCGTTAAACTCTTAATAAAAGTATGAAGGGCTTCCTCAAGCGGAAGAAGTTTATTTGGAGATATATTTGTAATTGAATTTACTACATAATAAATAAGTTTAAATATACCTGTTAGTAGTATAAACACGTGTGGAAAAATATAGTTAATCTCTTTTTGAAAAGAAAATCACTATCGAAGTTAGTTATAATTCTTTATTAACTAACTTCATTAAAACATTTTCATTATTCTAAAACTTACATTTACAGGTTCATATTTCTGATCGGTTTTTTTTGGGTGGACCTTTAGAACTTAGAGGATTTCAGTGGCGTACTGTAAGTCCATCAGAACCATTACTATTGCCAACTGTCCAAAATTTGAATAGTTACGAAACAGTTGTAAGCGACAATAATCGACAACCAATGCCAGCATCTAATAACTCACCGTCATCCCCTATTGGAGCTGATGCTTTCTGGTTAGCAGGAGCTCATCTGTACACTCCATTGCCATATTGGGGTGCTGAAGACGGTTCGTTGGCTGCCCAATTTCGTCTTCATGGGTTCTTTTTAGCAGGTAGGCTATTAGATTTTCTGAGTTGTTAAGTGAACCGTTTAAAGGTGTTGTGTTTTGTCTGTTGATTAGTTTGATTGTGAGGCTTTCATAGTCCTTCTTCACAATTATATCATCGTTTCTCTCCTTCTAAATACCACTTCAGGGCTCTGTACTTTTGCATAAATTTATTGTTGGGAATAAAGTAGTTTGGTCTTGGAAGTCTTATTGACGCTCAAAGTCAGTGTCTAATGAAGTATCAACAGGGTTCGAGGAAGCTCTTTTGGCTTTTGTCAACTTGCATCAATTGTGGTGTAGAGAAGATATCCGTCTACTAAAGAAATGACTCCTCGGCAATCCTCTTTATTTATCTCTGGCTGTGAAACATGGTCTATAAAAATAGAAGGCAGATGTAACCTGTAGTCTTAGATTATGGGTGCTTTCGAAGTTTCTCTGGCATATCATAGAATGACCGAGAAAGTTTATGTTAGGCATAGAGTACCTTAGGAATCTGGAGAATCAATCAATTGTTCTGTCAATGATTATCGACTGTGTTAGTTGGGACATGTATTACATATGCTTAACCACTTCTGCCTCGTTGCACTATGTTGGCTATTGCTGAGGTAGGTTGAAATTCAAATTAGATGTTGCTAAACTAAGACTTGACATTAACCCATTAAATTGTTAACTGTTGGTGTAGGAAGTGTTAATATGTGCAGATTACCTGGTTGGGATTTGCGCGGTAATCTCAATAAGTGTGTTGAGACACTAGCTGACATGGATTAAAATTGGTCAGAGTGTCACTGATGCATTCATACATTATCTTCTAAAGTTTAAATTTCGTTATTCTTCCAAACATACGTTTTTATTCCGTATTTTTGAACGGTATTTCGATTATAATCTTCTTAATTCGATCTCTCCATGCTAATATGGTATATCGTTTTAAGCTAACACACATATGTATCCAGTTCTACGTTGTTAGTGTTTGATCCTCTGTAATTTCTGAAGTTTATTTAAATAGTTTAGGCTTAGTCATAAATTTTCATACATCTCATGTATTCTGCATAACACTAATTATGTCTAACTTAATTGTCTTGTCCTGATGTAAATTTGGGTTGTCACTAAACGTTTTTTTACCAATTTCATCCATCACTCTTATCAATAGTGAGAATTGGTTACCTACGCATGGCTTGCTCTTTATGCTTTCTTCGTATCCATTATGCCATTGTTACCAACTATTTTATGGCTCAGTGGCTACGGCATTCTACTTCTGGCCATTATACCTCTGGTTGGAGTCCCATTCCACTTACTCCAGTATGGATATTTGGGTAGTACTACTAGGCTGAATGTCAAGTACACGAATATGTACATAGCAAATATGTTAGTTGTTGTGTTTGTTATTCTGTCTAAGGTATGAAGACTTGAATTTCTGTTAGTTGTGAGTTCGATTTGATTTGACTAAGCATATCATCAACTAATAATTCTTACTCTTTCTTTTCCCTTTTATATTTCATTGTTATTTTTTTAAACAAATCAGGTTCTACACTAGAAAGACCTATTCAAAAATGGATTAATTCGCATTCAACATATACAACTGCTAATGAACTTCGTCAGTACTTTTTAAGTGAACTCAAAGGTAAACCTCGTACTGTTGTCGGTATGGGTATAGTGTTTCGTTTCGCTGGAATTCTACGCATGGAATTAAACTATTGTCTACCATTAACATGTCAACCTGGTGATCAAATAAAGCCTGGATTCGCTTTTGGATTTGGCATGTATTATATGTGATCTATTAAATAATAACACGCAGTTATTTTCTACAGTTTCACTTTAGTAACTAATTCATGATGTTTTGTGTATGTTTGTCAAACAGTTGTAGACCAAGAATATAGTCACTCTGTTCTCAAAAATTCATAGATACTACAACTTATAAGCGTCAATTTAAAATACTTTCTCCATTAGTATGTCTCCTTCTATTTTAGATTACTTAAATTTGTACTGTATACTGCATTTCACATGTATAATTTGAATTTTTTAAAAGTAAATGGACAAAATATTTCAATGTATCTGCTTCTTGTCCTTAAAAGAGTTTATTTGTTACATTTCTAGTTACATATCTAGTAACGGAACTGTGGAAGAAAAATAAATTGGAGCGAAATAAAGCGACATATTTTTCATGTTATAGCTTGTAGTTAATATACTTGATTTATTATTGAATTTTAGGTCTATTGCTAACACAATGTATTATTAAATAAATGTTCGGTGATAAAGGAGACCTCGAATTCTGTTAATAGTTTTTATTAAGTTGTCACTTCTTTGTTTACCAACACACTGCAGAAGAATACACTTGCTCTTGGGGTACTGGTTAAAGAAATTGAATTAAGTGGTTTTGTCAATCTGGGAGAACAATCGCTTTACTCAGGATCCAACTGCCTAAAGTTGACCATAGAACTTTTACCTCAGTAGCTTTAGGTGCACTATATCCTTACTTATAAGGCACCTAATATGGCCGAGGTTAGGAAGAATCCATTTTTTCTTGAACTGCCCTCAGCTGATGATGTGTATATAACCGCTGCTAGGGAACTTGACTCACTACCTTCACGCGGTGTGGTGGGGTGGTGTTCTAAAAGAAGGGAAGAAAATGTTTGGCGCTTAAGCCTGGTTAGTAGATACCAATAATCAATGACTTCAGGGACTGATAGCATGATCGTTTTTAGCCACTATTAGTTCACTCTCATCTTACTCCTAAGCTAGTCAGGATTGTACGAGGCAGGGATTTGTTAAGTAGACTTAATTTATATTATATAGATGTGTTTGAATCTTCCGTTGATTTAACATGAACTGGAATTGGTCAGTGTTTGTTGCTATATGTGCATCTTGAGCGGATTGCCTCAATATGGCAACATTTAACAAGTATGATTTCAGTTGGCTTGTGGTTGGCAAGCAGAATCCAGGACTATCGCTTCGTCCTGTTTGAAACTCGTCAGCTGGATGTATCTGTATCTCAGTATTTATGTTCTCATACTTTAAAAACAATGCTTCAAATCCATTGAAATCGAGATTACAACTTAACGTATAAGAAAAAAAACTTCAATGCAAATGAAGTGAAACATCCAGGAGTAGTAGTTCTACATGAGTTACTGTATTATAAAAAAATAATCGAACTGTTATATTCTTGAAAGACATTCAGTTTTTGAATATTTTTAAAGAAGTAATAGATCAAGGAAATGCTTAATATTTTCATTCATATTAAGTTGCATATATTGACATTGTAACCGTTGAAATTCTATCATTTCAAAAATATTCTTTGATGGAATCGGTATATTGGAGTCTTTTCTGAAATTAAAAAACAAATGATAATACAATACAGTAACTGTAATTAGTTAATCAAGTTACTCAGTTACAACGTAGAACTTGGTACATACGTACGTTAACTGAAATTATCATGCTCCAATTAGAGGATAGAAATTAAATTGTTGGACTAAATCTTAGGGTAGTAGAGGTAGTAACAGAGTAAATATTAATGAAGAGAGTTAAAGATCAAAGATAAGATTTAAGAAAATGTAATCTAATAAACAGAAAATTGTAATGAATTTGAAAACTTAGAATTTTAGAGGAATACAAAGAGTGGGTGGATAGTAAAAGTATAAAATAAATAAGAGAATTTGTAGATGGGTGACACTTTAGTCATTCATGAATCAATAAACGTTAACGTCGACCCAATCAATAAGAAAAATAAGATAAACTTCTGTAAAGTTAAACATCACGTCACGATGAAAAGCGATGAAAATATACATTTAAACAACAGTAATAATTATGAGCACTAACCAGTCAAATTCCAGTTCAACAGAACAAGTGATTAATCAATTTCTGCAGAAATTGTATTACCTCACATTTTTAAGCGTAAGTGCTAATAATGATGACATTGTCATGAAAGACAATAAAAGTTGTACGATTAAACTACCCAGCTCAGGGAACACAACACCTCTGCAATCATCTTGCTGAGCTATAACTAATAACCATCATTCATATATATGTATTGATACCGAGACCATAATTTGTTGAAATGAAGTATACTTAAATAATGTTAACTAAATAGCTGTAATTGTCTATTGTGAAAATTGTTGAATATTAATTGGATATCACAAAGTAGAGTGAGTTAGACAACCACTGAGAACCAGGACTGGCTGGTTATTTTTTCTAGTACCTGACTTCTTAGAAATGTGTATTCACGATTCTATGAAAAAATCGAGCTCTTGGCCTTCAGTTCTTGCAGTGAGTGCCTAATCATCAAACGGATGAGCTAACAGTTGTTTCAATAAACATGACATAGTAGTAAAAGGTAAATTGCTATATTGGGCTAGTCAGGAAGAACAACTAACTTTCGTATTTGTATTTTAGAGGATTATTAGAATTACTTAGTTGTGTGTAAAGTAAACATCGGCTTGAGTTCTTCCTATTTCGACCAGGGACTGGGTAGTCATCAAGTAAACGTTAAGCATTAACTGGACTTTCATTGGTTAC
The DNA here is from genome assembly GCA_034768735.1 of Schistosoma mekongi. NCBI lineage: Eukaryota > Metazoa > Platyhelminthes > Trematoda > Strigeidida > Schistosomatidae > Schistosoma > Schistosoma mekongi. The sequence continues at coordinate 8,557,098 of CM068312.1, read as the reverse complement.
TAGAATTTCATGTATACAAGGTCATATCAAGTAAATTGATCATACATCTTTGTCATGACATAAACACTAAAAAGATTTTAATGAAACATTAAAAAATGTAGTGTTATGCAATTTAATTGAACTTACATAATTTTGTAGAGTACTAAACGTTCTGCTGCAATGCATATACAACAAAATGTTTCATAATCAATAGTTTGATAATCTTTAATATTTAAATGGATTAGATTAAATACTAAATTATAGCAACCATTTGGTATTTGTACTGGTACAATATCTTCAAATGCATTATTTAATTTCTATATAATAAACAAAGAATTATCAATAGTACTAGTTTAAATTATTTTCTGATTAACAATATTCAGAATTCAATTCCAATTAGTTTATTACTATGCATACAATCTGAATAAAATGCTTCATAAACACTTTAGAATAGATAAATTATAGCTATGCACTTTACAACTTATTTTGGACTTATCAACTGATTACTAATGTTAATATTCATGTTGTCATTCTAATACAATATCTAGCTTTGTAAACACTTCGATAAGTTATCCCCCCCCCTGACTCCTAGGTTTCACTGTATTATTGATACATTGAATAAATTGTGACTAAACAGTAACATTAAGACAAATCGCTTAGGATTGATTACACCTCTCGATATTGATAAATGAATAATTCATGCCATTAGTGATTATAATATGGACGCTATACCTGTTAAACAAATAAGTGACTACTTAAACTCATTAGACGATGTTATAAATGGGGTATACCTGTGGTTTCGTTCATCCCCCTCCCCAGCCTATTGTATGCATTAACACGCGACACATCCAGCTGACGAGTCGTAAATGCAACATGACTATCATCCTGTATCCCATTTAGAGAAATTACCCAAATTAATTATTTCACGATGTCAAGTACTCGACAGTGAAATGAATTGGCTGCATACTTTAAATCACACACCAGCTTTATAGTGTTTTTTGCCATAATAAATTAATGTATTTATATGAATTTTCTTTCTAACTAATCTAAAAAAACATACTGAGAAAGATTACTTTAACCGTCCTTCCAAATCTCAACAAAGATGTTCCCATTTAATTATAACCTGCTAGATATAAGTACAATTATACTCAGCTAACTAGTACAACTACCTTCAACTGTCTGACATCAAAATACCGTGTACCCAATAGCAAGTCACTTAAATTGATGAGCACATTTGAAAGAGTTAGAAAAACATAACATCGTTCATAAATCAATGATACATCAATGTGAATATTTTAGTAATTATGGAAGGTTAGTTATCATCTGATAGCTCAGTGTTAACAGTCTCAGATTATAAAACTAGATAACTCTGATTTAAATCCTAAAAGAACATCAATTCTCTTATGTTTAAAAGTATTCTTTGTTAACAAATATTAAATAATATGAAAAATAATTTCAGCTATTCCTCTTGACTTGACCTTCAATCACTTTATATAACGTTTTGTTATTCGAGTTTTCTTAACCTTATACAATACTGACTACTAGTCAAAAATACTACAACTGTGTTTATGTTAGCATATTCTATTTAAAATTACAATCAATCTCATAAATCTTGATATATTTATTACAATAAATAGTAAATACACTTACATCAATAGGAAATTTACAACCATGACACCAACGATTGTATATACGCTGATATAAATCATTCTTTCTATTTGATAGATGTACATATTGTCGTAGATAATCTATAACTGACATATCTACATTAAGAATAATTAAAATTATGAATAAATGTATACAAAACATAAAAATTTTCTACTCTATAACAAGAATTTATGTTATCATTTGCCTATACTTCATGGGAAATATGCTTAATCAGATTAATAAGTAATAATGTATAATAATAAAGAAATTTTAATATTTACAACCAGAGAAAGAATATCAAATATCAAATCAACTTAACTATATTGTATATAAAATAAGTAGTATATATGTGATTGAATATATCACAGATTGATGTTTACAAGGTACTATTGAAAACCAGGGAGCACTACTAGACAGCTGTTTCGTTCTAAAGTGGAACTCCTCAACATTGCTCACCCCAGACGTCTCTTCAGAGAAATGAATAACCGAAGTGAATAAATACAAAATTAAATAATACACAATGGAATAAATCAAAAACAAAATAAATTCGTACAATCAAAATGCGACTTTGATCATGTCATGATGTCAAGTCATATAGGTCAAGATGGTTTGAAATAAGACATATATGTAAATGTTAGTATGATGTGAAAGGAAAATAAAGTAAAGTTGTATGTATGTTCATGTGTATGAAATTTGATGTACTTTAATTGTGGTTAGTTGGATAGAAAGCCTTCGATTTTGTTAAGTACTGTTGGATTTAACAAAATGTGAAGCGCTTCAGCTATTTTTCTTACTTTAAAATTGAAAAAACCTTTTTTGAATAATTTGGATATTTAATTCAATTCGGTTATTTATTTCTCTGAAGAAGCAACTTACACTAAACCGCGAAATATCAGAAATTTTAATTTCTACTAATTGGTATTTTACAAATACACTTGTATCACTTATTTTATAAACAAACTATCTAATGTTTAATTTATTTGAAATTTGTTTGAATATAACACAGATTGATATTGGCAGGGTACCATTGAAAACTAGGGAGCACTGATAGACAGCTATTTCGTTCTAGTGTGGAAATGAAATTATCAAAATTAACCTTGGTAATGATATTAACTATTGTATCTAAATCATTATTAAACTGATGATACTTAGTAATTTAACACAATTTAAATTTTAATCATAAAATGGATGGAATCATCCACAACTGTTGTTTATTTGACAATGTCCAAGGTACAGCAATCAAAGAGACTCGACGAAAAATACAAATATAATGGAAGTTATAGCCTAAAATAAAATTTCCAATGAGACTTATACTCTTATATAAAGTACTCATGCATTGAATGAACTAAAAAAAAATGACTGAAAGTGTTGAATACAACACAGTCAATATGCAAAGGTTACACACAATCTCAGCTCCATAGTCAGTCAGTTATATATAATCTAGAATTTGATGCATTCATTCATTAGTGCAAGCTATCACACCTTATTAGGTCAGTAAATTTTAGCTAAAAGACTAGATATAAAGAATATAATATCAAGGGGAAAAAATAAATTTATGAAAAAAGAGTGTTTGAGATAATTTTAAGCTCGGAATTTAAGGAAAGATAATGTTTGTATGCACTAACCATCACTAACCAAAGTCCCTAACTATTGGTTACGACAATCGCGCTGACGTCCACTGTTATGACGCAAAGAAAATCGATCGGGTCATCGAACGCCCATGAGGTGTTCCCGGTCGATAAATGTGCGCCTACCCTACGCTCACTCGGTCCCATTCCCGAGATAGAAAAACCAACCAGACAGAATTAGAATCGGGATCAGAATTAAAATCCGAACCCGAATCATATTGTATTTCAATCATGCTTTTATATATGCACAAAGTCAAGACACGCAGTAAACCAATCAAGAATCGAACATTTATACAGAACAAAGGAAAGAGTGGCAGTGAATGGGGACAACTTGTACAAAACTAAGTAACTGTAGTTCATAGTAATAAACAATATACTAAGAGTAAATATACTAAACGGGATGATTGGGTAAGGAGAACGTAACAGTCATGGAAATGAAATGTTTACATTATCCACAGTTATAATAATTGAAATAATGTTCTAAAACACAGTTCTCAAAGATAATCAATCTTCTTTAGGTACTTGGCATATCATCCACCAAGTAGACTGCATTTACCAACAATATTCAGAAAAACAGTCAATTACCTCATGGACTTATACCAGGTATTGGTATTTCTTCTGTCCGTCCCCAATACCAGCCAGCGGTGAGCACTGCAGTACATGATTGTTAGCCATCTATAATACTTGTTCTAGCTACCTCAGTCGATGAAGATTTACAACCTCATAGAATAATTCACTATCTTTCTCTACAACTCATCATCAAACACCATCATTACCTACCGCGTTGTCCCAACAAAGGCGAGGAATGTTTGGAAGACATCCTTGAACGAAACAAACAACCTACAAATGTCACCTACGCTTAGCAATCATGCTTCACATCTATACAGTAAAGATAAAGCTTACTACTGTACAGTATATTCATCCTTTCATTGGGTGACAAATATATTGCATATGTCACACGTGATGCATGTTGGCAAAAGCTAAACATGCTTTATGAATCTTTCACCACCAGATACTTCAAAAATGAAGTGAGCTTTCAGAATTTCTTTACAACAGGACATGAAATTACTTAGTTTGAGTAATTTATAATATATACAACTTCTTTTGAGGGTACTTGCATACTCTGATGTCACAGGAAGGAGTGAAAAGTTGGCGGTTAGACAATATAGCTCCGAGAATTACTTCCCATCATCAACTTCCAAATACACTAAAGAATACACGAATGAATGAAAAATACCATTCTCTAAGTTTAATTTTGAATGTTTTCACTCTTTAGTAATACATAACCATTATAAACAATTAATTAGATCTTATAATCAATAAACAATTATGCATCTTCTGTTATGCAATCAGTTTTAGTTATTAACTAAGCTTTACATTATATTTTCCAATCAATACCATTACTATTATCATTAAGATTAAGATTAGTGTATCCATCACCATTTATTGGTATTGATAGTTTTGTTCAAATATAAAACTATGTAATAGTGTTAAGCCTTGATACGAAGCTAATCGGAAAGAAATGCATTTTTAGGCTAATTTTCTATTCTTATTCACATTTATAACATATTTTAACCTATGAACATCTATAAATATTAAATGATTGACGGTGAGTCTAATTACCATCATGATATGTTTGACACCTGAAGAAGATTGATTATTAACTTCTACAGTTATTCATCTTTAATCGACTTCATTATTTTTGGTTGTATATAAAGTGAACATTTTATTTATATCATTATTTAGTTCCTTCTACCCTATCCTCTCATTTGACATATTAACTATCAGTATGTCGTTTATAATTGATGAACTATAGTTAGTCAATTGTGTATACGTTAATTCAGTTCACATTCACTATTGGTCCTATTTGTATTAATGTTAGTTTAATTGGCTGACTATGTAGTCAGCTTTTATGTATATATAGAGGAATATGTGAAATTTAATATGATTCTGTTCGGTTGGTGAATCGTCTTGTGTTGTTCTGTCTCCGGTTTGGGACTGAATGGGTATGGGTCAAACTCATTGTGATTGACTAGGCATCCAATTAGTGTTGATAATATCATCTATTTTGTTTTACGTCATAAGAGATCTACACTAAAACACTCAAATGTTTACATTTTATTTTGTATCTGTGGATGTTGTTAAGATTGTCCGGTATGAAGTTTTACATTGCGAACAAACGTTAGTTAGAGATCTATTAATAATCAAGAAGTACTTTATAGTTGTTCCATCGTACAATGAAACAAATGGATGGTTGTGCGCATCCGCAACTACATCAGGAACCAAAATTAAGATCTTGAGTCTTGCTGACGAACGTTTAGCTTTTAGACGATTATGTCAGTATCTAATAGATTAAATTACTAGCTTCGATCAATTCGCGACAATATTCCGCGATATCGTCTAATGAGTCAAGTTCTTTCTGCACTTGAATTTTCATTCAAACTACTGAATATTTTTAAGTAGTATAGCCCGTTTATAAATTCCGCATGAATACAATTAATAACTAGTAGACTGAAGCAAGAAAATTCTGACTTCAATGCTTTGATCAAACGGATCACTGATAATTTGCTTGCTCTTGTGACTATAATACATCTTATGGTCTTGTTATAGCTGACGTATTGATAGTCGATATTATCGATCTTGATTATCGACAACATAATATCTTACAGCTAGCACCCAGACTTACCTTAATCTATTATTCAGGCACAAGGATCCAACTGATTTATCAAGAAGCCGATTAAACACACACGTATGGGCTATCATTATAATAATAACTAATAATGTACAATATATATATATATATATATATATATATATATATATATATGACCTAGGATTTGTCTCGTATGTCTAACACATGCTACTGAGCAATCACATGTATCCTTCCAAATATGTCAGGTCGATAGAAAGCAGTGTCATACAATGTCAGATGAATGTAGTTAGACTATCTGAATTGTGGCTACGAAGTGGAAACCAGGTTGAGCTTTCTGTCACAAATTGTAACCAGTCAACTGGATGTACCTGCACCGCAGGCAAGACTCAGACAAGACTCAAAACCAATCCACCTAGTTTCAAAGAATCTCATGCTCACTAGGTAACTTCCGAGTCCATGTAGCCTAATTTCTGAAGAAAAGTGTATATATAATTTGAACGTAATTGTATGTTTCACTTGATTTATTGTGGTCTAAAGTTTATAAATTTCTGTTCTTACATATGCATCTTGAGCAAACGAGCTCGATAGGGTGGTAGGACATAAATATGAATTAAGTTGGAAAGGAACGCGGTGGCATTTGGTATAATACGGACTGAAATCTAGTCCCAGTGTAAACATCAACTCTAGGATGCAAATCCATCCAGCTAATGCGTTCCAGATAGGGCGAAATGCGTCCTTCTTAGATTCCACTTCGAACTTATAGTTTAACTTGATTCATACTTACATATTGAAGGAATTCGCTCAAGACGCGATTATGGCAACAGAGACTGATCAGCTTCAGTCAAAGGCAAATAAATGATAAAATACTAATATATTGAAGAAGTAATTAATAATTGTAAATTTGATTCATGTGTATGACTGTGAAATAAATAAACATATTAGAACAAGAGGTTTGTGCATCAGGGACGTTTCAGTAACAGTGTGATCGAACCTAGAATCTTCAAGAGCTATATTGAATGTTTAATCTTTAGACTACTTAAATGTTGTTCAATCGTGTTGATTCTTAATTTGTGGCATTTAGTGACCATTCAGATGGCGGGATCTCCAATTGACTTAATATATGTATCAGAGTTTTTAGTCAACCACTTCTATAAAACCCTAGTCTATATCAATTTAACTGTTTAAAAAGAAGCATGGCCAATTTTATCATATTCATTTTAATCAATCTATGAAATAGCGCAATGATCATACAATGTATTGGTGATAACTGCTGGAGAAAAGCATCGAAACGAGCTTTAGTAATTCATAAAATATGCTCAACATATGAACATTTTAAGAAGTCATCAATGATTTTCGAAATTTCATTATACGAATTAGGCAATTTGTAGGCAATCTGATTTATTTAGAAGACACTAATTGTAAACGTTGGGATGCACCCAGAAACCCTTGAAAGAGCCGGAGACATTCCATCCAATCGCTGATCGATAGAACCTTCCAAAATCTCAATGTGGCGCGTTCTGAATGGATAATAGTTGAAACGCCTTAGTTAGGATTGGATGGATTATAATATTGATTTTGTTGTTTCAAAAAACTATGAATATATACAATTATTTTGTACAGAGCCAACTCTCTATTTTACTGGAATAAAGTTTCCTGTCATCTGAATATGCGACTAGGATAGTTCAAGGCGTTTGAATGCTAAAGTTGTTTGCGGTTAGCCGAGATATCACGCACGAGATATAGCAGTAAACAACCACTATAACCATATAACATAAAACTATTTAACATATAGCTTATATAACTATAAAACATATGTATAAAAAAACCTTTTGTAAAGAGGTAATATCTTATATGAATCCAAAAACATCGATTCAGTGGTACTGAACTTATATCACTCTGTAATAAATACAAACAATTAAACTTGATACCTATCTCAATTCAATAATGAATGAGTTAAAAGTTATGATTATTCTACGGTTATGAGTAAGAATACGGTGTGTATGTGTGTATGTATGATCAACACAGAACCTGGCACATGTGTGCATCGGTTCAAGTTGCCGTACCTCTATGGCACCGCAAGATTACAACCACCATTATTAGTGGAAGTCACTTTAATAAAATAAAATAATAATAGTAATAAGGACTGTGAACATATAGAATATATATGGAAGCGTAGAAATAAAGTTGTGGAATAATTTATAGCTTATAATTTAAAGGAGGATAATTAGTGAATGCATCTGAGCCACTGTGGCCGATTCTAGGCCATGTCACTCAGTGTTTTTAGCCACTGGTTACGGTAATCGCGATGACCCCATCCAGGTAGTCTGCAACTACCGACACGACTCAAACCGGCAGTCAGTGACTTCATGGACTGATGTCATGTTTTAGTTTGGTCGCCTCTCACTCTCCTCCATCCTATTCCTATATCAGCCAACATTGGACGTCGAGGCACAAAGGTGGTTGGGCATACGCAACACATGTCCCAACCACCTCAATCGATGAAGATTCACAACTTCATCGACTGATTTACCACAAGAAATGAAGTATTATAGTTTCTCACCACTGTGATAATAAAATTGAATTTTTCGTTAAAACTCTACACTTTCTAAGTGTCTTACAATAAATGATTTGTGATTAACTTTAAACTTCTTGTAAATCATCACCGACTACTAACAGTAGTTGATATTTTCGGTATTTATGAATCACTTAATCTTGTGTCTATACGATATGCCTACACAACACCATCAATAGAACTTTATGAATACTTTACTTTAGTATGCTAATTGCTTCATTGTAACCTAACAAAGAATGGAAATGTATAATGCATAGAGCCTATTTTCAGTAGTATAGTATTATGTACCATTTAAATTACAATTACCTAACATTTAGTAAATATGATTGTTGTATTCATTAAATTGTTAGCTTTTCAGTAACTCATTAACGATTGTCATACTTTTGACAGCTTACAAGTTATTGTAATCTTACTATAGACTTATAATACTAATTTCCGAAAATAACTCCCTGTTGATTGATTGTAGACTTTGATTTGTAGACTTTCACCAATTGATTCAATTTCAAATGTGAGATATATAAACGTTGTTTGATAGTCTTGTCTGATAGATTTTGCTCCACAATGTAATCTTCTTACAAGTTTAGTCTTTTGGAGTAGCTGTGGGCTGGGAAGGAACGAATTGTGGTATCCATGTGAAACTATCAAAGGAATCAGACATAAAATCCGACAACCCTACTTCAATTTTAATTGTATTTTGTATTTCCTATTACTAATTAGTCTAGAATGTACTATATAAAAGACCTACTTATTCAATAAATATCTTACTATTGTCTCCTATTTGTAAGTACAGTTCTACGGATTTCTATATCTAGAGAGAAGACTTTCATAACTTTGGGAATGCACTAATCAATCATCATCCACCTAGTCAAGTGGTGGCTATAGTACAATTCCTATTGGTTTGTTAAAACATAAGAACAATAGTTACCTATCCCAGTTACCTTGTATCTTATATACACATTAGCACACTTAAGGTTATTTCAAAGTTGAATTAGAATACTTCTATATAGAATAAAATTTTTTAATTTGATTTTTCTATACAGTTAAGATGTTTCCTATTAAAATTAAACATTTTTCTAATTTTCTTTAGTTTTATGTGATACTTAATTAACATCAATTTGTGACAAATACAAACAATAATAAACTTGTATATTTCCGTTTATTTGTTATAGACTGAAGCTGGTCAGTCATTCTTGCTATATGTGCATCCTTAGCGGATTGCCTCGATATAGCGAAACGGACTGAGTTCGAATCCCAGTGTGAAAATCAACATTGGGATGCAGATACATCCAGCCAATGAGTCCCGAATAGGACGAAACGCGAGTCCTGGAAATCTACTTGCCAGTCATAATCCAACTTATATAACAATTAACAATTGTTAAATAACTTACTTTCAAGTATTTGTAAATCTAAAGGTAGACTAAACCAAAATCCATCATTGTAACTTGTAGTATCATGAAAATCATAGTAAACTTCTTTTCTTGGATAAATCTAATAAATAATGAAAACAATGTTATATTACTGATGAAGTTATTAATGCGGTTAAGGTTATGATTGGTAAATAGAAACTAGAATATGCATTTCAACTTATTTATAACTCATCATCCGGATATACCTGTTATTTATTGCGGAATAATACACAGTGACCTTGATGACTGCCAATCAGAATAAGGACACGTCAGCCCCACGGCTACCAGTCCCCGAAGTCGGAATAGAGAAAATAACAGCTACGAGCTAACCAGACACAATCAATCTTTATATTTCAATCATGCCTTTATATATACACAAAATCAGACCACACCATCAACCAATTGTAAAACTGACATTAATACGAAACAAGGGTAATAATGGGTGTGAACTAGGGTAACATATGTGCAATCAATTAACCATAGTTTATAAATGAGAAACGATATAACAACAGTTTATACCTTCAACAGGAGTATAGGATGAGGGCAACGTAACAATAATAATAATAATAATAAAATGTTTACTATATATACAACCAAAATAATGAAACCGTTTTGTAGGAAAAACAGCTCTAGAAGATAATCAATCTTCATTAGATGCCTCGTCATAACAATACCTACATTCCAGTGTTAATTTATATATTACTATAATTGTAAACTATCGTTTAGAATATTAATTATTGAAATAATTATTACCAATCATGAATTACTTTGAATTAGTACTGGTATGTTATTGATTAAAGTGGAAGTTATATTATTGAATGTTAATGTAGTTATGTTGATTGTTAAGCGTTCATTAGAAGAACTGAAGGTACTGTGTTCACTTTTCTTGATAAGATCGAAGGCATACACCATTGAAGAGTTTCATACTAGAATGTATCATTGTTTTTAATGGTACTCTACTGAGATCAGTTTGAAATAAATTCAAATTGTAAATAAAATAATATACTTCGATAATAATCAGATCACTTGTGACTAAATTCAAAAGGTTCTTGACTATCTAGAAAGATATCATGACTGTGAAGTTGTTATGACATGAAGGAAGAGGGGGAAGATTTGGCTGGTAGACGCGAACGCCAATGAGTGTGCCTAGCCTATAATGCACGACTGACCTAAGCACACTCACACCCCAGGCCGACAACAGAACAAACAGAACTGAGAACCGGGAAACGGAGAGAGCGAGATCGTGATCGTATTATATTTCAATCATGCCTTTATATATTACATAAAACCAGACCACACGGTAAACCAATCACAAATCTAACATTGATACAGAACAAAGGAAAGAGTGGCAGTGAATGGGGACAACTTGTACAAAACTAAGTAACTGTAGATCGTAGTAATAACAATATACTAAGAGTAAATACACTAAATAAGAAGACCGAGTAAGGGGAACGTAATAGTCATGGAAATGAAATGCTTACATTATCCACAGTTATAATAATTGAAATAATATTCTAAAACACAGTTTCCGAAGAGAGTCAATCTTCACTAGGTGACCGGTATATCAGAAGTATAGACATGTCGAAAGTACGACAGTTAGTACCAATGACAATTTGATTGTTTTATCATATTGCATATTTATTAGTGAGTTTTGCATCACTTAAGTTTAGATCCCCTATTGACATATATTGTTGAAATTATAGTGATGTGTAGTCTGATAATTTATATAAGGCATTCGAAAGAAGTTTGTAAGTTACTTAGAGTCTAAAAATAGAAACCGAAATACTTTACAATTTTAATTACAGAGGTACATTAAGCACTAAGATAATCGACTATTATATTGGAGATCATCATATGATTGGTTAATTAGAAGTTGTTACATTATTGTAACTGGATTATGAAAGGAAATATACAACATTTGCAATGGACTACTTAACTCGTTACTATGTTGTTTCATGAATTATTGTTATCCCGATTTCTGTAAACAACTTCTCTACTTCAGTTTTTCTATGAACGTAAGTACATACAGTTACCAGTCTTGTTCAAGCCGACATTTATGCGTCACCAATAACCTACAATTGTTTTAATATAGTAATTAGTTTAGCTGTTTGTATTCGTCACAGATTAATGTTGGTTAAATACAACTATGAAACATGGAACACTGGACAGCTGTTTCTTCCTAGGATGAAACTTCTTATCAGTGCGCACCCTCGATCCCATCTAGAAAAAGATTCAAGATTGTTCAGGTCAGAAGGCGAAAGCTTAACCAGCATTACTGAGTAAATGTCCAATCTTGGAATTTCCACTTCCATCAGTTTGTGATATATAGTGACGATCATCTATTGTCATTGATAATAAATATCCCACTCACAATTAATCTGAACTCCACTAATCATGACTTCTCACTACAATTTCAGGAATATCCTGAAGTTAGTCACTAGTGTAGTTACTATTATTGTTGAGTTGACGTAGTTTTATAGAGATAAGTATTAAGTTCAGTTGTATGTAATCACCACAAATAATTTAATTATTTAAATACTACTAATCTACTTAGATAATAAATTATATTGCAACTATACGACATTAACTAATTTACAATCATTAATTTGAACAGCTATTACAATCAATGTTAACATTCAGAGGGAATTTTTTTGTAAATAACACTTCGAATTAATTTGAAGCTGTTCAAGTTCCTAAGGATAGGTAAGTTTCATCATAATTTCTATGTAACTATTAAATCAGAAAACTGAATAGAGTAAATAATATTCTTTTTGATTAGACATATGCCATGTAACTTAACTTAATGGCATGAATGTTTACTTCAGTCAGTAATTGTTATTGATTTGAAAGTATGTTTAAAGTGGCAAAGACAGGGGCATTTGCCAGTAGTTACAACATGCTATTCACTTATGATGGAAGTTGGATTTTGGTTGACAAGTTAAATTCAGTAAAGGCGTTTCATTCCGTTTGAAACAAGGCAATTGGAAGTACCAGCATCGAAGTGTTGATGCTCGAATTATGACTCTTATTATACATTCTGGGCGTATTGTCACTATACAGCGTTATTAGTGTCAATGGAAAAATATAAATACATCAAAATGATATTTACATACGTGCCATATAAGTTTACCTCATTTAGTTCAAACACATTAACATTTAATACATCGCAATGTGACGCCCCAGCACTTAGATAAAGCAGGAGCTTCAAGCCTACGAATTTTTAAAAAGAGCGAACTAAATACCTTAGATTCCATTTGACAAGCACAAAAAGTTAGGGATAAAATAACGAAGACAGCCTCTTCAGTGTGTGTATATCAATTTAGATGCGCCTGTGAGGCGTGTCCTTACGTGCTCATGAACATGAACTGCCATAAATAAGAAAATGTGCAACGAAGTAAATCAACAGCACTATATTATCACATTTAGAAGATAGCAAACACAGAATCCTGATGAACTTATCTATAGAACAGAGATTACGGCTACTTTACACAGTTGAAGCTATCAGGATTATTACCAGGAAACCGAACTTATGAATTCAGAAGAAGTATGTTCAGCCTCTCGGTTTATCATGGCCCGCAACCATACCATCCACAAGCTAAAAATCGTAAACTCCTATTCATCAACATTTTATTTATCACTAAGTTGTTGCATTCCTAATTACACAGACATTTTTCTCAATTCATGCTAATTCCTTACTTGTCTCTCACAATTCACATAAATATTTTACCTGCGCAATGATAATTACCTTAACAACAATTCCCCCTTCCCTCTATAAAACATGGCATTATTAGTCTATTCTTGTGATCATGACCAAGCCAACGTGTTATTTCACGTATTACATTCTCGCATGATATGTTATTGAATGAAACTCAACACTCATTATGGTAACCATTAATATTTCCTGACCTGTTTTCAGTGATCTTTCAAATTTACAATCAACAGATGTGGGACGTATTTAAGTAGTCGAAATAATATGTGAAAGTTTGCTATATAATTGTAGTATGTACCATTTTCTAACTGTATAATCTGTCCAATATATCTGTTTTTACTTGTTCTCTTTTGGCGATTACAACCGTATAAGCCTGATGACGATGTAATCAAAAACAAGTGTTCGCTAAAATAATTCAAATGAATGGATCCAGTTGGATTTTTAATTAACGCTTGTATTTATGACGGATTGATATCAGTTGAGTACTAGAGGAAACGAGGAATAATTAGTCAGCAATCCCATTCTAGTATGGGGCAACATGGTGGCAGAACATAACTTCAAATCTATTAAGGAAATATGCACTGCACATCCAGGTTTGAGAGCGAAAGATTTACAAACAGCAGCAAAGGGTCAACTAGGATTCACATGCAAGAGTCCTATTTCAATCAACCCATGATGTAGCGTAAAGAACAATCTATGATGCAAGTGAAAACTGTTTAGATGATTAAATCTTTGAACACAACAAGCAATGAAACAAATACCGTTAAACAAGGTAAATCGGCAGAAGAGGAACAAAAAAAAAAGAGGGAATATTCACTCAGAAAAAAACATAAAAAAGAAAAATACATACAAATTCAAACAAGGAAATGATCACTTTATAAAACGGTCAACTAATATTCACGTCACGATTAATTAATGCACCGAAATCTCACACCGACAGTAAATGAACTATATCGTAATGATTCAGTAGACACTACATTTGGATAAGCATCATCCTTAACTCATTGTATTTGATACTTATTTACACACTACTAATGAAAGTGTTAAGTAAGCACCTAATATGTGTAATGTTAAGTAGAGTTGTGGGAATCAGTCATTTTCAAAATGTCAGAAATCATATTGTAATTTTGAAGAAAAACTCAGTCGAACTACATTAAGTCTAATCAAAGTGTTAGGAGTTTACCTCGGCTTCGCATTCAATATTCGACAATCTAAAGAGAATTAATGAATCTGCTGACATAGATGAAAATAATCGAGTTATGGTGATAACTTGGGGTTATTCTCGATAATTCACACTCATGGAAGATATCTAGTGTTTATGTTATAATGAATTTCATGCATCCGAATATTTGCCTCAATAGGTGTCACTGACAAAATATATTCTATGTAAACCGAATTGTGAACAGATACATTGATGATTATAATGTGCAAATCTTATCGAAACAATGAACAATACTAGAATGGATAAATTGTGACGAGTATGTGTATATATATGTATATGTAAATGTAAATTCAAGTATCTAGTTCACCACTTTCATATCTAATTGTCAAACATGAGTAGAAACAAATTCCACAATATATCACTTACTATAAATGAGGAGTTATCTGTTAACGAAGGATCTGATAGAAAAGCTTCCTCTGTTTCTAATAGTTGACTTTCCATTCCTGTTTTTTGTTCCAATATACTATAATTGTTATCAACAATATGAGATGTGAACAATAATTGCTTATATCGATTAAAGTTATTACAATATGAGGTCAAAGTTATTAATGAGAACTATTTTATTCTCTTTGTAAAACTCGTGATTTCTTTATTAACCAACAGATTTTCAAATTGTTTTAAAGAAACAATTAAGTTGATAAGGTTGTTGCATAAGAAGTTAATGATTACATTTACATCACTTATATACGTAGTCCAATTTACTCAGCGTTCTATGCAATATAATGACACCTTGTAGGTTTCTGTCTCATTGTGAAGTATTTTTAACATGTGGGCATTAAGTTCAAGTTTACACTAAAAACTTAGAACGTTAGATTGTTTCGCGATTTGATTTCTTCTTATTTGTAATTAACTCATGGTGTATTCGTCTCTTATAATCGGCTTTACAGATTCACAGATTTTAAACTTATTACATAATGTTGATTCGTAAGTGTACATCACTCGTGTATTCCATTGCTTAAATGAATAAATATTTTATAATGTAGGCACATCTAGAATTGTATACATTTAAAGGTCACCAATGAAAGTTGCTTTCAATTATCCAGTATGTATAAAGTTGGGTCACTATATTTGTTAGAACACCTAAAACATTCGCGTCTATGTTTACTCAGACTTACACAGCTCGTGCTACAGACATTGTAACACATACTACAACAAGCTTTTAATGTTATGCGACAGAAGAAAACTGCTTTTCAAATATGTCTCAAGTGTTGCATGTGCATTTGATTGTTAAATGTATTCATTATTCTACGTGAAGAGTGAAGAAAAGATCAAAGTACTAACAAATTATTTTGAAAACATTTGATTTGAGACACTTGAAACTTGAGGTTGTAGAATTGCGGATTATCCACAGTTCCGTTGTACAGAATTTTCCTAAGAACAATGCAGTAAATGAACAATATACAAGCCTTAGTCAACTGCATATTGCTCACTGAGCCTGAGGAAATTCACTGTTGAATTCGAAAAAGGAACTGTATTAGAATAAATTGAAAATCGTATAGTTATTTGAAGGGTTGAGGAATAGAATAGAAATAAAAAGTTAAAGGAGGTAGCAGTATGGATTAAGCTAGTTACACAAGATGACAGAAATAGATCGATACTAGCATTTACATGCTAAATATCATATATAATGAATCTGTACATGGAAACATGTTAAGCAGGGTTATAAAATCCTACATCACTTAGTGGTTATTGTGCTGTTTATTACTATGAGATTAGTCGTTTTAATAGTGCTCTATACTACGGTTGGGAATCATTTAACAAGCTTATTTATTAAAGAATACTATGGTGTTTTAACTGTAAGATGATAAAACCTACCGAAAATCAATAGCATTGTCATGCACAATCTATAATGACGAATGAGTTTTATACAAGTGTGATCATTAACTTCTTATGCAACAACCTTATCAACTTTATTGTTTCTTTAAAACAATTTGAAAATCTGTTGGTTAATAAAGAAATCACGAGTTTTACAAAGAGAATAAAATAGTTCTCATTAATAACTTTGACCTCATATTGTAATAACTTTAATCGATATAAGCAATTATTGTTCACATCTCATATTGTTGATAACAATTATAGTATATTGGAACAAAAAACAGGAATGGAAAGTCAACTATTAGAAACAGAGGAAGCTTTTCTATCAGATCCTTCGTTAACAGATAACTCCTCATTTATAGTAAGTGATATATTGTGGAATTTGTTTCTACTCATGTTTGACAATTAGATATGAAAGTGGTGAACTAGATACTTGAATTTACATTTACATATACATATATATACACATACTCGTCACAATTTATCCATTCTAGTATTGTTCATTGTTTCGATAAGATTTGCACATTATAATCATCAATGTATCTGTTCACAATTCGGTTTACATAGAATATATTTTGTCAGTGACACCTATTGAGGCAAATATTCGGATGCATGAAATTCATTATAACATAAACACTAGATATCTTCCATGAGTGTGAATTATCGAGAATAACCCCAAGTTATCACCATAACTCGATTATTTTCATCTATGTCAGCAGATTCATTAATTCTCTTTAGATTGTCGAATATTGAATGCGAAGCCGAGGTAAACTCCTAACACTTTGATTAGACTTAATGTAGTTCGACTGAGTTTTTCTCCAAAATTACAATATGATTTCTGACATTTTGAAAATGACTGATTCCCACAACTCTACTTAACATTACACATATTAGGTGCTTACTTAACACTTTCATTAGTAGTGTGTAAATAAGTATCAAATACAATGAGTTAAGGATGATGCTTATCCAAATGTAGTGTCTACTGAATCATTACGATATAGTTCATTTACTGTCGGTGTGAGATTTCGGTGCATGAAATAATAGTGACGTAACAATTTGTCGACTATCTTAAACAAATTAACCTCACGTGATCAAAAAAAGTGAATGATGTATACCAACTAGTTTCTTATTTTAGTAACACTATTAAATTGATACCTTACGACACGACGTTATAATCGTAATATTTAGAATACAAATTACGGAATTCTATTAAATTACTAACTTGTGTTTACCCTAATTAATGCATATTTTGAGCTAGTCGTATATTGGAACATTAGGAATTTGTGGGTCATGTTGAATTCTGTAATTTTTTTTAAAGCTGTCGATAGCTAGAATCCCAAGGAACATTAGAAAAGCACCGAACAAATATTCTATCCTAGTATGAAAATCCTTTCAGCTGTATATTAGCAATCCTAGAAGCGATCAATCCAATCGGACTTTTGAGCATTGCGGTAAATATTTGACTTTCAGACTATTAAATAGATTATAAATTGATATGCCGGGCACCTAATGAAGATTGATCATCTTCGAAGACTGTTTTTTTTTTTTAACATTATTTCAATCATTATAACTGTGGATAATGTAATTATTTCATTTCTATGACTGTTACGTTCCCCTTACCCGGTCCTCCCGTTTAGTTTATTTACTCTTAGTATATTGTTTATTACTATGAACTACAGTTACTTAGTGGTGTAGAACTTGTCCCCATTCACTGCCACTTTTTCCTTTGTTCTGTATCAATGTTCGATTCTTGATTGGTTTACTCTGTGGTCTGATTTTATGT
Source organism: Schistosoma mekongi (assembly GCA_034768735.1). Classification (NCBI taxonomy): domain Eukaryota; kingdom Metazoa; phylum Platyhelminthes; class Trematoda; order Strigeidida; family Schistosomatidae; genus Schistosoma; species Schistosoma mekongi. The sequence goes on along the minus strand of CM068312.1, from coordinate 8,538,684 downwards.
ATATATAAAGGCATGGTCGAAATACAATACGTTGTTTCCGGTTTCAGTTTTCCGTTGTTTCTCCGTTCCTGATTCTGGTTCTTCTATTGTCAGCCTGGGGGGTGAGTGTGCTTAGGTCAGTCGTGCATTATCAGCTAGGCATACATCTCATTGGCGTTCGCTACACCCACCCAGAACCCTCTCTTTCTTCACGCCATAACATAAATATAGGTGTAAACCATAGAATATTTATTACTTGTTAAAAATTTAATAAATTCCTCAAAAAGTCATGCATAAAAATTTCTAAGAAGTTCTTTACTAGGATGATACAACTGTTCAGGGTTGTATTCATTTTCAAAGACTATTAAAAAAAAAGTTATTCTACAATGCAAATTACAACAAACTGTTTATACTTTGAAACTAGATGTCTACTAGAATAAATCGAAGAAATCCATAATCCTTTAATCTAATTCATAAGAAAAGACTATAGACAGTAGTGTGGGCTAATGTTCATATATAGACATTAATTACATAACATTTTTTTAACAATCAATTTGAATAATAAAATAGGTGAAGAATCGAAATCTTGTTTCTATTTTTCTTTTCATACATTAATAAAATCCCTGACATTACATTAGTATAATACAATATAAGGGAAATATATAAAACGTTGATTATTTTGAACGTCTTGTAGAATCATTTAAATGATATTCAATGTAAAAGGAGAAAAGTGGTGTTGATTATATTTATGCTGGTTGTTTAAATGTATTTAAAAGACCATCACAAATAGTTTTTGCATCACCTAACAACATTTCAGTATTTTCTTTAAAGAATATAGGGTTATCCACTGCAGCATAGCCAACACCTAATGTTCGTTTGACAACAATAACCTTAAAAATAATAACAAAAAAAACAAATAAATAATAAATAATCTGAGTATAATCAATAAATTGAAGTCATTCTAATAAAACTGTATTATAGCTTATATAGGAATGTACGACATATGTGTCTTCTTATTCGGGGCTCGGAAATTGCATATAGATGTAATGTTAATTTCTGCATGGAAACTCGAACCAGATATGTTTGGTATCAAACGTTTAGAATGTTATCTCCTGAGTCCAAATAGTTACTAGCAAGTTCAGTGAGTAGTATTAAGTCCGAGTCCTGGTGTGAACATTAACACTAGAACGCAATTGCAAAAAATCGGATTCTATTGCTAACAACATCTTAACTTTACCAGTGTAGTGATGTGTTGAGCGTGTATAACACATGCCCTAGTCACCCCAGAGCTTCTCACGCTGTCGTTGTGTAATGCATGGATATCTTGGTAACTTAGATGAAATACATTCGAGAGATTCTGAATTAAATACAAAGTTACACTACATATCCATAAATGTTTAAATAATTTCTTTGTTAAATAATTAATTATAACAACAGACCTTTTTAGCTAACCATACACGTAGTACCGGCATACCAGCAATGATAGAATTTGGATCTTCTTCTGCAGCAGAGTTAACAGTATCATTTGCTCCAATCACTAGTACTAAGTCGGTTTTTGGGAAATCATTATTAATTTCATCCATTTCATAGACAATATCATATGGGACACCGGCTTCAGCTAGAAGAACATTCAACTGACCAGGCATTCGTCCTAAAAGTACGAACGTAATAGAAAAACATTGTATCTTTAGAGAACTTTAGTACCATTTATTATTATTTTAAAATGATTACAAAAGTAATTTAAAGACGTTGATTTACAAGGTTCAAAGTCACTCAAAATGATGTAGATGTATTCACTTCTTATACTCAAATAGACAGCGAGATTTAAAAGTATTTCACACCTTCTCTTCCTACGAATCAATGCTTTCTTTTGGAATCACATTCTCTAAGTCTAACATTTTTGCTACTATTACTGATACAACTACACTATAGTGAAAATCATTTTCTTTAATTTTATTTCATCATGCTAATATAGTGTGAAAATTTGAGTCGATGTAGTAAGGCGCCAAATTTAATCTCGTTCATAACTAGTCAAGTAGCTAAAATCGGCCTAGCTAGCTTGCAGCTGCTGACAACAAGTAAACTAATCGCGGTTGTTTTTACAATTACTCAACGAAGAGATTAGTTAAATAAATCAATCCGGAATAAAATGAGATAAGTAGGCAACCGAACTCATGAAGGCAATCAAACAAAGGTAGACAAAGTTATCAAAACGAACTGACAGAATAATTGTAGAATAGCTAATTGTTATTACTTAAAGTAAGAACTGATGATACTGTTTAGAAAAACGAAAGCTTTGCAATTCAATAATCTGGTTAGGTGAATACAACACTACCAGAGGCATAAATTTAGATTACAAACTTTGCCATTATTTCACATTACATGGAAGCAACATAATTCATTCAGAAATCAAATCTACCAAAGTACTTACCAGCAACAGGATGAATAGCGAAACGAACATGTTTGCCACGTTTAATTAACTCTTTCGTTAATTCTGCTAATGGATATTGCGCCTTAGCAACACACAAACCGTAACCAGGTGTGATAATAATCTCTTTACAATCATCTAGATAGCTAGCAACCGATGAAATATTAACCTCACGGTGAACACCTAAGGTTTAAGATAAAGTAGTAGTCAGGAAGTAACTTTTCAATATGCAACATCATAGCATGTAAAAACTCATGAAAATGGTCGTAAGAAGAATGGGAGATGAGAAACGTTAATGCCCATTTTGATCATGAGGTGTAAAGTTGGTGCCGGATGAAATTTCAGCAGGGATACAAAACACTCTCTGTATCCTTATCAACTTGTGCCACTTATCAAACAGTTCAAATTTCTGCCTACCAACCAAGGAGTGACAAGATTGTGCAACAATACATTCTATATTACTCTGTGGATGGACAATATGGGCTAGGAAAGATATTCACTGATGGGTTTAGTCATAATGGCTATATTACTTAAAGTAAGAACTGATGATACTGTTTAGAAAAACGAAAGCTTTGCAATTCAATAATCTGGTTAGGTGAATACAACACTACCAGAGGCATAAATTTAGATTACAAACTTTGCCATTATTTCACATTACATGGAAGCAACATAATTCATTCAGAAATCAAATCTACCAAAGTACTTACCAGCAACAGGATGAATAGCGAAACGAACATGTTTGCCACGTTTAATTAACTCTTTCGTTAATTCTGCTAATGGATATTGCGCCTTAGCAACACACAAACCGTAACCAGGTGTGATAATAATCTCTTTACAATCATCTAGATAGCTAGCAACCGATGAAATATTAACCTCACGGTGAACACCTAAGGTTTAAGATAAAGTAGTAGTCAGGAAGTAACTTTTCAATATGCAACATCATAGCATGTAAAAACTCATGAAAATGGTCGTAAGAAGAATGGGAGATGAGAAACGTTAATGCCCATTTTGATCATGAGGTGTAAAGTTGGTGCCGGATGAAATTTCAGCAGGGATACAAAACACTCTCTGTATCCTTATCAACTTGTGCCACTTATCAAACAGTTCAAATTTCTGCCTACCAACCAAGGAGTGACAAGATTGTGCAACAATACATTCTATATTACTCTGTGGATGGACAATATGGGCTAGGAAAGATATTCACTGATGGGTTTAGTCATAATGGCTATATTACTTATAAGTAATAAAATATTTATTTCCTAATTTTATGCTGCATTTCGTTGGTTCGTCATAAACCGACTATTTGGTTGCAGTCCTATTTGTTGAATTATGATTTATCAAACCAGACAATTTAGTTTAGTCACTTCTATGCTTGTGTGCGCAGAGAACAGATTATTTTTAATTTTTTAGTCGTCTTGAATGCAAGTAACAACTCAAATTAATAATAATATGTTGTAGGACGGTTAATATGTACATATCCAATTCGATACAATCTTCTGACTTAATCGGCCTTATGTGTCCTATTCCGAGGAACTGAATGTGATGACAAATGAAACTGACATACCCAAATGCCTTCAAAGTAATGATGAAGTCAGCGTAATAATTGTGGTTAGTAGTTTGAAAAGTTGGTTGGTGTGATTCAGAATCAATCACAGCAGTATAGATATATTCAATCCTTATTTCTAATATACTATTTTACGCGTCCTAAAACCATATTCATAATGTCTGGCCAGTCTCATCATTACGTGTACTACATTATCACGACTCCTTTACATTCGTTCTGTTAATCTCACCACATCGTTGTGATATGATATGAAAATTTAAACAAACCTAATTATGGTAAACTCTAAGGTGACAATAGTTAACTAACTACGTTACCGTGCATAAATCTTGCATTATATAGGTTAGGTTGAATTATTTCTTCTTATTAATATAATTGGTTCTATCGGTTTATTAGTTTAATAAGTAGTTAAGGTAATTTAATTTTCTATAAAGCCAGGCATTGAAGCCAGTGTTTTGCAATGATGATACTGTTTAAGCTATATTATGATTGAGCTGGAAAACACCACAGAATTTTAGTGTTACTAAAAAGGTATTGTCACCAGAAACCACAATATTAGTACATAGAAAGTCACAGTAAATCATCAACTCAGATGAACTAGTTTTCACAAGGATACAGAAAAAATATTTTCACTGACTCAGTGTAAGCTGCGAGGTGTTTAATTACGCATAAATTGATTTCAATCGTCATATTGCTAACCAGCACCCACTCATGTGTACCAGACACACACCCATTTCAACTATTTATAACAAATTACCTTAAAGAGTTAGTTCATGCATATGATTCGGACAATCTTAAAAGCGAACAAGTATATGTCATAAATACGGACACTAATTACTAAAAGATTGTAACCGTAGTTGTCACATAACAAATACAGTTCAATAAAAAAAGACCAAAACATATCTAACTACACCTGTATATTTGTACTCAACCCATTGAAATACACATTTAACTCACCTGTAATGGTCATAGATTTTCCACCGGAATATGAAGAAGTTCCATAGCCACCTAATATAACATTAGGTAATGAACGATTCATTGCTTTACACATAATATAAGACAGAATAGCACCACTAGATCCAATCAATGCACCAACTACAGTCATTAAACTATTATTTAACATAAAACCTTCGGCACATAACGCCCAACCTGAGTAACTATTCAATACAGTTATTACAACAGGCATATCTGCACCTAAAAAATTTTAAAATAAAATGCACGCCTAGTATGATGTGTATAAATGTGATGCACTGAATACTGTAATAAGAATATACAATTGTTAGAAGGAACACATGTTGTGCTATAAAGAAGTGAATGGAAAGGTGGAACAGTGAATTATTTGAGCCACACTTCGAGTGTAACGCCTCGCCCAAAACAGATGCAGAAGGGCTTGAACATGAGACGTAATGACTAGAAACTGAGCACTTTGACCATTAAGTCAATATTTCACAACCGTGATGTAATAAAGTACATTTTGCAACTACCGGATAGTGAGGTGACCAAGAGGACTAATGACGATTATGGCAGTTAATGAAATAAAGTATTAGTCAACATAAATCACCTCCGATAGCGGCCGTCAAAGTTAAACCAGATATCCCACCAGCAACAGCAGCACCACCAATCAGAAATCCAAGTCCAGGTAAGACAGCTTCAGGACCGAGTGAGAGGAGGCCAATAAAACATCCACCAGATACTGCTACTAAACTAGCATTCAATGCATTTCGCATTGGCAGCAACAACGGAGTTGAATTTAAGATACCTAAATGTAGAAATAAAATACGTTAACGGATAACGTTATTTTTTAACACTTCACCAATGATGTGTAGCTGTCACACATTCGGCATGATGGAACTGCACAAAATCCAATAACAATAATAAAAATAATAATAATAATAGTAATAATGACAATAATATGATCATTAGAGGCCAACTTCGAGTGCCTCGAGTGATTGAAATATGTAGTTAGTCAGTTAATCGTAAACGACGTACAGCCCAACATATATATGCTTCAGTTTAAGCTCCCATACCAAGTTAAGATTGATGATTTTAAATTTTGCAAGATTATTACAACAGTATAATACAAAACTATGGAATAAAAAGGTATGCCTGGAAAAATAATGGAACTTCAAATCTAGATGAAAAAATGTGTGAATGAATCTATGCCACTCTGATCTATTATCGGCAAGGTTTATCAATTTCTCTAAACACTGACCGTGATTATTGTGCAGATTCCAATTTCTCACACCAACAATAAAAAATTTCATGGATTGATGTCACATTTTGATTTGGTCACCTCTACATTTATTTAACCTACCTCTTACTAGCCAACATCTTATGTCGAGATCGGCGGTTGCTAATCACTTTAGTCAACGAACATTCACAACTTAATAGAATGATATGACATATTTCATAAATACTTAGTGCTTGTTCACTCGCTCGCTCCATGATGTGCTAGCGAAGCTTTGAAGGCAACTATAATCAAAGACATTAGGCATAGTTATGTCTACTGTTAAGCGGAATGTGCTTCAAAAACATAGATTAATACAGAGCGGATGGTTGCTCAGTATATTCATTCTTTCTTTGAAAGATATCTCACCAGCAAAGTGACAAGAGTTTGCAAAAGCCAAACAAACTTTTGAATTCTAGGCGGGATTTCATCATACACAGACCCATCAAGGCTTATCAGATTCTATGGTAAGTGAAATGATCAATTATTACTTTACTCTATGACCAACATAGTCGATAATGTAAAGTAGTCCTGAAGTAATAATTTGTACCTAGAGGGAGAGAAGCCCGTCAGAGAGATTGTGCATCACTAATCAAGGGGTTCGGGAGATTATGCGTCACTGAATAGGACTATATCAATTGCAGATTCTACGTCATTGAGTAGGCCGCTTTATAGGAGATCGATTCCTGAAAAGTCAGTTTCCAGATGGATATCAATAATAAACTTTAATTAAAAGGGAGTTAGGGGGAAGTCCTGACGAACACCACATGCAGATGACAGTTCGCCATAAGTTCAGACTCGACAAGTAGTGCATGAGTGGAGGGTTCTTCTATACAAATAAAGTCCACATAACGACTGTGGTGCTAATGTGCTTATCAAGATTAAGACCAATATTAGGATTATTGTTGGGGTTAGGATTGGGGTTTAAGCGTTAGGCAAAGAATATGATTAAAATGACGGTTAATTTATATAAACGTCTTTAATTTCAAGACAGAAGAATCGACAATGAGACTATAAAATCTCGTCTGTTGCTACTACAACAGATACCTATACCTGAATATTTATTTAAATCGTCCTAATAACTAAATAACTGTAAATTTTACAAAGCTCTACATGAGCTACAAGTTAGTGGCACAATTTCAACAACAGATAAAAGATTTACATACATTTTAACTACCACCGGTTTACGATCAAAAATGTAGAGACGTGATGAAGTAAAAGATGCGAGTAGAGTTGATATAACTTAAACTATATATATATATATATATATATATATATATATATATATATATATATATATATATATATATATATATAATCTGTAAGTAAAGATTGTAGAAACATAGAGTTACTGACGGAGAATCACACAGTTAAGAAATTACGTAATGGAGAAAAAACACTGGTGTAAAGTGAATTACGAACAGAATATGAGTTAACAATAAAATTGAGAAATTTCAAGAATTAAAGTAATGTAATCAGGAAGAAAATTCCATAATGTTTACTACCACTGGTGCAACTACTAGTTTTACTATTTTGGAGTTCATACTGCTGTGCGAATGAGGTGTGGTAACTTGGACCGATGTAAATACATAGCTGGTTCTACGTTGTACATGACTTACTGACTTTAATATGCATACATTCAAACGAAGTGTATTTGGTAGGAAACGCTGTTAATAATAAAAACATTAATATCGTAACAGACACGAAAACATTAACCTATATTCAAGCAAGCTGTTGTTATTTTCCGAATGATAGCTCTAGCTGATCATCATCATTGTTTTCTTTCTATATGACATAAACAACTATATAACAAGAGGAATATTACTTACCTTGTAGTTTACCAAAAGCTACTAACGATCCAGTTAATGTAATACCTCCGATATATGTGCCTAAATATGCAACAGTTTTCATAAGTTGTAATGCACCATACGAATCCGGACCCAAAACTAAATGAGGCGCTTCAACCATATAATTTGCAATACATGTGAGTACAGCAGCGGCACCAACTAAACTATAGCACGGCAAATCAAATAATAATTGCTAAAAGTTAAGGTAATACTTCAGTAGATTTAGATTTAGACTAATAGTGGAAATCATGATGATCATATCTAGTTCTGTTTAGTACATGGAATCTGAATGTACAAGCCGTATCCCAGTACTAATGTTTATAATGAGATTTGAACCCATTGCCTTTCGATTCAATAGGTAGCGCGTTATTCACTGAGCTACTGAGTTCAGATGGCCATTAGCAAATGATACATGTCCCAAATGATATGAAACGCGTTTCGTAAATTTCACCACTACCCATAACTTAACTTTACTAAAGTTTATGACTTAATAGAGACATTGAGGTAATTTTGTAAGGAAGCATGCACATTAATTATAGTTCTTAACATCAACAATAAGGAAATGTGAACCCTTAATAAGTTGTTTAAAATGCTTGTAAAATTAGTCAGAATTATAATCATAATCAGTTGACAAACCAAATGTTGTAGACAAACAAGAGATGTTGTTAGGTCTTATAGATTGAGTAAAACATAAATCCCAAAGTGAGTCAACCTAGTAATTCAAGAATACGGTTGTTTGCACCACCTTAATATTTAAATTCGTACACAAAACAACAACGATAAAACTAAGTATTTCATACTTACGACATGACTACGTACAGACACATTGTAAGAAGGAAAAGAATAGAATCGTCAAAAAATAATATCAACAGAAGTGTTAAAGAAATGAAGTAACGATAAACTTCATAATCCCTCTTCAATACTAGCGACTGCTGAGAAGCCATTTTGTTTTAAGACGAATTGCCTCAACAGTAGGCACCTCAGCGAGGAGTCTCATACTAGTAAGAAATGGGTTTAGTAGTGCTTCCTGGTTATCAGTTGATTGTAAATTTAAGGTCAAACTTTAGTAAGAAAGTGTAACCCATAATAAGCAGACATTTCATAATAGTACGATACTTGAACTGGATCATACCAAACATAAACAGGATGCCAAACAACCTAAATTAAGTGACAGTGACCATCTGAAGAACAGTGGACATATAAATGCAAACAAGATTTTTTGGAGTGGTTCATTACCATGAGCTGGGTCTTTCAGACCAATCAGAGTTAGGTCTTTAATTATTTAGCGGTTTTCAACTGTATACGTTAGTCAATAAAAGATTAGATAATATTTGCATTCTAATGACGAATTCCTATAATTCCGAAAAATATGCTGCCTAAATATCAAACTTACCTATGAAACAGAGCGACCATTTGTGGTAGATCTGTCACCTGAATACGTTTAGCAGCGATAGCGCCGATCAATGAACCTCCAGTTAAACATGCTCCCATTTGGGTAAACAATTCAATATTTGGCTGTATAAGCCCTAAGGTAGTCACTAGTCCACTAGTTACACCGATTACACCAAAAGCATTACCTAAAATGAAACAAAATATGAGAATACTGTACGAAAGTTATTTGTATTGACAAAATGGTAAACGGTAAGCAAAGATAATTAAGATATATAAAGAATATAAGTATAATCAACTAATTCACCAAGCACAAATTTCTGTACTTGACTTCCATTAACACATTGTATATGAGGGTTAGCCATACCACACGGTTGCTAAAATCAAAGTTTGCAGAACGGGGTTCGGGCATAGATCTTAGTGGAAGATTGTGCCCCGATTTCTCTCAGGAAGTCATAGATGCGAGTTGCATTCTACCAAATTCGGTTTCCACAACCAAGTTAAATCGCTGACTAGTATATGTAAAGTGTGGTTAAAGCCAAAAACACGAACCTGTACTCTGTGAGTTTTAAAGACTATTTTTAGGATACATCACACAAGATAAAATATTTCAATGTAAATTCAAAAACCAGAAAATACTAATTTCAGAACAGAAATAAACAGGTTTTAACTTCATTTGCTGTTGAACACTGGAAAAAGAGAAAACACCTCATAAAACTAAATAAATGTTACTACAAGGCGATGAAAAATGGAAATAGTGAACGTAAGGATTTAATGTTCGTATCAAATGAGTTTGTTTATCAAACAATTACTGATTTTGATATTTCCCAAATTGAAATCTTGCATTTCCTGAATAAAGTGTTGCTATATCTTCCCAAATTTTTGTGAAGTGATCATAAACATATTACTCAGTTTTAGTACTATTAATACTCAAGTTTTATAGACAGTGCTTTATAATCTACAATACGATGGAGTCTCTGACTCATAACGATTCAGAGAGTAATGGGCTCTTTTCTCTTATCTCTCAATGAACTAACGGGAAAAGGATTCTACGACAGTCAATAAGCGCTAGCCTATCAGATCATTTGGTTTGAGGGCACTAATCTTCTAGGTTCAAGAACACTAGGTCAAATTAACTGGTTTAAGGAATAATTATCAATAACGTGCAAAATAAATGTGATCAAAATATAGATACTTTAATGCCACTTCAGTTAATGCGTTTCTGTACCTATTTGTCATAAAGATATACTTGAAACAAGCAAAAAATCAGAAACCTATTACTTCAAAACAAATTTCTTGTGGTTACTGAAACCAAATTTTAAGAACTTAAATATATTTGTTGTCTTTATACGTCACAGGTCGGTATTAATTCACACCGTTGGAAACCAGAGAGCATTAGAGAGATTTCCATCTTAGTATTGAGCTGCTCGGTGGTAATGCTCACCGACGACATCAATAATGATCTAAAGTAGAACCTTCCGATCATATGGAGAACGTTGAACCACTTAGATCTACTGAAACGGTACCCAATAGTAAGATTCAAACTTTAGTCAATTAGAAATATAGCTCGATGATCATCCAATGCTACTGACGACAATTGTTTAATTCTAGGCTTGTTTAAAAGACAGTCATAACTGTCCACTAGAACTACGGGAGAGTCGTGGATATTTTGTCTGTAATCGCCGCTGCTCCTACGTTTTTAATCCTACCTAACCAAGATAATAAATAAACTAACCTCTACGAAGATACCTTAATTTAATTAAAATGTACGTTAAAAAAGGATTTCAAACTAAGTCGAAATTATTATCAAGCAGTGACCGATTCCCAATAGACACAGCAAAACTACCAATCTAATTATGAACAAAACGCTTTATAACGGAACTTAAGCTCCTATAGACCATTTTAGTAAATAAACTAGAGCTATCGATCATACTGAAATTTACCAGAAACTTTTTCTAGAACACAAGTGAAATGATGGAGAAAGCTACAAGTAGTGATAGAAACAAACATCTCACTTCTACATAAAGCGGTATTCTGTAGAACGACAGCGAAAACTCAGTAAATAAGCCATGTAGTTTACAGAGCTCAGCGGCACCAACATGCATTAATATTATGATGTGAGAAATTATTAAATGTTATAATCCATAGTAAATAGCGACAACAATAAACAACATACCGACACGGCAACGTTTTTGACTAGATAAAGCAGTCAATGCACCAATACAACAAAGTGAAGATGCTAAATATGTAGTGTGATGCATATCGGTCAATAATGATGGAGGCAAAGTTAAAGCACCAAATCCATAGGCACCCATTAATGCAGCAGCTGGAATAGCGAATAAATAATTGTATTCTGGTAGGTCAGTAGGACGCTTGAACATATTTAACATCCTTTGAGTAACAACAAAACCGCCACCAATATTAATAGCTGATAAAAATGTAGCTGATGATGCTAAACATTCAGGTAGACTAGATGGATATAAGCCACCACCCATTAAAAGAAGACCCCCAACTGCTGTAATACCTGATACTGCATTTGTAACAGACATTAATGGTGAATGAAGTGCTGGAGTCACTCCCCACACTGTATGATAACCTAATTAATTTAAAAAAAAATTAGGCTGATAAGAAATTAAGAAATTTATACGATTATTAACTCGTTTACCAGGTACCTACTTCAAGCTTCAAGCCAAGCCGGTAATACCTAAGTGCCGAAGCCAAACTAAGTTAAGCGAGATTTTAACTTGGGGTTTAGTTGCCGGATGTCGAATTCCTAAACCATTGAATAAATTTAATAAAACTTATAGGTTGTGGACATATCATTACCAAGGTTAACTTTGATAATTTCAAATAAATTGAGCATTGGATAGATTGTTTATAATAAGTGATATATATTTGGTTATATATAGGTTATGGCTTTTATTCACGTATGAAGTACAATTTCCTGTACTCAGGATTGAAAGGAAGTGTTGATGTGTGCGATTTAAAGATACTAATCAGCCGCCACCGATCAATTGAAAGCCGTGTTTTATTTGAAAACCATTACGTGACTGCTTTACTACTCAAGAAATACAATAGCCTGAGAAAAGACACTAAAAACGCATGTAGAGAATCAAAAACGTTGAAGAAACCAAATGACCAAATTGACTACTGTACAAATATGAAACATAAATAAAGAGTTGATCTAATATCTTTTATAATAACTGAGTTAACGCTTACAATGAAACCGTGACTCAATACATTTTGTTAAAAACGCCCAACGTGATATCCACTGAGCTGCTGAGTTTTCATAGTCCTTGTCTTGTTCACAAAGACTAGTCGAAATTTAATATTAAGTATCAACAATGGAATAATACAAACCACTATGGTTAATTATTAAAGTTGAAGTGTGGCTGGTAAATAGAATTCATAACGCGCGTTCCGTACCACTCGGGACTCGTCAGCTGGATAAATCTGCGATATACTAATGGCAATGCTTACGCCTGGACCAAAACTCCGTCTATTCATGTCAAACTTAACCACTTCCTTCAATGAGTCACTGAATCCAGACAGCGACTTTAATGGAACGGGTGTGTATATATGACTGGAATATGTTTGCATCCTCCTATTGATATTGTTATATCTATATAGAGTCAATATGCTTAAGAAGCAAACATAGTAACAAGGACTGATCAATGTCAGTCTTTAACAACAACTGGAAGTTATAAACATAATTTCAAGATATAACAGAGTGACAAAGTGTTATTTAAGATGATGAGTACAATCATACAAACTGCTTTAAACGACTTTAGAGAAGATGACTTGTTGATTCATAGCCAAACCATTTGAACTAAATTTTGCAATTTAATGTCTGTCATATATTGAGTTTATTTAACATCTACCTAGTGTGTGGTTTATTAGTAAAGATGACAATGAACATGAATCACTTACCTACAATACTTGAAAGACCAAACGTTGTTAACATTGTAGTAAATGCAGGAGAAGGCGAACATAGACCCAATCCAACTAAACCACTTAAGCCAGCAGATATAGATACGGCAGAAAGAAGTTTACTTTTAAGAATAGATGAAGGATCTTCATGAAGCGTAACACTACTACTAATACCAGGTTTTCCTGACTGTCCACATTTAATGGATGGTTGTGGTGGGAGTGTTGGTTGAGGTCGTAAAGGTGGAGGCCACATAAGTTCTCCCTTGATAAAAAAATTATTCAATCATATATGAGAACGGTAGCAATGACTACAGATTATATAAATAATAATAATTCAGCATGTTAAGTACATCATTATCTAGTATTCTATGACACAGTTCACCAAACTTGATTCTGAATAAGAAAGAGAATTAAAAGAGAAACAATACATATTCTAAAAACTTCAAATCATGAAAGATACAGAAGTAAAAAATTTGGAGTTTACAAGAAATGCGCAAGGGGATCTTCCAGAAGCCTCTCGATTTGATTGAAATATAGACCAATCAGTATATTCAAATTTAGGTGTATACCAGTCAGGATTCTGTCCTACTAACACTTTACCTGAGTAGATTTGTATAATCTGTTGTCAGGGTTCACTTTCATCAGGTCGACTAACCTGTGCTTTCGAGCTGTTCATCGTTTGATTGTAAAGATGTGACTAATTTATGTATATCCTCTGAAACTCAGATCATTCCGCGTAGATATTTTGAAGGTGTCTAAAAGAATATCGAGTGGCATTTTGTGATGGTTCTCTTAGCTGGAAACAGACTCATTATTCGACTTGAGGAACCAGATGACACTACACATCACACTACCCCCTTTCAAGAACCAACTAGCAATTTATCTAAGGTGACATCATTGTAATTTAAAGCAGGTACTTTCTGATCCGCAGTAAGTAACTGCTTTGTACATCCTAGATCAGGCATAAATATTTCATAAATTTGTTTTGCTAAAGCTAGTGAGCTAGCATAGAAGAAGTAAAATTATAAGATGTAGGGGTTTTCTTACCAAGTAAAGCTTATGTCGGAAAGGTGCCATTAGGTGTTTAAGCATTTGATACAAGGTCAAGTCAAGGTTTAAGAAGGTATGATTGATAATCTACTTCATTATACATTCGACTACTGTTCACAACCAATGTTTAATGCAAAACACTGGTATAATGGTGAGTGATTGGAATAACCAACAATTAACTAAAATAAATATTCATACTCAATCTTATTCATTGACAAAGTTAAATAAAATTAGATAATTTAGTGACCAAATGGTGAAAGTGGTTTTGTTGAAAATTGTCTCAACATATTGACTGCATCCGACACACACTGATTGAAAATGGAATCCTACTATTGAACGTCGGTTTAGTAGTGCTGATCGTTAAGTGCTTAAAATGAGATCCAGAGGCCCTGGGTTTGATCACTGGTGGGGTTGAGGATTCTCACTGCTACTGAGGAATCTCACGCTAGGGCAAAGTAACTATCCAGTGTTTCCTGGTTATTAGTGGTATTAAACTGAGATCATTCTTTGACGAATACAGACAACAAATTAAATGGTTGATAAAAATCTTTCGATCGGTTTTTTGAAGAGTTCAATGACAAGAAACGAAAAATTATTTACCTTACAAGGGGGATTGACGTCCATCAGTTAACAACGTTAACTAAATACCACTCTACTAAAGTGGACATTTTAGTATGATATGAAAACATGAGAGGATACCATATAATTACTTAACACGAAAAATCATTCAAAGTCATAAGATCTAAACAGCTTAGAGTATGACGTGTAAGACAATTCTAACATTTATGACTACGTTTCGAGTAATGACGATTAGTGACGAATATTATGTTTGCCTAGTCCTTAAATGCTGATCAAATTCATTTGGTGATAAAATTGTTGTTGAGTTCGGGTGGTTGGAGGTAGTTGGAGGCGGGAAACTCTGAATGTTAGGGTTTCGTGTTGGCTGGACCTCGTACCTATAATTTCAAGGAAACTGTGATGATGTGTTCAAATCCTATTGAAATTATTAGCTCCCTCAAAATTTTAGGTACGCTTTGCTGACGAACACTTAGCAATAATATCATAAGTTGTTAGATTTGAGTTATACGTTTGTTTAGCATTCTACGACGCGATAACTTCACTGACTTGATCTTAAATTAAAACAAGACATAAGCATGTAGAAAATGTTCTAAATAGGAACAGCAGGATGTAATTTCAAAAAGTTAATAAGAATTTACCTAAAATTAACATGAGTACCTTCTAGTACTTTCTCCATTGTACATCGGCTTTGATCAACTGGAAATGGACTAACCGACAAATGTCGTTAGAAGCATGTTATGAGCATGCCTTAATCAGGACTATATCTTGCTAACAGTTGGTTAACAAATAAAGGTCCTGAACTAGATCCCTAGTGTGGAACATTGGGAAACAATGATGAGGAGCCTCGCATTAGGACGAAACAGCTGCATAGTCCTTCCTGATTTTCAATGGTATTCTGAACTAGGTCAATTTATAATATCAAATTTGGATGAATTATAGTTTACACTCACATTATACAACACCAGGCTATCACGGATTACATCATCTTCCAAATTAAGATAAAATCGATCCTTTATACCTAAAGGGAGAAACAGTTATTAAGCTAAACAAAATAATGGAATAACCTCATGCAATAGTCGTGTATATATCCTTTTTACCTTGGTTATACAATGAAGAAATTGGGACTGCATATCATGTAACATGTGAATACTTCGACATTTTTTTGAAAAATAGTGATAGCTTCTAACAAGTGGACAAAATCAGTAAGAAGAAACCTTGCTGAGTGCCTTAAAATGTTATATCGATAAGGAGATGGTAAATAGTTTTAGTAAACCAACTAACATTAATCGTGGAGCGGAAAAACCACTAACAAACTTCAAGTCTACAGTCAAAGACCTCATAAAAATTGATGTTAATCATGTCTGATTACACCCGTATTTGGTTTAAATTACATATAAACAAATCACCATGTATAAAGCTGTGTAATGAATAAACATATGTAACACACAGTTCATCCACAACGGTCAATACAAGTTCGAAAGTTGCAAGGTAGCATCTACGAATCAAACAGCAAGAATACACAAAATTCAAATCAATGCCGATTTATTACCTATCTCACTCAACATCAACTAAGAAACCAGACACGATCAATAATCACCGACTGAACTTATTAACTGTTACAACACATGATGAAATTGTGAATTATTTATACAAGTGTTTAATTTGATCTAAGATATCAGACAAAAAGATTAATAGAAAATTTCCGGATGAAGTATGGGCTAAAAAGCGGTAAAAACGCCACTATCAGTGCGGAGATTCTATCAGCTACTACTTTATAAGGGTTATAAATTTATAATCAAACAAAGTGATTAAAGAAACTGAAACCTGAATTAATACATAAAAAAGCATTTTTCGAATACATTCAGTGAGAATCATTTGATAAATGCAAAATCGTGAAAATACCAGAAATTCTCTTCTGTTAGCCACCTCCTAACAACGACTATGATTTCTACAACACTAAATCGACTAAAATAACGAGATGATAAGAAATTAGTTCTTTAAGAAATGTCCAAACAGAGGTAACTGTGTCAACCGAGAAACGCAGAATGATTGAATATGATAATTATCAAGATATTTACCAACTCATACTTAAATTCAAAAGCAAAAAACTACGCTAAAAATTAGATTAATTAGATTACTAAGAACTTACCAGATGGAGTCATTGACAAAAGATAATTAGCTACATTATTTGAAAATAGTGTTGAAGCTTGACCTGGTAATCGACTGGGTAGATCAGTATAACCAATGTGGGCAACATTGTTATAAAATGTTAATTTCCCTGGTACGGTTGTTTCTACATTCCCTCCAGCTTCTGAAGCCAAATCGACGATAACCGAACCTGGACGCATTGACTCAACCATAGACTAGGTGAAAAGCAAAGTTGTTTTGTAGAAAATTAAAGATATGCATCAACTGGTCTGTTCCACTAAGCATACAACGATTACAAGGAAATATAAAATATTTAACTAATGACAACGGTGTGGATTATGATAAGCACATAACATATAGTGTGACGGAAAGCTACTGATGAACATTGCAAATAGATAAAATAACCTTCTGAGATATATTGCCTAAAACTGACTGATTATCCCGGTCGTGCCTGCCACTATGATATGGTGGTCGAGCTTGCATAGTGTGATGACCCAATTAACCAATACCGGTTAAAACATTCGTTCATTTAGTTACAACCATGAAAGACAGGCCAGTAGGAAATTAAAACTAGTAAACTTAAAGTTAAGGGGGAAGTCGCACTGTCGACAACCATCATTTGCAGAGATTCTGCATACCCACAACGAAAGGGATGAGTTAGAAAGGGCAGAATCTATAGGTGAATGACCTTTCCTGATAAACTGGAGATAAGGCTTTGAAAACCATGCAACTAACACGTCCAAAACTAATAACAAAACAACCGTATGTTATCGGCCTTTACGACCACACTCTCAAGTCATCAAGACCATACATAACGCAGTTATAGACGTCTTAGAGAGAACTCTCTAATGAATACTTTGGAAGTAGCACCTACTCTCTTAACAGCACCTGAGATCGCCTAAATGACTTATAAAGATATGAAGAGTGAACGGAACTGTAAGATATTTACTTTGGTAATAAGTTTTGGAGCAGGTTTTCCTGGAATCAGTGCACTGGTAATGATGATATCTACTTCTTTCGCTTGTTTTGAAAACAATTCCAACTCTGCTTCAAGATATTTTTGTGACATTTCTTTAGCATATCCACCTCCACCTTCCCCTGACTCCTAAATTATAGTAATAAATAAAGTAATTAAAAACAATGATACATGATCTTCATACATTACGCTACTGAAAAATAATAATATCCGTAATTAAAACAGTAAACACTATTTATGAAAAAAACATTCTATTTAATAAATATAACCGCAACTTACAAACTAATCCTCTCAACGTAGTGTCCACAAATTTGTCTACATGACCAACAAATGAATCTAGTCATTACGACCAAAAACAACTCCAAATGTAAAATACTACACCCATTTTTCATAGAATATATTTCTTATTATCGAGACAGCAGCGGCCACGTCATCTTCCGGTTCATGTCTCCTTCTCTCAACGACGTTGTACCTGATTAATTTATCGCCTTATTAGTATACTACTTTTGTGACGCTTTTCAAGGACATTTTTACTATATATATATACATATGTACTGAGTATTAATTTATTCGTCATCATGGTTTGCATGTGAAATTGTCTTTTAATCAGGATGGACTTCTATCTCTAGTTAACTAGGGTGTCACTGAGGGTTAGGAATGTCTTCATTCTGTATCACCTGAGCTAGTTATGTTGGGCAGTTACAGAAGATCAACTGCCTGTTAGAATTATTTTTTAGAAGACTATTTCAGTCGTTTTAGTTGTATGTAAAGTAGACATTTTATTTCTATCACTATTATGTCCGCGGGTCCTGTCCTCACAGTTAGCATATTTACTGTTAATATATCATCGCTCATTTACATATGCATAAAGGAATGCTTGGAGTTTAACAGAATTTGTCTGGTTGATTCATCATTTTGTGTTCTTCCTATTTCCGGCCTGGGATTGAGTGGGTATTAGGCTGACATACAGGGACTAGCTAAGCGTTCTCGAATAACTGATCGTACCTTTCCATCACGATAGCTTTTTGACGTGGTAATTATCATGAATAGTCGTATAGGAATTATTTCTTCGCTCGAAACGGAAAAGTGTTTGGAAAAGAAGTCAAGATAGCCAGACACTTATACGATTCTAATGTTTTAAAAAGAAATAACAGAAATGTCACCAGTGTCGTATCAAATTATAATTGTATCACTTGTAAAGCGCGAAATATGCTTTTCCGTATCATGAGAGCCTGATCCACGGTAAGCAATGGGATACATAATGTGCGTTCCATCCTATTTAGGACTCACCAGCTTAATGTACCTTTCATATACCAGTGTAAATGTTCACAGGGCTCGAATCCAGTACCTTAGACTTCGTTTTATCCAATGAGTTACTGAATCCAGGTCATTCGTGCTTACTTAGAGTTTACAAAAGCTAGGGTAAACATATAATAGAGTGATAAAAGACTGAATCACTGTTTAAGCCAAGGTACATGAACGCAAATTTGAACTGTTAACAAATCAAATGGAGGGATGCATAACCAGATCATGAAATTTTAACTTAGTTTCACCACTGAAGATTAGTTTGATGAATATATTAATTTCTATTGCACGGTTTCAACCTTAAAAACACCAATCGTATAAATTATTTAAACATACACGGCATAATAAACCTTATGGGTTTTAAGTAATTGCTAATAGTTACTATTAATATTATTATTATTATAAAACCGTACATAATTATCATATTCCAATAGTTTCAAAAGTTTTAGTACCTTCATTTTAAAAATGTGAATATCTATAGATAAAATGCGTACATACTAATAGTGAAAATGTTTTTAACTTTCTGAATCATTGATTTTCGACCTCTCCTATCTGAACATAGATATTTCAAAGAATCTAGACAAATATACATTAAGCTTTGCAAGCATTTTAGCCTATGTTTGGGTCAAACGCACACAACACAATAATTTAAATAGTACTGTAAAATTTCACGTAACTAGCAAACTTTAGCTACACAACCACTAAAAACTATAGAACAATCAACAGTTGTTTCGCTCAAGTATGCGACAAATAGATACATTCGCAATGCTATTGCCAACCGAAAAGAGAACCTTCAAGCTCCATGGCGAATGTCAAACCTTTAGACTATTGATTTAATATCTGAGAAATAAAAGGTTTAAGTGAATAAATATAATAATAGTATACAGCTTACGTGTATATTCACAGTTAGAAATTCTGCACCAAATGATTCAACCTGTTCACGAACTGCCTCGCGTGTATCGAAAGCACGTACAACAGCACCAAGACTTTTTGCTGTGCTAACTGCAGATAGACCTGCTACACCACCACCAATAACTAATACTTTTGCTGGTGGAATTCTACCAGCAGCTGTAATCTGACCTGTAATCATATTTTAATGAAAGGTAAACATGAACAAAAATAGCTGAGCTTTCTATTTATTTATGCTACATAGTACATAGATGGCTAGTAAATATTTGTTGGATTCTGTGAGTTTTGGTTACAAAATTACATCTGGCATGCACCATGTTTAGTAAGAATCCGTGATCTGTCAGATGTGGGATAGACGCCCATGAACAACACATAAATGAACTGAAACCAGAACAAATTAAGAGCATTGGGATCGGACTAATTAACCGAAAGATGTTGTGATGGCCGTGAGACCTTAAATGTGTTTTTTGTGTAATCCTTGCTTCCAAACTACCAGTAAAAATAAAATGGGAGTTGTCAAATAAATGAAGAACGCAAACAAACAACACATAATTATTTTGGTAGAAGCTACAAATCATTATTTAACACTCAAACTACCTGATATAAAGTAACATTCAAAACAGCATGACTAAAAAGAAAAATTAATTCAGAAATTACCTCTGTAAAGTCACAAGCTACTTCACATATCATGATATAGATATAGAAATATACATATCATTAATACAACAAACAAGTACAGAAATATTGTTAATTATCAACAGTCTAATAGTTTTTGTTCACCAACAACGAATGATAACGAAGAGGTAAACATATTGCATTTGTGCTAAATAGAGAAACTTTTCGTGACTGTAACTGTTACCTTGATGTGCGGGTCGAGTATGCACAGCGTAATGGCCCAGTCGGATAATATTATTTGGAACACCCATTTGTTTAAAGTACTATTATGCAAGCAACATCAGAAGAGTGCAAGAGTAAAAGCAATAAAATTAAAGTCGGGTATAGCCGTAATTCTGACTTTGTGGCATACAAATGCACTGAAACTCCTATGAGAGATTAATTGAAGGTTGAGAGTCATGGAATCCGTTTAAAGTTAACTTACAAACTATTCTAGATCCAACTGTACGTGCTTTTCGTTACTGTTTCGTAATAGTCAACATGTATCAGTCAAGATGAAGGACTTTGCATCACGTTACTTTACAATGCACAAATGCAATTTTTTAGAACGACCTAAGGTGGTCACTATGGTGTTGTTCTTGCTCTTTTGAAATTAATTTTGCAATTTACATGCTCTTTACATTGCCATGTTGACACAACATATTTAATAGCTATTTCGTAAGCCTACACACAACGGGGATGATAGGTTACAAGTTCATCTAAGCAAAAACTGTAGTCTACTACAAACCAATAAAGAATACAGCAGTAAAGGAAATTTTAACTTAAACAAACAACTCGCAGTAGCTAAGAGATATAGTTATCAGTCGTTAAATTGTATATTTCAATCCCGCTCCGCCCACGTGGGTACTGTCAGTCAGGTAACAGAATTGGCCCTAGCACCCAGAGTATGGCTCGAAGTTTATTAAATACATTTGTAACTGGTAGATGAAGAGATGTATACGTGAACTGAGAATAACACAATTAGCTCCTACAGCTCTAAACACCAAGCTTAAGTGATAAAACCATAACCTCAAAAGAGGTAAGGATAGGTTTGCATCTGAGGAAAGAAATCTGGAGGTATTACGTTCACTGAGCTGGATGATTTATTCATATTCTATCTCAGAACAAAACTAAAACAAATAGTTACTTGTGAACATGTTTAAATTATACAATAACGATTATCACGAAGTATAGCTAACCTGCTATAAGCACATCTAAGGAATAAATCAATGTCACTAAAATGATATTGAATTATAGGCCTGGCGATCAATAGAATCGCTGGTGAAGTCATTTTTTACTGTTAATAACATTTTGAAAGCATAAGGACATGAGAGTAACAAGCACTAATAATTAACAATGAACCATAAGAACTTTAACGAAACAATATTAATACCTGCGAAAAATCGACTGAATAACCCCGCAGCTTCAATGACACCTTTGTATCCAGAAATGTTCGCCATTGAAGATAAAACATCAAATGACTGAGCTCGACTTATGCGTGGTATACAGTCGAGAGCTAACAAATTAATGTTTTTTTTACTTAACTCTTCAATTAACGACTAAGAAAATAAAATAAGAATTAGTTGAAAAAAGTGAAAAATCATGAGTTTACAACTCTAATTACAACAAATGTATAGAGTTAAATGATGTATAAAGAACTTTCACTTCGATGAAGCAATGACACCGTTACCATGCATCAACATCTCTTTAAAAGCAGTAGATCCAGACCTCAAAATAAATAATAGAAACGTTTGTAACATAGTGTATATGCTCTCTCATTTAGAAAGTCTTCGGTAGGAGCATTCGTTAGATTTTCATGAGTTTTATGGAAAAGAGATAGTTGATCAATTAATTTAGTTAACACTAGAAATGGTAGTTAAGAGATGATTCAGAACCAATCAGGAGTACAAATACGTTTACTTTTCATTTTCTCCCCTCAGGTCTTGATATTCAGTGTTTCTTGATACATATATTTGTGAACAGTATTCCTAGCTTCGAACATTTTTCACTATAACTACTATTATTCAGCCACCTTTGTTACTCTTGTTATGCTGACTTAGTATGAAAATTTGGGTAGAGATATATTTTGTAAGGCTATACGTTGACCATAGCTGAGAAGTGACAGATAGCGTAAAAATAAAGTTTTTTTTCATTAAGAGGTGAAAATCAACTAAATGTACACGATGACAACAAATAGGTCAATTTAGGAGGAAAATGAATAGAAATCTTGCATTAAAAAATAGCACATTATTCTGATATTAACAATGAAACGAAATAACCTCAAATACACTAGGCCAATAAATTAAATTGAAATTGAAATATCGTACTATGCTAAAAGCAAATGGCAAATTCAAGGAAGTTCAACATACTTGAACCATTTACCTTACAATACTGAGATATTTTCAGATGCTCTATTTTGATTATGTATCCATTAACCGGAAACTGATTTTTAACTAAATGATTAATTGATTGAGCATATTTAAAACATCTTTTATAAAGTATCACTTAAGTAAAAAGGATGATACACTTACTAACCAAATTATACACTAAAAGTGTAAGATTCTCTTCAAAGTATACACTACCAGTAATAAAGAAATCACGGTAATGCATTGATTATAACGCGTTCACTGAGTCAGATGGTTTAAAGGTAGGGCTTTTATCATCATTCCGGACGACTTCACATGTTCAAACTCTTTACATAAGTGAGTTGAGATTTCCTTTACAAGTGAATAGTAGCTTATTCTACCAATCCTAGGTTGGTTGGTTGTTGTCGATATTTGTCGAGTAATTTTTGCAAACTTACATAGATTCCATTCCCAAGTTTGATAATCGATTGATAAACAGTATCTATTCCAATGTATTTAATGATTGACGATTGACCTGAATGCCATACTTTTAAAAGTCCACTGGTTTTCTTTGAGATTTTTGCTGTTTAAAATCACTAAGTTTCTCCAGTCAAACCTATGTTCGTAATTGTTAATGTGTACTGATATAGGAAACAAGTCGTGGCAATTGACGACCAACTGATGATCATGTAGGCGATAAAATTACAGAATAGCCAATAACATTATAACTACAATGTTACGCTTGAATTTCATTCCAAATATTTGCATATGCCGTTTGTTAATCTACAGAAAACCACTTTTAAGGCTAAGACAAAACCAGGATACATCAGACAAACTGCCTAATAATCACTCCATGTAATTGGTTATGTGGATATCCTAAATAATAGAAGACTGAATGCATAAAAACCATTCGTGGATGAACTGCTGAGTTCACTAACGAATATCTATGATTTGGCAACAAATATAGTTGTTCGAAATCAGAATAAATGGACAGATGTGTGTTTGTTTGTATGTATGTATGTATGTACAATCAACATAGAACCTGGCACATGTGTGCATCGGTTCAAGTTGCCATACCACCATGGCACAGCAAGATTAACACCACCACCACTGGTAGAAATCACTTCAATAAAATAAAATAATAATAGTAACAAGGAATGTGAACATATAGAATACGGTTCAGGAGGCGTTGAAAGAAAGTAATGGAATAATTTAAAGTTCATGATTTAAACGAGGACAATGAGTGAATACATCTGCGCCATTGTGACCGATTCTGGGCCATGTCACCCAGTGTTTCCAGACACTGGTTACGGTAATCGCGAGGACCCCATCCAGGTAGTCTGCAGCTACCGACACGACTTAAACCGGCAGTCAGTGACTTCATGGACTGATGCCATGTTTTAGTTTGGCCACCTCTAACTCTCTTCCATCCTATTCCTATATCAGCCAGCATTGCGCGTCGAGGAAGACGGTGGTTGGGCATACGCAACACATGTCCCAACCACCTCAGTCGATGAAGATTCACAACCTCATCGACTGATTTACCACATTTGCCTAACACCCGTCGTCTAGCCTCGTTATTACTTACTCGGTGATCCCAGCTAAGGCGAGCGATGTTTCGTAGACATCGATGGTCGAAAACTAATAACCTTCGAGTGTCATCTACCCTTAATGGCCACGTCTCACACCAATACAGTAAGACAGAGAGAACTGTTGCGCAGTACACTCTCCCTTTCGTTGAGAGATGAATATCTCGTCTACGCCATAGGTGACGTAAGTTGGAGATGTGTGTTTGGAAATCTATATCTGCACAACTCTACCACCACTACCAATACATAACCGTGATAAAGGACTATCATTGAAGTTTTGGTTTCACTATGGAAACGACTTATTTGTTGTAGGAAAACAAACAAACTACGTTACTTCCTGTAGTCAGGACGACTACTCGAAATCAATTACATCGATTGAATCAGAACCGAATTAACATAACACTATTTACAATATAGACAGTCTCATTGAGGAAAAACTACCTGATTTGAGGTACTGAGATATAAACAAATCACTTCTAATGTGAAGCATAAACAAAGAAAGAAACTAACGAAACTTACTTTGTTTTTGCCAGGATATATTAAACTTATTAAAGTAGTGTTAGGTTTCAACATGCCGACTTCATCTGATAGTTTGGGCGGTGAACTGTATGAAGGTGGTCGAATTTTCAAAATAATATCGCTCTGATGGTACAAACTTTCTGCACTGTCTGCAATTATTTTAGCTCCAGCCTTTACATAGTCAGAATCTAAGAAATTAGATTCAATACCAGCACCAGATTGAACGAAAACATTAAAACCATATTTGGAAAATAAGTTGGCAGTCTACAAATAGTTGTAAGTGTAAAATATAGCGTAGAACGTCATATGCGCCAAGTAAAAAACGCAATCAAATATTTATCGGTATATAGATGTGATTTTATCAAACACATAACGTAGTCACAAACCTAAGAATATATATGCGGATATATCGACTGTGAAATTCGGAGATTGTTTCTAGGCTTAAGAATCAGAAACCCAGGCAGAACTAACTAACCACTGGAGACAAGCACAGGTTCTGCTATTTTAGTCTTAACGGCACGACGTAACCCGTACTCTTCTTAGGAAATTCGCGAAAGCATTTACATACACCAGAGTTTGTGTTGCAAGGCTTGTATGGTTGATGATACTAACCAAATTAGGTGAGGCAAAGTTAGAGGTTGTAAAACAATGGTCGGAGTCCATATGCTTCAAATAAGACACTACTCCAAAGTTAACATTATTTGTGGCTTAGCAGAAGATATATTCGTTGTATGAAACTGAATTATTACTCAAAATATTCACAAAATTGATCAAGATGTTGATGGACACACAGATATCATATGAAATTATGAGCTTCAAGAGCCTGCATAGAGAAAGTTCATTTGCCAGCATTGACAGAAACGCACTCAAAAATAAATTTAGAAAGGCTGATAAATGCATCCTGAGAGATATACAGCAATGGATCTACAGTAGGTACAGCCTAATAATTGTTTTGTAACCTCACAATGAAGATTCAAAGCTAAAGCACAAGCAACCTTGACAGGTAGTTTGTTATTAAAAATAATATGGTATATCAAGTACGAAATCCCCACTGCGCAATCACACTGACAAAAACGACTGTTTCAAATTACTATTTATAATCAATTGACCTACTTGTGGAGTGACTGAAACTCGCCTTTCTCCAGTGAAGGATTCCTTTGGGACGCCAATATGTAAATTAGTAAAAGCAACACCTAACTTAGATAACTCAGGTTTCGTACTGTATGCGCGATAACAAGCACTGACTAACTTTATATGAGGAGATCGGTGACTGTAAACAGTAGTTGAAGGTCGCAAAGCAATTAAAATATGGGCCATTTACATACAATGGACGAAAAGCTATACAAAAGTCGTATTCGCGCTGACGCCAAATGGCCAACGTCCAATATTTGTGTTGTAAACTAGCCTCAAGGAAACTGACATCTCTCTCTCTCTTTTTACTGTTTTAGGAGCGACTCTTAATTGCTTGAGAAAAGCACGGTTAGTTCCACCTAGAGTGAAGACTGCTTCAGTCCTTAAAATAGTTTCGAGTATTGTTCATTAATTTTATTATATAATGTATGCAGTATTTCTGATTTATTGCCTTATATGAAACCTTAATGTAACCTTATACATTGGTAGACAGTGTACATAATAAGTTGCACCTTGCAGCTTTTAGACACATCAATTCGTTTGATAGATTTCCCCAGCACAAGCACTAAACATGAAAATGAAAAGTGAGTATAAATGTAGGAAGCACTGATGCGCACCCTGTATGGTACTGAGTTACACTGGTTGTGTATTCAAAGTGGCTTTACACGACTAAGCTCACAAGTACAAATAAAAATAAATAAGTAATCAGTGATAAATAAACGATATATCTGATAGTAAGTAACAAAGTCTATGCCTTCCACTTAGTGTTGCTTCGAAATATACTGGTGATGATTGACTTATCAACTTCAGCCAGCCGTGTCCACTAAAAGAAACATTGTCAGCATCAATAACAATAGCCTATGTGGCTGCTTATTTGAATAATTTTTGCCGTTTGCTCCCTCCCCCCAAAAAATAGCTTCATGAGTACTGACTTAATGACATTATATTTTGTAAATTTTATCAGTTTTACGTATGTAATAAATTCTTATTCTAATATGCTATTAATACATACTTTGCTAACATTGTTTAAACGTATCATTAATATAATTGTACTTTACACACTTTGCCTGTGGCGCCTGATACTACCTGTTGCTGTTGGGAGCGTAAATACATTGTTGACGCATTATTCTTCATTCTGACTGAATCTTCTCTACCGAATGCTCGGATTATTAATAAGTGAATCCCTTTTATAGCATCGGAATTAAACATTCAACGTCACATTGTCTCTTACCAGCTTTCCTGACCAGAACGAACCTACCCAAGACACCAGAAAGGTACATACGTGTGGTGGTTGTTTGGGGCATTCTTCATTTATTCCGGATTTTGCTGTTAATCCAAGTAAACTACATTCTACTAGACATTGTACTTGCTATATATACTTATATTAACTGTTAATATAGTATTTGTACGAATTTGTGTCTAGTTGTAAGAAAATATTGACTCTATAGTGTTCCGTGGCCACTACAGACTTAACATCCAAAAGATAAAATTTGATACAGCGTACATTGGTAAACATGCCTTTATTAGCTTGCAGTGGTGTCCAGCTTCCAGACGTCTGTGCATGCGTTATGGTGTTATGACATAAACATGTAAACAAAACATACTTCCTTTATCCGGAGATCCTATTTACGTGTCCAGACGGTCAGGTAAATAAAGAAATGATGTCTTTTTAGTGTGTACTTCTCATAAATGTAACTGGAAAAACGTTCAGAATGTTAATAGTTCTCACATAATTAAAACGTTTTTAATACCTAAACATAAGTAAAATGCACGTGGTAAATAAAGATGATTTTTAGCTGACGTTCACAAAAAGGCCTTGCAGTACATTGAGAGAGATATTAACAATTTCACTTTCGTTGCTTTAATGCAGTTAATGCTGATGTTTAAGTATCGGCTCTTGTTGTAGCAGTATGGTACTTTGAAATTCACTTCAAAACTTTGTATGTCCTTTTGTTGGTTACTTTGAGAGTTTGGCGTAGAGAATCGCTACGTACAAAGACGTGCTATATTTTGAGATAGATCAACTAAAGACGTTTGAACCGGATTATCTAAACTTACAGCATTTGCAAGCCCATTCACATATGAGTTGAGATCCAGGTTTTCTCCGGTTTCAGCAGATTAACTTGGGAGTCTATGTGTAGTTCCGAAGACCTATTTTGAGACACTGCACTCAACATTTACTGAAACACTGCTGCGAATTCCTAATAAAACTAGTAGTAGAGCATATTTCCACTGAAGAATGTTCGTGGTTTAAATAGATGCTTCCAGTTGTCGATGAAATCTTCTCGCCATTCCGTCAGACTGTGGGTGGTAGGCGGCTGTTCTAAAACGTGTAGTCCCAAGGAACAATCCAGATTCAAACTGACGTCAACGGTCCGTCGTTATTTTAGATGGACAACTAAAGTTTATTACTCATCGTTTGATGAAAGCGCAAGCAACCGTTTTACTACTGAAGTTTATGAATAGCATGAATTCTGGCCAGCATCTGAATAAGTTCACCATGTTTGAAGATAATAGAATCCATTTGATTATGATGAAGGTCCTACCAGACCAAGGTAGACATGGTCGAATCGATAGTCGAGAATCCGGATAGTGCCAGGAATGCAGACAAATGTACAAAACTACTCTGGGAGAAACACTGGCCCCAGCTGGGAATAACGCGACCTTTAAACACGGCAACATTTTTCTACGTGATTTGTTTGTTTTGTGTCTACTGCGATATCGTGTGTGGTAAAGATAGTCATCATATAACACCCTTAGTAGCACTCCTGAAGTATTACCTAACTTCACTTGCAACATTATAGTATTCTGGAATACCAAAATGGCACACATTAAGGCCAAACGCTCTAAGTTTAATACTAGTCCTCCTAAATCTAACGATATCCCCTCTACAAGTTTTTCTTTTTTTAACCCGTCGGAAACACAACGAAATTGTAGCAATTCTAAGCGGCCAATATTTAATAGTCCTCCGCCTGAAAACTGTGAAAAATCCGCCAACGATACGTTTATCATCAGCCGTACACCACTTATTAATGTCGTCAACATAGCCGATCGGAACAATCATATTGCCAATTATAAAGTGAAAGTTGACAACATTAAATTAACACATGCCAATATACAGTGTGTCCAACAAGAGATAGCCCCGATATCATAGCTGTTTAATAACCATAGTAACATTGGCATAGAACAAGTGAGGCAAGCTGAAGTTCGCCTCCATTTCATTTCGACTGAAGAAGTAAAATGCATTAACTCGCTCCATAAGTCAATAGTTCACAACATCCCTGAGAATTCTCCTCTAAATGAGGTAAAGATAACCCTCTTAAATGCTTTCGGCACGTCCTATGAGCCCGAAAAAAGAGACTGGCAAACTATCTGCCTAGTCCTATTTTAAATATTCACAGGATTCTATAGAACTTACGAAGTTAGTGAATAGAATAAGGACCAACAACAAGTGGAAAAATATACTTATATTTGCTGACAAAGTGCCATTACAACGCAGAGCTCGTAACAGGTATGACGCCGCAGCTCCTAACCTAAAGAAACCTGAACATGAACCAATTAGTCAAAACAACCTCGGTAAAACAAGTCCCACAGCAGCCCAGGGTGATGGCGATATACCGTCGGAACCAGCAACCCCACCGACTAAACCTAAAATGGGGGTTCGTATGATTCAAATAGACCGACTACTTTACCCTGCACAGGCGCACAGGCTACGGCACTAGCAACAGATATTGCTTTCGACCTTCTCAAACTAATACGACACACGAGAAAGTCATACACTGCAAGGCATTACTGTACTGTAAAAACGGAAAAGGGACTCAGACATTGGTTTGACGATACTTACAAATACCTACCCACCAGGAGTAGATTCTTCCCCTTAACATTAGACAACGAACCACAAACTAACAGCACTAACAAACCTACGGACATTCGAAAACTTGATAAAGTATCATTTTGTACATGAGGGCATGACAGTTTACAGACATGATTAGAATGAGTTTACATTCATACAAGAATTTCGACAGTGTCACTGTCGGGACATTCATAACACATAGACAATTGAATTGGTGGAACCAAACCACATCGCTGACCTTGAGGTATCTTTTAGCCAATGAGAATGCAGTGGTAGATAAAATCATTATTTATCATGAAAAAGGAAATTTTTAAAGACAATTACACAGGATACACTGTTTTTGCATGATTTATGAACTTTTGGAGGTTGGAGACGGGTTCATTGAATTTTAATTCAAAATATTAAGGATATAAGAACTCGTCCATATGGTTCAAAATCATGTTGTTTCTAGAACCTTTATAAGGTCTAAGAAACTCCTTCAGACGCGACCAGTATACCCCAATGTTTTGTGTGTGAACACCAGTACTTGGGTCCACAAAATGTCTATGGTGAACTACGACATGGTGAACATATTCGAGTCTACGAAGAGGCCGATATGCTTTCCAGTCGTCAGTATAAATAATGAATCGTGTTTGAACATACGTTCGGATTAATGGTATCAGGGTCCTTTCACTTCGATTTAGGACATACTGGAAATATCCCTTTCCTAATGTTCGGTCGTAAATACCAAGAACCTACCAGTAAGTTTAAAGTAATTATTACTTACCTATTGGGTTTTGCAGATCTTCCTCTATTATATTTTTTCTTTCTAATGGCCGTTTCATCTATTTAAACTATTCTTCCGAAGCCTCCGAGTGACAGATTTAACCGCAACATGATTCCTGAGCATACGTCTCTACGGTGCTGATACCATTGCACTGCTGATACTTCGCTTATATCTGTGAGAGACGATGCCAGAGTGACAGGCAACTGCATACTCCACAAGACAACTAACATGCAGGTTTGTTGCAGTGTCAGTTTAGATTTGCTGAGAAAACTGCCTGTTCTTATTGATTTTCTTCGCCAACATCTATTGCAACGAAACGTTACTCCATCTCGACTGTCACTGTACTGTATTTGAGTCATATTAAGGCCCCAATCACAAATGAACTCTCTGCGAAGTAGTCCATAAGCTTGTAGATTTGAAATAATATTGTCCTCATTAAACATTGCAATAAGCCGATCCAAAGTAAGCACTTTGAACATGAATGTGCGCGCAACCTTGAAAATAATAACTTGATTCTCATTGGTCTTCTCAAGGTCAGCGTTGTAGTTGAGTTTTACCATTGAATTAGAAACCAAAGCAACTGCAACTATGTTTACAGTTCTAAGACACTAAATTCATGTATTGTAGTATGGTACAAATATTACAAGGTAACGCGCCCTCTATGACCACTTTGCAACTATTCCGAAAAACGGCTAAATTAGCAGAATGGATCAGATGCAGGATAGGACCAAGAGTACTTGGAACTTCGTTGTTAAAGAGAAGCTAGTAGGATTGTGCCAGTAGGTTCCATACTTGTTTTGAACACAATTATCTGTAGGTTCTGGTTACTGACGCACCTCAGTAACAACATACAGGGTTCAGTGGACATCCATCGTGAGGTACTGAAGTCTGCAAGGTTGATATTCGGGTTAACTCTCAAAAGGAAAGAAGAAAAGAGGAAAGTGATATTACGTGTGCAGTGCACAGGTTTGAGGATGGCCGAGAGAATGATCCGATTGATTGAAAGTTGTTGCTTCTGGTAAGTGAATTGTAGGTAAACGTTTAATGGTTTATTGATATATTTTACTCAGACAGGTAGTCACGTTCCGTCTTTGATGTCCAATCTTTTTCAGATATTAAGGGGGCCTACTATTTCTAGTGTGTCTGAATACGTGGCTTCATCAGCCAGGAAGCTAAGATCTCTAAGCGCTATATTAAGTAGCTTGCGAAATACTGGGAGATTGTCTGCCATACGTACTGCTTCTGGCAGTTTGTTCCATATTTGACCATATCTAATCAAATAAAGTTTCCGCTAGCTTTTGTCTTGTAATTTTCAATTTTAGCTCGAAAGAGTTTGTTACTCAGATAATAGTCCTTTAACGCCTAGGTATATCCCGTTTTAGTGACACAAGAATCCAGAGTATTATGGGAATAGGTCTTTATTCAATAGCGTGGGCAGGAGACAGTGGAGCGCGGTTCTAGTCGTTCAAACAAACACATAACTCTCAGCGTTCAATATAGGCTAATAGGAAATATAATCCCTATGCAAAATAAGGAAGTAAATGAATACTGGAGCCTAATTGTTTTGGCGTATGCTTAAGTTTTGAAGTGATCTTTTAACTAGTCAAGCTATGTTGCTACATTAGCTCCTTCCTAGAAGCGACTTCCGTAGGAACGTTGGTTCGATCAACATACCAAACAAAATCATCTCCGTTTTGTAGCTGTAGCTTAGTTCAGAATTACTTGGTGAACTTGATCTTCTAACAGTGACTGGAGCTTGAAAAGTAAGAGGGCAAGAAAATAAAGTAGGAATATCTGAGGAAATACCGCCAGCGTGCTACCCAACACCATGTTGGTGAGGTACGATGTTTCCACGCTCTGTCCGGCAATCAGGTGTTTACTCACCTGCCTCTCGAGTCGCCCTCAAGTAAAAATTAAAGAAGAATCTACTTTAGAACAAAACAAAAACGATGAAAATCAACCACACCTAAAGAATCGCTCCACTGTCTGCATAAAAATTTAAAGTACAATATATATATATAGTTACAATTGACAAGTGTTCGTTTCTACGTAAGTGTTTGGTTTCCG
Source organism: Schistosoma mekongi (assembly GCA_034768735.1). Taxonomy (NCBI): domain Eukaryota; kingdom Metazoa; phylum Platyhelminthes; class Trematoda; order Strigeidida; family Schistosomatidae; genus Schistosoma; species Schistosoma mekongi. The sequence continues at coordinate 8,505,432 of CM068312.1, read as the reverse complement.
GGACGGCTTGGCCATCTGAAAGAAAATAAACATGGTGTAGAATCTTGTGTACGCAAACGTATTTTAAAATTTTTTTTTTTTGAAGAAAACAAGAATATATATATAAGTGCGTATACTTGCCAGAAGTCAGGTCAACCTTGAACATGTGACGGCCGCCTTTTATGACTGGTTCGTAACAGTGGGTACCAACAGTACCCATCAGGTTGAAAATTATAGCAAACGTATATGAAAAATAAAAAAAATGGATTACCAAGAATATGAGAATGCTTAAACTTATTAGGTCCAGATGAAGCTGTAAGTCAATGCGAAGCATATAGCTAATGTAGAAAGCTTATTGTAACGGTACCGGATGATATCTCCAGTTGATTAAGAGTTCGAATGTCGATAAAATGGATGAAAACTGTGTGGTTATCTGAGAGAACATAGAGTTTAACCGGGGGAAGTATTATTTCTAACCTATGTCTATGATCATGTATGGATTTATAATAATTGTTTGTATGCTATGGAGGAACCACATCAATTAATGGTAATTTTATATAAGTTTATCGACCAGGTTTGTTAATAGTTTCATTAATTATATCAATCATATTACGTGATTGCCAAGGCTAGACAATTCTTTATGATGCTATCCTGAAACTATTATGAGTAATTAGTTGGAGTGTTAGTTTGCTATAAGCTAGTGAAAAAGTTTTTATTTATTTATTTATTATTTAGGATCTAAAAGATTGGAAAACCTGACAACAGAATTTAAAATCTTAGATATGACATCACTACAGTATGAATGATGATAGAAATACTATAGAAATTTAGTAAGTTACTCTAATTAGCTTAGTTATATTTATAAATTGTGGCCAAAATAATTAGAACTAAGAAAAGTCGAACAAATATGGAACTTAATATGTTTCGCTTGAAAACCACACACTTTTTCGAATGGTATGTTGCTGTATAAAGTTGTATCCAAAGCAGAAATCGTTTCTAGTCGTGGTTTACATCAAATATACATGACTAGTCTAAGCAAAAGATATACATGCCAAGTACTAGAGGTGTGTATAGTAAATTAAGTGGCAAAAAGTTGAAACTCGCCTGGATTTTTTTTTTTGGGGGGGGGATTTATCCTGACTCTTGAAGTTTATTGTGTGATTTATGGCTTCGTAAACTGATAATTGAGAAATCTAGAAAAATGATTAGTTCTGCAGGCAAAACATGCTCACAACACTTACCTCAGTTGACAGGTTTACGACTTATACTGTTCGCCAAGTTGTTTAAGAATTAGTTTAAGTATTCAGTATTTAATAAAAAAAAACAAAATGACTACCGTTCCTACATCAAAAGATAAGGTCCGGGGAGAAGTGGGTAAAATAGTGTTTATATTCCGATAACGTTTGTCAACTTAGGACAAAAAGAAATATATTGCTTTTTTGTTTTCGTTTTATTTTGTTTACTTTTTATTTATTTATTCTCAATATTTCCTAACTCGAAAAGTTCAGGAGTTACGTGATTATTATCTATTATTATTATTATTTTAGGCCGAAACTATAGCTGTGGACAGTCCCCGCCTGAATAATCGGATTAGCCCAACTAACGCTTTTAGTTACCTTTGTAGCCTTTATGCTCTTATTTGCTGATTCCGTGTTTATTTGATTAGATAAACGGTCTAATAACACGTATGGTGGTTCATTATCTAGGTAGGCCGGTTTTAGCCTATCAATACTTACTGAGTCAGTGTTTCCTTGTTTTTGTACTACAAAATACTTAGGTTTTCTTGAAATAACTTTAAATGGACCTTCAAAAGGAGGGCTAAGGGGCGCTTTTACTTTGTCACATCTTATCCAGACGTGCGAGCAACTGCTTAGATCCTTAGGTACAAATGTCGCTCGTGATTGTTCACGAGTATTAATCGGTTTAAGTTTAGACATTTGGTCCCGCAGTTGGTCTGCGTAAGTTCCTAAGTCGAGCGTTTTACTGTTGGTGTGAGGGCTAATGAACTCACCTGGGAGTCTCAGAGTGGTCCCAAAAACTAGTTCTGCCGCTGAACATTGTGAGTCAGTTTTGACAGCTGTTCGTATTCCCAACATAACTAATGGTAGGAATTCTGTCCACTGACTGGGGTTTGAGTGACATATAAGAGCGGCCTTTAGTTGACGATGGAACCGTTCTACCATCCCGTTTGCTTGAGGATGATACGCCGTACAGCGAATTCTGTTTGAGCCTAGGAGTTTAGCCAGGTTACTGAATAATTCAGATTCGAATTGAGCCCCTCTGTCTGTCGTTATTGTAACCGGTGTACCGAAAATGGTCACCCAGTTTTGTATAAAGACTTTGGCTACTGTTTCGGCTGTGATGTCCGCGATCGGTACGGCTATAGGGAACCTCGTAAACCTATCTATACATGTAAACAGGTACGTAAAGCCATTTGAACGCGGTAAAGGGCCCACTAAGTCGATATGTACGTGTGCGAAACGTGCATCCGGTTGGGGAAAAACTCCGATGGGTGAATTTGTGTGTCGGCTAACTTTTGATTGTTGACACGCCGAACATTCTCTGACCCATTTATGTACATCTTTCTGAAGATTTGGCCATATGTATCTGGCGTTGATTAATTTAGTCGAAGATTTCACGCCAGGGTGAGACAATGAATGAAAGTTATTAAATATTAACCGCCGCATATTTTTGGGAACGAAAGGTCGAGGGACCGCTTTCGTCGTGTCACAGTAAATCAGGACATCTTCCTTAGGTGATGGCAGCTGTTTCAGTTTTAGGCTAGAGCATTTAGTTGACAGTAAGTTTTGTAATTCTTGATCAGTTTCTTGACTGTCTCTTAAAATCTCGAAGTCTACTGTAGACTGTTGTATTATATTCATTTCTAATCGAGATAATGCGTCTGCCGCCTGATTGTCTTCACCTTTTACGTGTTGGATATCACTAGTGAACTGTGATATGTAGTCAAGGTGTCGGACTTCTCGAGGCGAGTATTTATCAGTTTTCGCTCTTAATGCGTTTGTTAGCGGTTTATGATCAGTATAAACTGTGAATTCTCTGCCTTCTAGCATGTGCCGGAAGTGTTTGATGGTTAGGTAGATTGCGAGGAGTTCTCTACCAAAGGTAGAATATCTCGTCTCTGCTGGAGCGAGTTTTTTTGAGAAGAATGCGATTGGTTTCAAGGTGTTTTTAACTAGTTGATTAAGAGTACCGCCTACGGCTTTGTCTGAAGCATCTACCATTATGGCAAGTGGGTTGTGAGAATTCGGATACGTTAATGTAGATGCTTGAGCAAGTTTATGCTTTAATTGGTTTATAGCATCGACGGCCTCAGAGGTCAACTTGAACTCTTTCGGTTTTCCTTTAAGCGCATCCGTTAATGGTTGCATTAGTTGTGCACAACCGGGTATAAATCTGCGATAAAAGTTTATTAAACCGAGAAAACTTCTAAGTTGTGTTATGGAGCTTGGGATGGGATATTGTTTAATGGTATCCACCTCTTGTTTAATTGGTGTAATTCCATCAGGGCTTATGGTATGTCCGAGGAATTCCAACGTTTCAACACCAAAAACGCATTTACTTTGGTGTATGTTCATGCCATTTTCGTTTAGTCGTCTAAGTATTGCTCTCACATGTTGTTCATGTGATTCTAAGTCCGGGCTAGCAATTAATAGGTCGTCTATATACCCTTGAGCAAATGGCATATCTCGAAGTAAATTATCCATAAACCTTTGAAATGTTTGTGCCGCGTTCCGTAGGCCGAATGGCATGCGTACAAACTCGAATAATCCAAAAGGTGTTGTGATAGCTGTTTTCGGAATATCTTCCTCAGCTACTGGGATATTGTGGTATGCCCTGACTAAGTCGATTTTAGTGAATATCTTCATACCCTGTAAGCCATTTGTGAAATCTTGGATATGTGGTATCGGGTACCTGTCTGGTACTGTTTGACGATTGAGGGCTCTGTAATCCCCGCACGGTCTCCAATCGCCTTTATTTTTCTTTGGGACCATATGAAGAGGAGATGCCCATTGACTATCAGATGGACGTATTATGCCCAGCTGTAGCATGTAATCGAATTCGGCTCTAGCTAATTTGAGTTTATCGGGTGCTAGTCTCCTGGGTTTAGCGAAAGCAGGTGCCCCTTCCGTTTTGATTGCATGACATACTTTTAACTTACTTTTGGAAGGTTGAGGGTTTGGTTTCGTTAACTCAGGAAATTCTGCGAGTATATCCTGGAACTTTGCCGTTGTTACTGGCGGAGTTTGGATTAAATTTAGAGAAGTGATACGACTTTCTGTACCTTTTGTATATTTCGAAGTTTCTTTAATGTCAACCGTCGTTTATTAGTGTCAACAAGAAATTCATATCTCTCTAAGAAATCCATTCCAAGTATTGCCAGATCTAAATCGGCTACAGTGAAAATCCAGGGGAATTGTCTTCTAAACCCCAAATCTAGTGTCATTGTTTTCTGCCCAAACGTCGCGATTTTAGTTTTATTGGCAGCTTGAAGTGTGACTGAGGAAGTTTCTCCACCCAGCTCGGTTTTGTTCTTAGGAATGATACTAAGTGCAGCACCAGTATCCACCAAAAAGTTCAAGCCTGAATTCTTATCTCTAACGTAAAATAAGCGACTGTTTAGGCACCCCGCGTCAGTCGTTGCGACCTGGGGAGGGGTTATTTGTTTCCCTATATTCTTCAGGGTCTGTTTGGGCCAGGCACATGGTTGACTGCATGTGGTCGATTGAGCACCAAATTTCCAGTGATACCAACAAAATTGTCCAGATTGTTTGGACCTTTGTAACCTGTTCCGTGACACGAATCTCGGTCGTTGTGGTGACATGCTTTTGTCTTTATGACCCATCTGCAATTTGCTGACAGCCTCTGTGAGACTTTTAACACTCGCAATGAGTTGTGCTATGACTGGGTCATTTGCCGGTTCTTCTTTTTTAGTATAGTGGATCATGCTTGATGCAGTTGGGGGACCCCTTTCTATTATTCTATCTGCAATACGTGCTAAGTGAGATGAAAAAGTGTCGGGATCTTGTGCATCCAAACAGTGTTGGACGTAGCGTGGGAGAGCTTGTATCCATCCTTGTTTTAGGACTGCTTCACCCACTGTGTTGTCGCCTACTAAGGCTTGGAGATGACGCAAAAATTGTGACGGTGACCTATCGCCTAATGTTTCCCCTTGGAAGAGTCTTTGGATTCTTTGCCCATCTGATAATGACAGACGATTCATTATTTCTCGTCTTAGGATGGTGTATGGTTGTGGTGTCGGCGGACTTAAAATCAAGTCGCGAACTTCTTTGGCTACTGAAGAGGGTAGGACTGAACATAATTCTTGATAGCGAACTCCTTCAGATTTAATATTGTGTCTCGTGAAATAATGCTCTAGTTGAGCAAACCACAACTCGGGGTCACTAAGATCGAATTCTGGGATTAGGATATTCGTAGTCATAACGGTGTCTATGTCTACCGATGACTTATCCTCTAGGCTTTTCGTTTGGACTAAGTCTGCCATGTTATATGAACAATATGATAACGTAATGAGGGCAGAAAAATAATGAGTGATAAAAATAAAATACTATGTATATAAAAAATATATATACGTAATCTTAACTATTGCAAATCAGAAGGCTTATTTTTATGACTGAATATAAAAAGAAAAAGTGATATGAACAACAGCAATGAAATATTTTATTCAACACAGGGCTCACCAGTTTAACGCCTAGGTATATCCCGTTTTAGTGACACAAGAATCCAGAGTATTATGGGAATAGGTCTTTATTCAATAGCGTGGGCAGGAGACAGTGGAGCGCGGTTCTAGTCGTTCAAACAAACACATAACTCTCAACGTTCAATATAGGCTAATAGGAAATATAATCCCTATGCAAAATAAGGAAGTAGATGAATACTGGAGCCTAATTGTTTTGGCGTATGCTTAAGTTTTGAAGTGATCTTTTAACTAGTCAAGCTATGTTGCTACAGTCCCGAGTGTAGGCACGGTATGCAATATTAGTTGAGGTGTAGGTTATATTGTGCAGCAGTTTTTAAAAATGAATTAAGATTGTTCTCAGTTTTCTTTTCCATAAAGGTTGAAGTTTGAGCATGTGACATCTAGTTTTGTAGTCTATTTTAGAGTTGCGTTTAATCGTTTGCCGTGTTAAGTAGCGTTGCACACTCTCTACTCTCATTCTGTCACTTGTTCGTAGATCGCTAAATAGGAAGAAACAGTACTCAAGTATGGGTCTTACACATATTTTGTAGAGACTGATTGTGACTCATTGTGATGAAAATTTTCTAGATTGAAGCCTTGGAGCCGTCGTGATTTAGACAGTTTGGCAGAAATGTGCTCAGAGAAGTTAATGTTGTGGGAATATTGTATGCCTAGGTCGGTTACCGTCTTAAGTTTAGAGAGTTTATGGTTGCTAAGTACAAGTTGCGCTTCAAGTCTTGGGTCCCCCCACATACATCCACCCACATTTCTCAGTATTGAACTCCAGAAACCAGTCGGAGCACCATTTACCTAGGTTGTTTAGCTCGTCCTGTATATATTCGATGCAGTGTGCCATGTCATTTTTGTCAGTCTTATAGACTACTTTCATGTCGTCGGCATACAGGTATGGCTTTCCTGTTATGAAGCACCTGCATATGCTATTGATACATATAATGAATAGTAAGGACCCTCGAACACTGCCTTGTACAACTCCGCTAGTTATAAGTCGTGGTGTTGACGTTACAATACGTACCTTCGTTATCTGATGTCAGTTTGTGAGGAATGATTTGAACCACCCTAGGAGTGGATTAGATATTCCTATGTACTGCAGTTTGCAGATAAGTAGATTCTGTGGTACTCTGTCGAAGGCTTTTTTTATGTCAGTGTGTAGTATTATTACTAAATTTTTCTGATTACGGTTTCGAGTAATAGCTGTCATAATACTGTTGCTTCATTCTGCTGTTTGTCCTCCTTCTTTCCTTTCAGAACTTCGAGATTGCTTTATATTACTCGAAAGCTTGGACGTTTACATTTTCCGTCAAAATGAAACCTCTCGTATTGGTGGCATGAACCTATCCAGTTATTCTCCTGCACCACAAGGTCGTCCCATGCCCATGTTTGTAATGGACGCTAAATAAATGCCAATTTAAAACAAAGTTTATTGTTCCAATGTCTCTCTGCCTCCTTATATAACAAGTTTGCATAGCAGTTAAACCCTTTCTACTATCTGATATGTTACTGTTGATCTTGCCTGTAAAAATGGCTTGCACCTGATATTCAGGTCAAAGAAATCAATGAGGCATATGGCGCATGACCTTTTGAAAAAGCCACGCTGGAATGCACTCACTAAGTCTCCATTTAGTAAGTGGTCAGTTGTTTGATAATTGATTACCTTCTCCATTACTCGTGAGATGACTGGCGTTATATTAATTATTGTATAGTTTTGGATCAGGTTACGTGCTCTTGTCTTATGGTTAGGGAGTATGTACCTAGGTTACTAGATTTCAGGATAAGCCTCAACTTATAATGATAGTGTGTACATTATAAATAAGAGAATAGGTATGCCTAGTTCAGCATAATTGTAGAAGATTGATGGGACATTATGGGTCCATGAGCTACTATTTGGCTTAATCGTTCCTATATAGCTCCACGGATATTTTTAGGCTAAACTTTGTAGTACTTAGCGTTGTATTGCGTGTGCCATCAAACTTGACGTCCGGAGTTTGAATTGTGTTTTCGTTATCCGAAAAACTTTTACTGATAAGTTTGCATATAAGTTGTGGGTTATCGTAGGTTACTCCATTTTGCAGTATCGAATGGATACTATAATATTGTCTTGACTATGCGTTTTCTAATAGGTGGAAACGGTTTACAGATTTCGATGAGCCACTGAGTACTATACATTCCTAAACTTTCTGGCGAGTTTTACGTTGACATCTTACTTATTCTAGTAAACAGTGTATTTGATTCAAAGCAGTGAAGTCATTTAGATGTAGTGCCTTGTTCGAAGTTTTCATAGCTTGGTCTTAATTCTAGTGTTGATGTAGGGGAATGTTGTTTTGCACCCCGTCTTTGTTGGCACAATAGTGTCTACTACGGGCTTTATGATACGTTAGAATATTTCCAGTGTTTCGGTAATGCTGTCACTAGCAAAGAGTTATGCCCAGTCAGAGCATCCAACTAGATTACGAAAGGTTGCCCAGTCCGCAGAACCTATTATCTTATTACCAAGGTGCATCATTGACTAGAACCTAGTAAGTTCATACATTTTACTCTCCACTCTCTTTTATGCAGTTAACTATTTATTACTGTATCATCAACGTATTGTTCTAACTTACTACTCGAATGGTTTACTAGTCTCCTAATACCATTGGTACTACTAACACTACACTAGATCCTATAGTTTATCATTCCAATATATCTGTACATCATTGTATAATAAGTCCGCATAACAGTTAAACCATTTTAACTGTCTGATATGATATTGTTGATCTTGCCTGTAAAAATGGCTTGCGCCTGATATTCAGGAAATAAATTATTATTATTAACCAGCAGCTCTTTGGCTCAGTAATTCATAAATATGGTGGTCTGTGATAACCGTCAGAAAAAAAGAATGTGCATATTGCTTTGCAACTTTCTGGAGGCCGTTGTGCAACTCGGTCACAAGAGTGGGCGTGCAGAGTTTTACACACCTCAGTTATGAGCTGGTTATACTCTCACTGAATATGAAACGTAAACCTCCAACCAGTAAACTGAAACCTGGAATATTTGAAGTAATAATAACAGGAATCGTCATGACCTTCCCCTGTTACCTGATGTTTGAAGCAGCAAGTGTTCATGATGAGAATGCGTCACTTGTGCATAATATCCGGTACTAACTTTATTCCATGTGTAGTTTCAAGTTGTAGGTGCGACATTTACCTCCGAACATAAAAGTTTACTAAGTGTCCATTTCATCGTCAGTATACTTGTTCATGATGTGATTGAATCGATTTAAAGTGTAATCGCTGGGGAAGAATATTAAATTTCCAGCTTCACTGTTCAGATTACTTATAGAATTTATTCAGTTCAAATACAATCCTACCCCGATCGCTGTTAGTGATTTTTATCAAAAGGGGATTACTGTAATCTCAAAAACTTGATATACATATGGCATATAAAATTGAGCTGAATATAATTTAAATCCCACATAATCAAAAAACAACGACTTGCAGGATTTTTCGTTTTTAAGTCACACAGTGTATATAGTTCGCATTGCATTTTATATCTACAGGCGTCTAACGACATACACGTAAATGGCTACCAAAACAGTTTTCACAATTCATTTAAAAACTTTCGTAACATCAACTACTTCTGACCTTTGAGAGCCCAAGTTACTTGTAAGCTGTTGATAACAATTAAGATTGCGACAAAAGAGTTGCATACTTCTGGCTTTTAAAAAGAATTTATGTAGCAAATTTCCAAAAGCCCTTCAGAGCAGGTTCTTGAACATTGTAAGGCTTCAATCTGACAACGAAATTAATACTATCTGAACAGCCGGCCCTTTGGGTTTAATAAATATCAAACCACTTCCAAAATCACAGATAATTATTCCAAACAAACGTGTCCGCACTTCGTAACTAGGAACAACTTACATGCCAAAATGTCCACGTTTGCATGAAAGAAATACAGTCAGAATGTATAACATTGCGTACCGAAAAGCTAAACATAATAGCAATTGGTGAAGAATAGGAAAATCTGGGGTCAAAACTTCACATATGGGTGTAATATAAGGGCGATTACTGAGACGATTAATAAATGGTTAAAGATCGAACATGAATTATGCAGTTGTTACTTGTCTATAGTGGTATTAATTTCAAGAAACTTTAAATAAATGCGGGTAAATCTTGTTTTGTTAAATCGAGTTTTATCGTTATCAGCCTTTGGTTTTAGAAACGACCGAACAGACATTCATAATACTTTAAAAGCCAACAAAGTTCAGAAGCGCATTTATATCTGTTAAACTAATTTAGACTGTGTATTCGTCGCGACGCTGGTGAATTAAGAGTTTGTTCTGAGATAAAATTTTATTATTCCGACTTTAGCTTTCTGGAATAATATTCGAGTTCAATGTCCGATTGCCGATAAACATTTACTGGTCGTTAGACTAAGTGTGGTAGTCTCCTGAAGCCTCCAGTTTCCTAGCCGTGATACCAGTCATCAGATTTCAAAGATGTTTGCACTAGGATTGCAGCATCAGTGTCTAAATGTTCCATTCCTATGAAACATTAACAAATGTCAAATTAACTGCTTTCTGTTCATAAGCTTTAAACTGCCGTAGGAATATTAGATATTGCTTAATTGTTGCATTTATACATACATTAGGCACACTACCTTTACTTGTTACATTTAAACTTCTGAATTCACACTCCTTAGTTATTATATTTATGAATATTTCATACAGTTTTCTTTCCGACATTTAATATACACCGGTTGATGTTTGTTCTTGATTGTTATTAGTCAATGCAACAACGAAGTGTATAGCTCTTTCAATATATAACTCGAATCACAGCCTTCTTGTAGCAGTAACACTAAACGGTCTAAATGTATTTTGCGATATAGTTATTAATATTCCCTACGAGAGAGGTAATGTTACGTGAAACGAGTACGTGGTAGGAAGAAACATGCATGGATGTCTGCCTCGAATTAAGGTTAACCATTAATAACAATAGCTTTTTAATGTAATGCATGCTACAAAAGATTTTGTATCTTATTCTGAAGTTTAGATGAACTTGTGCATAGTTAAATAATGATAGAATTAGTTGTATCAGACGATTGTTTTGAGAATAATCTGGGAACACATCCACACGCTTCACAAAGAGATTAACCCGCTTCTCAGGAAGATGGAAAGCTGTATTTTGGTGTCCAGGAGTGGATAAATGCATAGCGAAAAATAGCTAAGAAATTTATGCTCTATATGTCAAGCGATTTGAAATGACGTGTTTTTTTAAAAAAAAACAAGCTCACTGTCGCTGTGGTCGTACACTACTACTGAGATTTTATGAGATGTCTCAGACCCATTTTACCGGTTACTGGTGCACCAACCATTCGAACAACTCATTTACTGACAAAAGTTTTAATGGCTCCAAAGCGAATGTGTATCATTGGAGGAAGTCTCATAAACCACAAATACTACGTTCACGGCATATCACACTTCAAAAGTAATATCTTCTTAAAATTTCTTTAGTACTCGGGTGTAAGTTTCAAAAGTAAAATTTTCTGTAAAATGACTGAATTTTCTTAAAATATTTTTATCCATCGCTGACACTAATATGAGCCTAAATACCTAAAACTTTGTTCAATGTCTAGAAAGTTTAACCTTTCTTACTCTCGGAGTAAAATAATCACGATAGCTCTTAATGGCAGGCCATCTGTGGAAATTGGGTGGGGGAATTAGGTCTCAAGCACTTACACTGTCAAAGATATCTGAAGTCAGCGCAGATTACTGTGTATACCATAAGGCAATTTGAGCAGATATCACTTAGAGCTTACTATCAGATGGAACATCTCAGACACTAAAATCAGGTAGGTCAGCGGATGGCTCCGAAAACAGAAAGGATTTCAGACTAGTAAGGCAGAGCTATTTAAAGGATGGATGCATAATCGACAAACTATTCTGCGATATATGGCAGTGAAGTTAGATTACAGTGAGATTCACTGCTATGAATGTACGAGAGAGCAAAATAATGAAGCGAAACAGATAGACCTACGCAACTTATTTGCCTCATCATAGATTAGTCCTTGTAACTCTGAATAACTAAGAAGCAACAACGATCATACCACAAGACTTGTGCACCGAATTTTATGCTTTTCTAGGGGGGTTTTGTTATGCCGTGAGAATGAAAGAGAGGATGAATGATTTTGTTGGTGGACGCGAACACGAATGAAGATGTGCGCCTAGTTGATAATGCTCGATTGACCTTAGCACATTCACCCACCAGGCCGACAATAGAACAACCAGAATTGAGAACAGAAAGACGAAGAGAGCAAAAGCCGAGAACGTATAATATTTTAATCATGCTTTTATATATATATATATATATAGAGAGAGAGAGAGATAGTCAGACCACAGTGAACCAATCAAGAATCTAACATTTGTACAGAACAAAGGGAAGAATTGCGGTGAATGTTACAACTTGTACACAATTAAGTAAGCATAGTTCACAGTAAATAAATAATATACTAAAATCCAATATACAAAACGAGAGAATCGGGCAATGGAAATGTAACAGTCATAGAAATGAAATGTCAACACTGTCCACAGTTATAATAATTGAAATAATGTTCTAAAGCACAGTTCCCGAAGATAGTCAATCTTTATTAAGTGCCCGGCATATCAGATTAAGATCAGCAAAAGCAGGCCCGGATCAACAAGGTAGGTGTATAAAGGTGCCTTACTTTCACTTTCCTTCGCAGTGTACTAACGTAGGGTAGTTATAGGTAGTGATACATTTGCTATGATGGCTTTCTATGAAACTTGGACTTATGCTAAACTGCACTGTGATAATTTCTTAACAATTTGTAATGAAAGATCCGACCCACTAAGTGGCATGGGAGTATATGTATCCTCAGCGCTAATTGCTCGATCACAAGGAACGTCATTTCGCCAATTTTTTGCCACGCAAATCTGAAGTTGAAAAACGAACATTGTTTTTGAGTAAATCTTATCACATTATGCACTCATAAATTCATATAAATTATAAATATAAATGCCTCAGCGGGTTTACAGGTACAATTTTTCAACTTTGATTACAGTATATGAATTCGGATTGTTAGCAGATTGAAATTGTTATAGACAAAATAACGACTTTGCGATTTTAAATTCAGTCTAATTAAGAATATGCTTCACCTATTGCTGCCTACAGAAACCAACAGTTAATTTGAAATAATAAGTGAAGAAGTCAACTAGAATTAATTAAAACATGACCTATGTTCATTATATCGTATTTTAATGCTCCGCTTATGCATTCTCTCATTGCACACTATTCAAAGTGGGAGTTACTCGTTTCTGTGTAGAGTATTGATTCACTAAAATTTCAGGAAAATTACATTTATAGACTTTGGATGCCTTTCTAGGTGAGCCCTATTACGTTAGCTTAGTATTCACTTTACGCCTAATATTACGATATTGAGTTTTTTTGGAAACGAAATATACTTTATATTGATCTCTTTAATTAAGAAACATACATAATTCACACACTTCCTAAAAGGAAATGATTGATAAACGATGGCAATTATTTCATGTTATAAGGTTAGGCAAATTTTTTATATGTTTTATATGATGGATATAAATGTCGATGCATAACTTAAGTTAATTTCAGTCGTCAGTAATATATGTCGTTTGCCGGCTAACCTGAATTTTTAACTGAATTATATCTTTATAGAAAGTCCGGTTTATCGAAGGCTTTTCGTAACAAGAGAGTAACACTTGTTGAAACGACCTGCAATGGGTGATTAGATTAGAACCGAAATCTTAGTTTTTAACTCTAATCTGTACTATTTCTGATGGTTGTCATAAAAAAAAATCATAAACTATTGGGAAAGAACTAGGAAACGATGAAGAAACTTAAAATTAACTTAGCTGGAGGTATTTTTCTTTACCTACCGATGTATGTCTGATAATGTTGCTTATTGCTACTAGTTTGTCATCATCCGCAAATTCATATCTGGTGATTGTATTACAAATTGTAGATCAACAATTTGAAGTTTGGGATTGGTAATTGCATTCAGATTTTGATGTGTCATGATATTCACTGATTTACAAGAATGTAGTACAAACTATCTTATCCTTTTGTTTGTTACTTAAGAAGTCTCATCTGTATTCCTGCGTATTCATTTTTGTCTTTGAAAAAAATTAAAGGGCACTACCGCAACTTTCAGTATGCTTCCAAAATGTACATCTGGTCTTGCTTTTCTGGAGGACCAGTAACAACAGCATAGTCTTATGACACAATGCGCTCTCAAACAAAATGCGATGTTTACATAACACTACAAATAAGTTAAAAATGCCACAATCGCATTTCATAATCGTTGTGGTCTGGTATCTAAGTTGATTGTGTCATTGCTTTCAAGGAAACTTAACGGATGTGAATTTTTGAAACTAAGGCAATATGTTGCAATAAAATGTTTTTATCAGGAAGATAATCACTCTTTTCCGACTTATCAGTGAATTCCTCAAAGTCACTTATTATAATACTCTTCCAATTTTGAATTTGGCCAACTTTCAAACTATAGTCACAAGGCAAATAGACTTGATTGCTTTAGGTCACACTGATGAACAGTAATTATCCACATGTTGATTTCCCCTTCCTTTTACACTCCATTGTCCACCTAAACCTAATGGACATATTTAAGAGTGGGAAGGGAAGGCACTTAGCTACAGTACTCTGTCTTTAAAACTCTCAACCTATTCATTTCAGGAAGAGATTGTCTACTGTAAGCGTTGGTACAGTTGTAATCAGCTGTGGTTTCAGATACTAATGTAGTATTTGAGGAATTTGCACAATACATTACAGTAGATAAATGTAGTCCTGCAAGCAATTATTTAATTATTTTTGTTGCATTTTTAGAAGTCCCACGTCACTCCGTCATTATCAACAAAATGACAAGGACACCATTATTTAATGTTAGAGTCATTGAATTTTAAAGCCTTTAGATATTATGCAAATATCTCTGCTTAGTAGAATATCTAATAAATCGAAAGTTAAAGTGGTTCACAGTAAGCTACACATTCACAGTTTAACTAGATATGGCTGTTTTGCGCTCACTCGGCTCGACACTTCTGTACGTTCTCTTAGTAGCGTATTTTGGCAACTTCATAATGTGATGCTCTTAATGAGAAAGTGGTAGCTATAGTGACCATATATACCGATTCGAAATAACAAGTGTAAAATACTTGGAATGGAAAATAAAAGTAACTTCTCTCTTTAAAACTTGCAATACCTAATTATACATCTGATATTTGAATAATTTTTAAACATCTTTTCGACACTTTTGCATCACTGCATTATAATGTCAAATGGCTTCATAAATTACAGCAATTTATTTAAAGATAAATGTCTACAGCGACAAATTGTGGGACTTTGCAGAATATTAACTGTGTTATCTTAAAGGAATTTGGTTTCATAATGGTGGTTTCATAATAATGGTTTCATAAATGAATAGAAACCAGATCCACTACTTAGATAAAATTACTTCATTGTGTTCGCAAGTATGAAGTAGGATTTAGCAAACACTGTTTATTTATCTCTACTTAATTATCGAATTGAATAGCGTAACATTAACGTCTAAGTTTCTAGTGAAAAGGAATATGAAATTCACTTATTTAAATCTCCATAAAAAGTTTTGACTTCGCTGTATCACAATCAACCGATCAATAAGTGCTAGTTACCGCATGTAGAGCATAGGGCACCGACCAGCATTCTCCAACCAACTCTGTCCTGGTTTTTCCTTTCCAGCTCTTCCCAAACGCTGTTCATTAGCTTCATATCTATTTCCGACTCCCGACGCAATATGATCTCGAGTCTTTCTCTATTCCTTTGGTCTTTAGGATTCCAAGTTCTGTTCTTGTGACACAGTTTAATGATTTACTCAATGCGTGTCCTTACTACCTTCAGCGTCATTTCCTAATTTCTTCCTCGGCTGCAAGATGATTTGTTCTCTGCCACAGAAGATTGTTGTTGATGATATCTGGCCAACAAATCCAAAGTATCTTACGAAGACAGCTGTTTGTAAATACTTGTAACTTTTGGATGATGCTTTTCGTAGTTCTCCAAGTTTCAGCTCCATACAACAGAACTGTCTTCGCATTTGTATTGAAAATTTTGATTTTAATGCTGACTGACAGTCGGTTTAAGTTCTAGATTTTTTTCAGTTGTAGAAATACTGCCATTGCCTTTCCAATCCGCTTCTCCACATCCACATTAGACCCTCTTTGTTTATCGATGATACTGCCCAAGCATGTAAAGGTTTCTAAATTTTCTAGAATTCCCCCGTCAAGTGTAGTTGGGTTATTGTTTGTTTTTTATTGAAGGATCTTGCTTTTCCTTTTGTGCATATTGATGCTGACTGCTGTTTGTAGGATAGAAGTGCTGGGTCATCTGCAAAGTTTCCATCACCTAGCTGCATCCATGTTATCCACTGTATTCCGAGATTGTCTTGAGATATTGCAATTTTTATGATCCAGCCAACCACCAACAGAAAGAAGAAGAACGTAAGTAAGCAGCTCTGTTTGACAGTGGTCTTCACTTTGAATAAATCTGTGAGCTGCCTTTAATGGAAGATTTTGTAATGTAGTCCGTCATAGGACTTCCTTATGATATTGACTATCTTAAGTATACCATAGTGTCGGGGAAGATTCTATAATGTTCTCTTGTCCACGCTGTCAAATGGTTTCTTATAATCATGGAAGTTGATGTAAAGTTGTGCGTTACGCTTAATTGATTGTTTAACAATGAACCGTGGGGTAGCGATTTCGTCAGTACACGATCGATTCCTACGGAGTCCGGCCTGTTGATCTCGAAGTTGGACATCGTTTGAATCTTTTATTCGGTTCAGTAACACTTTATTGAAGACGTTTCCTGGTACTAAAAGTAGAATGATAACTCTGTAGTTCTCGCAATTGCTAAGAACTCTTTTCTTTTGTATCTTGATGAGGTACTCTTCTTTCCAGTCTGTTGGCACTGGTTCTTCCTCCCAAATCTTCCTGAACAGAATATCTTTGCAGCTGCTTCTATATCTAACTTCGGCTATATCAGCTCCTCTCCCTGTTCTTACGTCTTCCATGGTCCTTCTGAACGTTTATTAATGTAGATGTGGCCGATTTGGTTCCCCGTAATGTGTACCAGTGAAACCCATGTAGGTTTGCGTGGGTTTGTGGAAGACGCATAAGTTTGCAAACCTTCCATCGTTTTCATCTCTTTCTCCCAGTCCGTGTCCTCCTATGATGTCTTCATATACGGTGTTGTCCAGCTCAACCCTGGCGTTTAGGTTTCCCATCAGAATGGTCGGATCCTTGATTGAGCATTTTTCGATGATTGACTACAGCCTCGTATAGAACTGGTCTTTGTCGTCTTCGTGGCTGTCGTTGGTGGGTGCATAGCACTGGATGATATTCATTGTAATCCATTCTTTCTTTGTCGTAAAGGATGTTCTGATGATCCTAGGTCTATTAAGTTCTCAACCTGGGACAGCATTAGTGCTACACTTTGTGTATGTGAGACATTTCCCTCTTCGTGGCCGGATTATAGCAGCACTTCTCCCGAGAATAATCTTTGCTACCCAGCTAATAACTAACAGATTTTGCTTCATATTATAACTTTTCGTTTCTTCAGTTATTTGGAAGTTTCTCCCTGTCTACTACATAGTTCGAAAATTTCATGTACCTATATTAACTGTTGCTTTGGTTGTCAGAATGGACACAGGCCCCGTGACTTCCGAAAAAACCCTGATTTTATCAGGATGTGTCATTATTTTTCGAAATGAAAACCTTGTTACTCCCAGGGCAGAGTTAAAATGGTTAAAGAGATTTTTTCTGGTAAGCGTTCTCTAACAGAATTGTTTTTTTACGGGATGGGGTTACTTACTCCATGCCCAACCCTTTTCCATCATCCTGGCTTGGGAACGACAGCTACCCTAGGGGTATTTCAGCCTGAGTTATTATGATAACAACCTGCCTATAAATCATGATGACAACAGTTGTTCATTGAAATCAGGCCTTTAAATTATTTTGATTTTTTGATGTCAGGCATACATTTATTTTTATACATGTTATACATACATATAAATCTCAAGATGGACTTGAAACTACAAAGTGATCATTTTACTTCAGTTCATCAGTATAGCATTTAGTAGCGTGACTTCTGTTGACGTGATTTTGTTTTCTATTCATTTTCTTGTCATCGAAATACTGTCCTCTATTTTAATTAAGGTTACATCTTAATGTGTATGTATGGATAAATATGAATGTATAGTTATATGTAAATATGAACATTTTTCATTTAATTTTCACATAAATAATACACTTATTATGTATATTTTAGCTAGTTTACTACTAATATGTTAGCGATTATTCACGTTAATTGTACCCAATTTCATGAATATCACTATGATTTTGAATTTGATTAAAAAAATGTATTTTCTAATTGTATTCATTTTATCATATAATACACACTACGTAACTTTTAATTATATTGTACTGTATTGTATTTGTAAGTTTCCTTACCTATTAAAGATGTCGTTTATATGATGGCTTGCCTTTTTATATCAAGTATTGACAATTAGGTGACATAACAACAACAAATATAATGTAAAGTAAGTGCAAATCAAACTAATCTGGACATTTGTATATATCGTTACCAAGGTTAGACTTGATAATTTCAAATAAGTTGACGATTAGATAGGTTATTTATAAAAATGAGTGGTATATATATATATTTAATATTCCAATCAGTAGAAAATTAAAATTTCTGACGTTTTACTGCTTGATGCAAGCCGCTTCTTCAGGGAATAAATAAATAACCTAATTAAATTAACACAGGATTAAATAATACAATAGAATAAACTATGGAATTTGAACATAAAGTCAGTATTACCAGGGCATGTTGAAACTTAAAGCAACCTGTTTTTAAACACGTCTTCTGTTTAATCTTTCAACGAGCTTTAGTTTTCACTCTTTGAGACATATACAGCACCACAAAGGCTGGTTTGGTACTAGTTTTACATCCTATCTCAAATAATTGCTGTTTTTTGGACTATGTTTAAACATAGTGGATGAAATGATATAATCAACCACTGTTCAATATATTCAGTTTCTTACATGTTACATAGTATTATCCTTTTAAAGGAAATTTTTATCTTTTACATGTACTAGTAAACAACATTTATTTAATTAAAGTGTATTTAAGTCAACATCATTTCCTGTTATTATATATAAAGGGAAAGATAGGTTAGTAGATCATAGTATTATTGTTCTCCGCAGCTACACCCAAATTTAGCATTTAAAGATTAACTTAATAGTTAATCACCTTATTATTTTTGGTAAATTTAATCTATTTATTTTAATATACTATGCAGTTATATTATTGAAAATACTATGAAATAACCTATGCATGTGACTTTACTTGTAGGATTAATTTTCTACCTATCGAATGTATTTTACACAAGGTTATTTTATTGTTATCAGATTGAATGATTGGTAGAAAAAAAGTATGTCAGTATGAAATTGTCCACTAATAACAATAATATAAACAATATGATTATTGTTCAATTGGGATGGTTATTTTTGTGGAGATTGGTTATTTTATTTGATTGAATATATCACAGATTGATGTTGGTAGGATACGATTGAAAACCAGGGAGCACTGGACAGCTGTTTTGTTCTAGTGTGGTGTAGATGGTTAGGCGTTCGCGTCAACCTGAAGCTCCTGGTGCGGAATCTGGGGTGCGCACTGCTGAAGAGTTCCACACTAGAACGAAACAGCTGTCTAGTGCTCCCTGGTTTTCAGTGGTACCCTGCCAACATCAATCTGTGATATACTCAATAAAATATGATTATTGATAAAATTCAATTTTGTTAATTTTTATAGCATCCTTTTGTACTCGTTATTTATTGTAGTTACATACAAGGAAAATTAGAAGCATAATCAACCGTTAGGATTAGATCGTATGTCTAATGTTTAGATTAAAACTAATTGTTTTTAATCATGTCCGGTTTACTTAACTTATGGCATAGTTAATATGTAGTTAAACTTCGACTATTCTTTGAGTGACTTTATAAACTATCGACATCATCCAACTGGCATATAAGTGAATAGAATGTGTTGTTTCTGTATGTTTTAATAAAAATCTCCAACTTTCCTATGGATTTTTCTGTTTGCATTGAATTCAACAAAATCCATGTAGATTAAGCATATACTTATGAAACATTAAAATTAAATATCACTTCGTTTTTTTCATTACCTAGATGAATGTTGATAGATATATATGCAGTGACTTTAAAGTAATTTGACTGTTCAAGATTATTTGAGCTGCATATTATTACTTAGACATCAATTTTATTGCACTATAATGAAATGTATCTCTTGACTGATAAAGAAAAAGCGTTTGGTTTCGTTCAGTTGAGATTAAATCATTTCAATTTTTGTTTGTTGTTCTTAAATCTAATTACAATTTATTACCAGTTTTGAAAGTGTTAGTGGGTGAACATTTATATCATAAACTTTTTACTAGTTATACATTTAGTTTACAGTGTGTGTTGTTTTGAAAACTTCTATTTTTATCATTACTACTATTTATACTAAGACTACTAAGAATACTATTACTACATTTGACATTAATTTTATTTGTTATTTATTACAAGTAGCTGTGCAAACTACTTGATTGTTATGATTGATGCATAAATTGCATTGGCTTATTTAATATTCTTTATATGTATGCATATAAATAACAGTGTAGTTGAATGAAACTTATATGTGAAAAATTGATATTAATTGAAAAGTCAGTGATAACTAGTCTAGTCTATTTATCTTTTTGACTTTAATCGCTTTCAGGAAAACAACATTTTCAAATCTTCATGATGATATGATTGTTTTTTTAAGTTAGTCAGAGTTAAACACTACTTGGTTGTTTTCTATTAAACCTGTCAGTATTACATTTAATTCATTTAGTAGAATATTTAAGAATCATAGATTTAGTCCAGAATAGATCTAATTTTATGTGATATTGAATATAGTTTCTAAGTTTTAGCAATCTTTAGCTTCATTGCATATTTTAATAAAATTAATTTTCAGATAAATGAACACTATAAAATATCATTCATTACTTTAGTAGGAGTATACATTCTTGAACTTTAAAACAGTTCAATGGATAATAGCTAGCTAGGAAAAGTACTAAGATTGCAAAATTAAACCCTTGGATATATTACTTATATATTCAAATTATGAAATAGTCTATGCTCGGAGCTGTATCTTCTCAAATCTTCAAGTATTCGTTTTATAATATCATGAAGGTACATTATTATCCCCTTTGTAGGAATAGGTAATAATAGTTTACAAAACAGTTTATCTAGATCATAATTCTTTGGACAATAGTGATTAATTTTGAAGAGGATTTCTCTAGATGCTAAGAGGAAAATTTTAACCTATAGAATAAACGGTGCTACAAACAACATCACAAACTATCAATCGTATTAGATCATGTTACATCACAAACTCATTAAATTTACTATATGAATCACACTATTTTGATTTAATGGTTTCAATTTATCGGTGTAATTTCTAAATAGTACTACCTCGAATACGTTTTTAGCTGATAATGTTACACTTCTGAGGATTTCTAGATAAAACTTGAATAATTTTTTTCAAGGATATGTAGTTTTCAGACTATTTCGGAACATTTATAATATGAAGAGCTGAAAATAAACGACTTAGTAATCAGAAAGCCAGTTAATTAAAAGTGGGAACAAATTAAGATCGATGCAGCTCTTAGAATTTAGTAAGAAAAGCTATAGTGGTTGAAGGGTACTAGCCAGTTGTAGTAATTTAGTTAACATAACAGTGAATCTTCACCAACTGAGATAGTCAAGTTATGTATTGCGTATAACCAGTCACTTAATGTAAAATAAGTTAAAAGTTTTTGATTGTTGGTTTAAACTATGTTGATAAATGAAAACTCCTGTTTTTCATTTTGGGTGATAACTGTGGTTACAGATTTCGTTGAGTGATTTGGTGTATAATCAGTCACCACTTTTTTTCTTCCTTGTAAATCCTTTATCTTTCATTCATCCTATAGTCAATTCGCTTTCTTTTTCTTTATCTCAAACTTCTTTACTACAACTGTTAATACACTATCACCTCTATTAGTTTGATATTCCTCTTACTGCTTTCTTATGATATGACAATCTCAATTAATTCAAATACGTATCTAATTCAACTGTCAGATTGATAACTGATTGACAAGTATTTCTAATTATTATTTACTAATCATTACTATGCATTCTTTTTTTTTTAAAAAAAATCACTAACTAATTTTCTTTGACAACATTATTCAATATGTAATGTATATTTCATTCATTAATATATACCTTATTACGTACAAGTTAACTAAATCTACTGAGCCCAGTTACTAATCATTCAATTAGTATCTATGTGCATTGATATATATATATATATATATACATATATATATATATGTGTATATATATTTACAAGATGATGAATGCTTTATGTTAGTTTACTTTTTACATCAAAGAAACATCTTTGTTTTTAAATACAATTCATATATAATGTGGATATATATATATGTAGTTTTTTTTCCTTCTTCTACATTACTTCTCTGTACTTCACATTACCTGGTTAATTGAATCCAAATTATCTTTGTATAGGTTGTTATAAATGATATTTATATGATGAAATATCATATGATTGTTTAATTGTTTATGTAGTTAGTTTTTTTTTTTTTATGAGTTATCTCTATGACGTATCAATTGATTTTTAGAGATTGATATTTAGAGAAGTTACTTTTATTACTTTTATTAGTGATTCAATTCTATTAAGTCTCTTTTATTGTCTTCTAATTAAAAGGTTTTTATAATATGTCTTAAATTAAGGTTTAGTTGATTGAATTCTCAACAGACCACCTTAATTCAATTACAATAAACAACTTACTAATGATTAACTTCAAGATGTCTCGGAGGCTAGTCACTAGTGAGAAGTCGTGATTAGTAGAGTTTAAACTTGTCGAGAGTGATTCAGTTATCACAGATGACAATGGATGACCGTCGCGCTATATCACAAATTGGTGGGAGTGGGAATCCCACAAGTGGATACCGACTGGACCAGTGGTGCCGAGGCTTAGGTGTTGGGCAATCTGATGACCCTGGAGAGAAATTTATGGTGCGCATTGCTGAGCAGTCCCATCTAGGGCGTAACGTACTCCCTAGCTTTCAGTTGTTTCCTACTAACATCAGTCTGTGACGAGTTCAATTAACTATATCTCAAACTAACTGGTTTTAGAGGTGTAAACTACTAATAACTGACACAATTGTCTAAAGATTACATGTTTGCCGCGTAGCATGAATGTCGTGGGATGAATCCTCGGTAGGAATATGGGTATGCATAACTTTCTACGAGTTCCGTATTAAATTAAAACAGCTATTCAATACCTCCTGATTAGTTTTTTATTATTAGTTTTTTAACGCAAGTAAATTCATGAAATGAAATTCAAGCTTGACGTTTTCCACGGTTATAAATGATATCAATCAGTTCGTAATTTACAATATTCTCCCAAAAATCAATAAGATTGAATCTTTTTATTCAAAGATCAGTTGTAGCTAATCAGTGACTTTTGAAATGCATTGATATAAACTACATGTTTATATATATGAGTTTGATTTTCCCTGATGTTGATATTAATCATTCTTCATTGATGTATGTACATTCTGAGTGGATTACTCGAATTCTATTACATTATTACAAGGTTTTAGACGTATTTTACTCATAGGTGTACATAAACAGTTGATTTTATACGTTGTAGTAATTGGTGATTTGGAAGGGGTTTTCTAAGGTCTTTTTGTGTTCCGATTTATTCAAGGATGTTAACAATGAGAAAACTTTAATTAATTTGTAACAAAGAAATTAGTGTTTTGTTACTTTTATTGGTCAAAAATTATGCGTATCATTATATGGGAGTTCTTCTACATAAAAGTAGTAATAAAAAAAATTCAACATCACTCCAGCAGTGCCAACACTAAATGAAGTGTATTCTGTTCCATAAAGGATTAACGAGAAAAACAGGTCGGAGATACTAACTGGACAATAAAAATTCATTTGAATATTGCACGGGTGCCTGCCTGGACTCAATAACTCAGTGAGTAACGTCGTTACATTTGAGTTAGAAAATACTGGGTTCGGGTTTTAAACTGAATATGATCAGTGAGATGGTGGCATACCCAACTGATGAGTCCTAAACAAGTTGAAATTGACATCCTGGGTTCTACTGTTAGCCACTATCCAAATTTACTAATACTATGCGTATTCGTATATTTTTTCTAGACACTGATTTTTCCATAATAGAAACGTTATTTTAAAGACTATCTGTCTGTATAGACACTAACCATTAGCCTTAGTAATAAACTGTACAAAGGCGTTGTTTCATACGTTCACTATTTACTACCATTTAAATATATTTCATTAGGGTAAAGTTATTTTATATGAATAGTTCTTAACTCTAGAAAAATTGAACTTAAACAAACATGTAAGTTAGAAATACGCGTCTCATCGTATTTAGGACTTGTCAGTCGACGTTTAAACTGTCGCTTGTGCAAACTTCAAATGCCAACGCGTTATCTACTGAGCTACCGAGTTTAGACCCTCACTAATTTGAGCCAAGAGGAATGAGTTTGTTCATAGGCGTTTGTAATTCGTCGTTATTATTGTTAAGACTTGCAGTCAATCTCGATTTACACATATGCAGTCTGGAGTGATTGCCCGATATAGAGTTTAGTTCTATTTAAGTCCTATTCTAGTCCCAGTTTAAACATTAACGCTAGGATGGAGGACTAGTCCTACACTAGTCACACTAGACACACTACAATCCAACTTGAACGAAGCTAATTGTCTAAGATTGTAGCGAGGCTTTCCTTTCAGGTAAGATATATGGACATAGAGACTTGTCTCTATTGAGGTGCTTAACATCAGCAACGGTGGAATGTGAACTTTTACAACTGTGTAGATATCGTACATTTGCGACAACAATCTGTTAGGTTATTTTAATCAAAGTCTGTTGATACATATAAGCTTTTGGTAATGTATTATCATTCACTTAATTTTATGTGTCCTTAATTATCCTACAAAATACTCCTCTCTAGTATAATGCAATATTCTTATTAGTACTCAAAATTTCAAACAGCAATCACTAAGTAGCACAATCAGAACTCAAAGGTAGTAGCAGTATAATTGTGTTGTAATAACCAGTAAAAGAGTCACAGACAGTCGTCAGTCAGTACCCAGCAATCCAGTAATCAAAGAAATGGTGAATCTAACTAGTTATATAAATATGTATATATATATATATATACATGGGCACAGATGGGTGAGAGTTAGGCAACCAATGACAAGTGATGGATGTAAAGGTCAGCCCAGCGTGTCCTACCAAAACAATGTAGCAAAAGTAATGAGTAGGCAGTCACATACAGTCATGATGCACGAATTACAATACGTGTTAACACGTTTGTAAAAACATCGTGCACGTAAGTTATGTGATTTTAGAGATTCACTTGAACCAGCCATTGAAGATTACCATGTATAAGGAGATCAATTTAACTGGAGGAATACCAAACGAATCGACGTTTTGTGGTGGAGATGATAATGAGGTAGACTAAACCGTGAACAATAATTCGATACGATGGAATGGTGGAATACTATTATTTAGGATGTAGAGGAAGACACTTAGCGAACACCCTAACGTCACTATAACCTATTTTCAATCATTTAGCTCAACGTCTCCACCCAGTAGTCTAAATCTACCAATACAGCTCAGATTAGCAGAGATTGACTTCACGGACTAGTACTATGCTTTGTTTCGGCTAACATTCCATTTCTATCATTATTACGTTTCTCTTACCCTACCCACTCTTTTAGTATATTTTCTGTTAGTACATTTTCGCTTATTATGAACTACAGTTAATTAGTTGTGTACAAGTTACTCCTATTCACTGCCACAATCTCCTTCGTTTTGTATTAATGTAAAATTGTTAATTGGTTGGATGTGTGGCCTGACTTTATTTTTATATAAAGGAGTGTTCGAAATACAATATGATTCTGTCCGGTTGGTCCATTCATCTAGTGTTTTTCATTCCTGCTTGGTGACTGGTAGTCGCGGAGCTTACGTGTATGGGCATTGATTTGTAATTATCGAGGTCACACTATATTTGCCATACGATTGTAATCGGCCCGAATATTCCAAATCTAATAATTGGTTACAGAGTAGACTATAAAATCAAAATATAACAGCAGCTATAGGTTAATACAGAACGGCCTGTTGAGCGGAATACTCATGCTTTGGTTAGCAGATTAATATCTTGCCTACATCGTTACTAACGTATGTTATCAACAGTTAAGATTTCATCAGATACTAATCCACTACATATAGGACTCCTACGATAAGTGAAATGGTGAATGCTTTAAACTACTTCACTCGCTTTATTTAATGAAAGGCGATAATGCAAACCAGTCCAAAAGTAATTTATTATCTGCACGTTTTGTGTGAATAATTTAGTCTCCTGGTGTGAGGTCAATCTGTCAAAAGTCAATGTTATTTCTATGAGAACATCTATGACAAAAATTAAGTCGAAGGTGGAATAGTAACTGATTTTAACGAACGCTGTTTGATGATAACAATTTAAACACTATGATTTGGCTAATTATGTTCGATTCTTGTATCTTTTTGGTACTTTTTTCAATGAATACCACATATAAACATATTTCACATTACTATATACAAACTCTTGAAAAACAATCAATATTCCATATATAAAATCAATTGATTACAAGCTATTAACTTGACGATTATCACTTTAATTTTTCACAATTATACATTTTAGTCAAACTAATACACTGACTTACATAATTAAAAAGTATTTGATTCTTCATTGAATCAACACTAGGATGGAGGTACATTCAGCTGATGAGTCCCAAATAGGACGATAAGCGAGTCTCGAATTACAGCTATGAAAAATACAATTAACATCTATCTTCGTTTATCCCCTCCCTCACAAGTAGTATAATTTATTTGTAAATTATATTAAAACACATTGACATGGTATAATCTTTATTACTTCATCACAGTTAATCATATTGAATTTCATCCTGTTAGTATTCCGTGAAATATTACTAAAATACATGGTGTTTGTTTTACATGTGATACAATGACTAGTTTACTCTTGAAACAAAACAACAAAAATAATTTGTACTCATTCTATTGTATTAGTTTTATTATGGATACAAAACAGTGTTGCTGTAGATTTAGACTGTTTTTTTTATTTTCTCAAAAAAGTACAATTTCATTCAACGTTAATGATATGCCGTTCACCTAACGAAGATTGACTATCTTCAAGAACTATGCTTAAGTACATTATTTCAATTATTATAACTGTGGATAATGTAATCATTTCATTTCTATGACTGTTACGTTCCCCTTACCCGGTCCTCCCGTTTAGTTTATTTACTCTCAGTATATTGTTTATTACTATGAACTACAGTTACTTAGTGGTGTAGAACTTGTCCTCATTCACTGCCACTTTTTCCTTTGTTCTGTATCAATGTTAGATTCTTGATTGGTTTACTCTGTGGTCTGATTTTATGTATATATAAAAATTAAGTCGAAGGTGGAATAGTAACTGATTTTAACGAACGCTGTTTGATGATAACAATTTAAACACTATGATTTGGCTAATTATGTTCGATTCTTGTATCTTTTTGGTACTTTTTTCAATGAATACCACATATAAACATATTTCACATTACTATATACAAACTCTTGAAAAACAATCAATATTCCATATATAAAATCAATTGATTACAAGCTATTAACTTGACGATTATCACTTTAATTTTTCACAATTATACATTTTAGTCAAACTAATACACTGACTTACATAATTAAAAAGTATTTGATTCTTCATTGAATCAACACTAGGATGGAGGTACATTCAGCTGATGAGTCCCAAATAGGACGATAAGCGAGTCTCGAATTACAGCTATGAAAAATACAATTAACATCTATCTTCGTTTATCCCCTCCCTCACAAGTAGTATAATTTATTTGTAAATTATATTAAAACACATTGACATGGTATAATCTTTATTACTTCATCACAGTTAATCATATTGAATTTCATCCTGTTAGTATTCCGTGAAATATTACTAAAATACATGGTGTTTGTTTTACATGTGATACAATGACTAGTTTACTCTTGAAACAAAACAACAAAAATAATTTGTACTCATTCTATTGTATTAGTTTTATTATGGATACAAAACAGTGTTGCTGTAGATTTAGACTGTTTTTTTTATTTTCTCAAAAAAGTACAATTTCATTCAACGTTAATGATATGCCGTTCACCTAACGAAGATTGACTATCTTCAAGAACTATGCTTAAGTACATTATTTCAATTATTATAACTGTGGATAATGTAATCATTTCATTTCTATGACTGTTACGTTCCCCTTACCCGGTCCTCCCGTTTAGTTTATTTACTCTCAGTATATTGTTTATTACTATGAACTACAGTTACTTAGTGGTGTAGAACTTGTCCTCATTCACTGCCACTTTTTCCTTTGTTCTGTATCAATGTTAGATTCTTGATTGGTTTACTCTGTGGTCTGATTTTATGTATATATAAAGGCATGATTAAAACATAATACGATCTCGGTTCTCCAGTTCTCAGTTCTCCGTTTTCCGGTTCCCAATTCTGGTTCTTCTATTGTCGGCCTGGTGGATGAGTGAGCTTAGATCAATCGCACATTATCAACTAGGCACACTTCATTGGCGTTCGCGTCTACCAACCAAAACCCTCTCTCTTCTTCACGCTATAACAGTTAATTGATATCTGATGAAGTTAAATGTAGAATAATTTTAATATTCAACAAAAACTGTAACCTATGTGTATATAACATAATGTTTGTCTGTTTTTAATATAGTTGTTAGTATTAAGGAGTGTTAGTACCCAGTCTGTCTTGATTAGAATGCAAATACCTGTCTTTCATAAGCTGTAAGTAAGATAAAACGTTATATATTCTATATCTTACCGTTATCTATTATCTATTATGTATTGTAATGAAACTCTTGAAATTGTCAAGAAATTCACTTATTTGAATAATTGTGTATGTACTGATCATAATTTGACAATTGAAATTGTTCTGCGTAAAATCAAATTCACATTTGTTTACACTAATTTGAACCATCTTTGATGTTGTTATGATGTTAATATAATCTTACAGGTTTAAGTTTATAACGTGTTGCTAAGACTAGATTTACTAAATCTGTAAAAAATTTGGCTATTTTAAACTGAAGATTTTCGACAACTCTGTGTTGTCGATTATTATTATTTCTAAAAGATTGTTGAAATTCTTGTTACAATCTTTACACAAGTAAGAGGAGAACTTTCTCTCTTAGTAATAAATATCAATAGATACAAAGATTATTGAAATGCTACTACACTGTGCTATTCAACTTCTTAGGAAAATATATTCAGAATTTCTTTTTAAATGGTGAATTTAAATCATTTTAAGATTAGCCACACCTTAACGCATGAAGCAACTCAATGTTATGTTTTGCAGAGTATTTACGCTTTAAGAAATCGTCAGTAATTAGATTCAGTTTTATTGATCTACTGGCGAAATTATTTTTCTACTATCGCTACTGGAGTTGTAAATCTAAACCACTTGATCTAACCTCAGTGGTTTGAAGGTTAGGCAATGTTTGCAAAACCTGAAGGTCCTTGTTTTGATTCTTTCTAGCATTGTAAATACTTACTACCATTAAGAAGTTCCATAATAAGATGAAAAAGCTTTTAAATAATTCTTGATTTTCAACGGTTGTTTTATTGAGGTTAGTCCAGTCGGTAAATAGAACCACACAGTGATTTTATTTACTTGTTAGTTTAAAACTAAATGAGTTCCTACACTAGAATGAATAAATTACTTTGATGTCAATTAGTTTCATTTTATCATCACAATATCATGTGCTTATTTACTTTCGTTGTTTTTTCCATAGGCATTACTCATTAGATTTTATGATAACCTTAATTATTAGCTCTAGTAATATCATATAGGTCATCAGATATTTTATATCTATAAGATAGACTCTATTTTTGTGTTATACAAAACTGTATACGTATGATTGTATACTTAAAGGTAGAACGGAAGAATTTGTCAATACTACTTGATTTTCAATCCTTAGTTTACAGTCACATAGTTATTTAATTAATCTCTAAATAAATTACCTTAAATTACCATAACTACGTCTATATTTTTAACGAGAAATGTGTTCATTCAATTTATCTCATATTATTCTGTTCGTCATCATGTAAAAGTTACTATTATTTGTTGTAATGTTTCCTACGGTCAATAACATTTTGTTTTCCTTTTTTTTTTACAAAAGGAACTATTCACTCTACTTGTTTATATAATTCATGTATTTAATTGTATGTAGAATTATTTAGGTCATTTATAAAGGTCATCTAGTCAGCTGATACAAAAATAAATTAATGAAGTCATAATGGCTATTTTATTGTGTATTCTAAAGTTTGCTTAATTTAAAGTTTCATATTACATACTGTTGTTGGTTAGGCAAACAGTGTAAACAAGGAACCATTAAACGTTTGTTTCGCCATATATGATGTTCTGTAACGATAGTGCACTTCATGACACTTACTTAAGATTTAACCAAAGACCTTCAGACCATTGAGTCCGAATTCAATTATTTGCAACGTTAATTTTGATCACTTCGCAATATTGCGTGAACATCATCTGGTACTATTTTGGGGAGGGGTGTGGGATGACCGTCTTAGATGAAATTCCACTGTACAGTGAGTTGACATTCCGGGTTAGATCTCTGGTGTTGCTGCGGATACATATTAACACTGAAAAGCCTTATACGACAAGAAAACAATTGCCATGTGATTAACTAATTAAAATTAGTACGTAGCACCTAGTATAGAACAACCTTGAGTGATTCCCTAAATGTTACAAGCAATAGTCATTATAACCTCTCAGTAATTATTTACTAAAAGCAAATTTCTCTGAAACGGAAATTATATGATTTAATATGTTTGCACTGTGATCCAATGAAAATAATTCAAGAAGATGACTGTTGTTTAGACCAGTTTGCATGTCGATGTTCCTCTTATTTTCTAGCAAATAAATCTTTAAAAAACTTCAATAAATTCAATAGTTATGTAAAATCTGTATACCATTTGTAATGTTATTCTTATTTTACTAATAAACTATTCATTCACAATCACTGGCTAATGATTAGCTAAAGCAGATTATAAACATTCATGGTACGGATTACCTACCATAAATGTCTGCTTTATGAGTCTTTTAAACTCATCCCTACACTACAATTGCTATAATCCTTTCTTATTATTTTACTTTCATTCTTTCGAAAAGTGATCCTCTATAGATACATTTCATTGTGCATTTAAATCATCATGTGATGATGATCTAATCATTATTATTCTTTTTTTTTTCTTTAAATTAATACAAAATGATAGATATGTTGTTTGAAAGTAGTATACTATAATTAAGAACTATGTTAATGATTACAATGATCATTATCGTCATCATCGTTTACTTTTGTAAATTGACAGAGTTTATAAAAGAATGCAAATATTTATAGTTCCATAGTAATTAATAACGAAAAGAATTATTATGTAACTATGATAGAGTAGATAGCAATAATCATTATCGGTATTTTAATAACTGATACTTTAAGTTTTAACCTGTAATTGAATTGAGACTATTACTAAATAATAAGTTAAATAATAAAGAATCAACTCATTAATTATTTACTTTAAGCAAGCGTCAAAATACAAAATATTTGCTTGGTTGAACTATTAGTATTACAGAAGCTTTTCAATTGGTTGAAGGTGGTACTCAGAAAACTATGTTTGATGTAGGTTACACATGCTATTTAACACATGTCAGCAAGGTATGCAAAGTTATAATCTAATATTTTAGTCTGAGAAACGTCACAGAGTTATTTGGTCAACGATTTACGTCCAGTAGGACTGAGATATTTATAAAGTTGGATCGTTAGTTAGTGACAATTGTGATGTTCTTACTTCTTTGATTTTGACTGTATTATATTTTATTTAAATCCCTTGATATTGTGTATGCATTTGCTGACAAGTGTCAACAAATATGAAACATAAATCAGCACTGATTTCTATCCTACTATCTCAGTCTACTGAGTTGCATCAGAATACAAGGCAGGAGATATCGATTTACTTGGACTGACAGTCATATTGAAATATAACCCATAGAAATTCAAAATGACTAAATAGTAGACTAATATGATATTGATCATTAACTGCTCACTAGTCAAACGATGTTAGGCTGGCAACCGTTCAAATTAATCTATATAATATGACAGTCATTGATTTAACTGACTCCCACCACTTTTATATTTAGTAACTCTTAGCTGCCTTCCAATCTTCTCTTGTACTAGTCAGCACCGAACTTCGAGTTTAGAGGTTGTTAGGGATACGTAATACTTGTTATTAGCTACCTTGGGTGATGAAGATTTACTACCTCATTACGTTGTTTAATATTTTCGCTTTATACTTTGTGTTTAACTTCAGACTTGTTTACTTGAGCAATGCTCATTTAATAGATATTTCTGAAATATCTGTGTTCTAGAGACATAATACAATTACCAACAACTGCGTACCTCTAACACCTAATGCTAACTAACTTTGAAGAAGCATTGAAAGAAACTAGGAATAACCAAACTGAAATGCTTCACCAATTCATGAAGTGATTAACCGTTGTTTTTACCATGCTAACAGATACATACACCTTTGTTGGGGTCCACGTAATTGTCGTAACCAATAGTTAGATAATCTAAATGATATTACTCCAAATCGGTTACAGTAGTGCAGGTATATTCACTCCCTTTCTCATTGGAACTCTCAGATTTGAAATTATTTTATATATTTCTCTCTGTGAATTAATTTTTTTATCTTATCATATTATTCATTTCCATATAATAACAGTTAATGTATCAACTGGAAAGATAGGGCAGGCGTAACTGAATGATGATAGAAATAAATTATTCACCTTGAATATAACCAAAAATACTGAAATGGTCTACAGAAATACTGTTCACGAAAATAATCAATCTTCTTTAGGTGTCCGGAATATCATAAAGGATCGTATTTTTAATTGATCAATCATTATTATATGTTCTTCCTGAAATGTAGTCCTCTTTATTATGTTATCACAAGTATTGAATCAATGAAATGTATTTTAACATATTGCATTGTATACTAATTAATTAATATTCTAATTATCAACAACGTTATTATTATTTTGTTGCTAAGCATCCAATATAATAAATTTTATTGCATAGTTAAGAAATATTATTGTTACATTTTTTCCATTTCTAATAATTTTAATGTTAATGTGAAATATATTACCTCTCTATTCACCGTATCTTGCATAAATGTGTATGTATGTATGTATAATCAACATAGAACCTGGCACGTGTGCATCGGTTCAAGTTGCCATACCTCTATGGCACCACAAGATTAACACCATAACCGTTAGTAGAAGTTAATTCAATAAAATAAAATAATAATAATAGTAACAAGGAGTGTGAACATATAGAATATATATGGAAGCGTAGAAAGAATGTTATGGAATAATTTAAAGCTCACGATTTAAGGGAGGACAATAAGTGAATACATCTGCGCCACTGTGACCAGTTCTTGGCCATGTCACTCAGTGTTTCTAGCCACCGGTTACGGTAATCGCGAGGACCCCATCAAGGTAGTCTGCAGCTACCGACACGACTCAAATCAGCGGTTAGTGACTTCATGGAATGATGCCATGTTTTAGTTTGGTCGCCTCTAACTCTCTTCCCTCAATGGATTTGATTAATCAATGACTTGATGTAGTGTGCAACATAAATGCATGATACATATGATCATTCTATTAAAGGTCATTGATTTCTTATGAACCTTATTGATGAACATTATCTTTATTGTATTCAAGAATCATTATTTTATGTATTTAGAATTTATGACTATTTTTCTTGTTGATTTATTTATTGATAAATGTATATAACAGATTTATAAGAGATTACAAATGTAACTCATTGACTTGAAAATAACTACACTTAATAATTGGTCTAAAGTAGTTAGGTTAATTTTATTTACAGTCACATATTCATACTATTGAATATTTTTAAGCTAGAACAATTTAGTTATTATTGTTATCGTCTAAGTTTATTTGTAAGGCTTTTAATGTTTATAAAATAGGTTGTATTCAGCAATTTTCATTCATGTCTTACTATAGTTGTATTTGTTATCTCTAATATCAGCTGCACTACAATGATATTTTTTTTTACAGTAAATCGTTATAAATGATTTCAGATACTTTAAGTAAAATATGTAGTGAAAATTGTACTCTATTATGCACTACTTACGTATTAAGTGAAGAGATAAATGATCGTAGATTCTGGATATAACGTACACGAACCAGGTTGACTTTAATTAGATATACATTAAGAGTCATAATGCACTAAGATCAGCTGTTTTGTCCTGTCAGTACTCGTCCTTGTCCCCATTTGACGTTGAACACATAACCTTAAACCTTCTCGAAACGCACTGGAAATTTATTTTGTTTAGCCAACATTTACTGGTTTATTATTACTAATTTCAATGAATTCGCGGTATTGTATGACCTCTTCCCTTGCTGTTTGTGGATAGTTGACGATCAACTGATCTCCATTGATCACATAGTTTCACTAGAGCTGTAGAATAACCTAATGTAGTTAGTCACTAATGAGTGCATAATAGTTATTTCTTTTCTGTATTATATAATCATATAATATTTTCATCACCCTTAAATAATTTTTTATCAAATTCATTGGTGTTCAAAGTATTTTTCATCAAAATTGTTTCATAAAAATACTTGGAAAATGATTTGAAATTAGGGCATAACTGAACCGTTTCGTCTTAAATAATTCCACTTCAGACTATCTATAGAATATTGCTTGCCGTGATATGGTTGGTTTATATGTTATATATGCTCAACCACTATCTACCTCGTCATGTGGTCTTGGTAGAAGTATGAGTAGACTGTAAACAAGTTATGAAACCAAAAAAATGGGACGTATCCTTGAAGTCATTGACCACTGAACTATGCTTTGTTCGTGGGTGAAAACTACCAGGTTAAGGTCTGTAGGATAACTGCTATCAACATTTGAAAGCTTTAGGTGATATGGACCGAAATCGACTGTCATGGCACAGATACTTTCATAAAGCTTCACTCCTTCATATTAAGTATTAGAATTATTCTTTCAATTTTAGTTTGCAAATTAATTCGTGATATTAGAGTAGTATACCCAATCTCATTTACTATCACTGGTATTACTATTATTTTTATTATTTTAATATTCATCGTTGTAATTTTTTCACCCTATACTAAAATAGTCTAGAAACTTGGAGTTAGACATACATACACTAGATTCTACGTTGGTTTAACGTGATTACATTCAAGTATCATCCCTTTTTAATTTACTATCGTTTACACTAGTAAATGTACACTGATGATAAACCATGAAAATGAAACGAGTTACTTTGCATGCTACTCCTGAATGTTTTCTTCTGAAAGTTTCTTTATGCAATTCACTGTGTGTTATGACGCCAACTGTTATGACGTGAAGAAAAGGCGAGATCAGTTGGTTGTAGCCAACGCCAACGGAATGTGCCTAGCTGATAATGCGCGACTGACCTAAGCCTACTCACCCTCGGGTCGACAATAGAAGAACCAGAATCAGGAACGGAGAAACAACGGAAAACTGAAACTGGAAACAACGTATTGTATTTCGACCATGCGTTTATATATACATAAAATCAGACCACAGAGTAAACCAATCAAGAATCTAACATTGATACAGAACAAAGGAAAAAGTGGCAGTGAATGAGGACAAGTTCTACACCACTAAGTAACTGTAGTTCATAGTAATAAACAATATACTGAGAGTAAATAAACTAAACGGGAGGACCGGGTAAGGGGAACGTAACAGTCATAGAAATGAAATGATTACATTATCCACAGTTATAATAATTGAAATAATGTTTTAAAACACAGTCCTCGACGATAATCAATCTTCATTAGGTTCCGGGCATACCACTGTAATTTAACAATTTATGAAATTGATTGAACATTCTATATAAGAAGTCGTTTAGTTATGTTATTTGATAGATTCCACTAAATATTGATCATATTTACCTTGTAAATACAAAATTCAATGAGTTTAAGTTCATATAAATTATCTTCCAATAATACATGTTTCTATATTTTGACTAAATCATTATAATTCTAATTGATCATTGAATACTGATCAATATTATGCTTACCTGGTTCTGTTTTGATATTGATTCAATTTTATCAATGATCAAGTTTTACACATGCAAGTGATTCGATATCACACTCTCCTAATACATTGATAGGTTACCCTCCCAATTTTTTTTAAATTATCTACATTTTTTTTTAAAAAAAAAATTATCTTGTATATTTGCATTAAAATGTCGTTTTTTTTTTCTATTTATATTTTAGACATTGGAGTTTTTATCAGACCAACTAACATTCATATAAATGATATGATCAATGTATAATAAAGCTGTTAATTTTCTTTAACTATCATTATCATACAGATACAAATCAATTTTAAATTGATCATTAATAAATAAATGAACTAAGTGAAACAATCTACTTATAATTGACGTATACCTATCATTTATACTTGTTTTGTAATGTACAATTATCCTCTGAGTTAATCTTTTAACAAAAAAAAAATACATCATTAACTTCTTTCGATTGTATATTACAATAATGTAATGAAAACATAGAATCTTTTATTATTTTATCAACATATTCATTCATTGAATATGATTATTATTTTATATTCATTTTAA
This sequence comes from Schistosoma mekongi, assembly GCA_034768735.1. Lineage (NCBI taxonomy): Eukaryota > Metazoa > Platyhelminthes > Trematoda > Strigeidida > Schistosomatidae > Schistosoma > Schistosoma mekongi. Next base: position 8,468,710 of record CM068312.1, on the reverse strand, counting down.
TTATTAGAATGATATTAATAACATTTATCACTTAATTGTATTATTATTATTATTATTATTATTCTATAATGAAGTTAATAGATGATAATTCTTAACAATATAACTTTCAATTATCTATTTATAATTACAATTCTATGAAATAGATATAATTTTATTAATATTGAATACATTCCAAATGATTGACAATATATATATATTAATTGTTATGATAATTATTTCTATGAATGAAAGAAATAGTATAATAGCTCAAAATTTTACAAATACTTATGTGACTAACACCAGTAATACTACTAGTATTAATGATAATAACAATACAAACATTACTAATCATATTATGGATAATAATTTAAGTACAGGAGCATTGGTTGGTTTAATCATTGGTTTGGTCATCATCACAACAATACTTGGTAAGTTAACTTATATATATATATATATATATATATATATATATATATATATGTATATATAACATTATAAAGAAACTTCTTCAGCCTACATATCATGGATTAATTGTAATTAAATCGATATTGAAAACCAAAAAGAACTAAATAACAGAAACATTCGGACACTGGATTACATTAGGGATTAAATACGGGATCTATAGGTGTCGTTGAAAGCTTTACTTTTAGATCACTGTGCTGGAATCTATTGGTATAAATATCAAACCTATGTTAATTTGCATCATTACACTATCACCATCCAGTGGTAATAACACTACCTTACATTCCATATATTTGTATTCCATTAGTCATAGCTTCTCTTGTTGAAACGGACTTTGCTAAAAATTACCAACTATCCAATGCTTCCTTGTTTTAAATGATGATCTAACAAAAGTTAATTCGCAACATAAAATTTCAATATAAATAATCTATACAAGACTTTATAATAAAAATTGTTTATTTTCATTTCGTGGGGTTTATGGTTAGCAAAAAGAATCCGTAAAGCAAACCTGGAGTCTTTAAATATTTCGAATTCGAGGCCATTTGCCAGGCTGTCATCATACTGTATATTTGATTTTACAGTTTTACTAAAAATCATGCAGCTAGTACAACATCCTTGCTCTACTAAGCTATGCAAGAATTTTATTCTTGTATTCATCACCTAATGAATATCAATTAATTAATCATAATCAATGATGAATCAACCAACACATTCAAGTGAATACTAAACTAGTGGAACTGGTAGCGATTTCAGTTATAGTAAAAGTGAGTAAACAAAGTGAACCTGATTTTAGAAGAAATAATCAATTCATGGAAGGATACGAAATTATTTTAAGCTGATAGTCTAACAGAAAACGTCACTTAGATTCATTTTGAATATCGTCTTCTATAACCTTCTGTAGTTAGATATAAAAATCGTGGCTCTTGTTTACTAACATGGTTCATACTAATAGTCAGTGCTGTGCACTGATTTGGTCCAGTCGAACTACTCTCATGCCAGTAAACAATGCGCGTCGTGGTAGACAGCGGTAAAGTTAACTTTCTATATGTCCCAACCATGTCAGAGAAGATCATTTTTTCTATACCACAGGTAACTTAAACTAACAAAAGCCAGTAAAGTTTTCTAAAACCATTTCTGAGGCATACATATCAGATATCAGTATAGATAGGTAAACATACAAATTCTTTAATATTTTTAAACTGAGCAAACTCTTTATATTAATGTAATAAGTATCCTTTCAATCGTTGACATTTTTTTCTATCAGCCTATTTCTCTATCTACTAATTTTGCTTTCATTTTTGTTGCGTTATTTGTGTCTATGCTTATTGTATGTTACCATAACGACTTACGTTATTAGTTAAACAGATGGAACAATAAGTAACATTCCCCCCCCCCGGAAATAGAAGTTTTGTTGTTAACAACGGATATGCGACATTGTAAAAGTTATTTCTAGTCATATAATAGAAAATATCCTTAATAACCAATGTTATAATTGAATACATGAAACACTTTTAAAAAATGCATTAATACAACAGGAAGCATTTATTTATCTCCCATAACTCTTCAGTATTGTAATGGCATTATTTTTTTATAAGTAGTTTTACACAGTTCGTTCTGTTACTTTTCTATTATTCTCTTAGCTAATCGATAAATTTTAATCAAAACAGACAAATAGTGGTCAGACAAAATATTCACCTATCAGATCTCGTTAGTACAAAATTACCAAATGACTAAAATGTTTTTTTGTTGCGAGGGTGGGGGAAGGCAGCAGAAACCTTTCTTGAACTAGGTTTTGTGCTACTTGGTGATCATCACAATGGTGCACCTGCAATACTGAGAAAATTGATATTTCTTCGTATATATTATTCCGGTTCAGTTAATTTAACAGTCTCTAGTCGTTAACATTGGGCGATTCAGACCGCTATTGACTTCCTTTAGAATTGGGGTGTATACATTGGTCAATGACTTAGTAGTGATCAATGTAATGTTTGTCTAGTTATTTATATAGCTGACCAAATTTCATTTAAATTGCATGTTGCAGAAATTGCTTAATTTGAATTTAACATCACGACTTGGCATGCGTTAGATAGCTATTGAAAATCAGGAAACAATGGATATTAATGCATATCCACAACCCCATATGGCATCCAGCCCACGGCCTCCAGGCTTCGGGATAAGTGCGTACCTGTGAAGCTGCTGAGTTGTCATACAACAGTCAATTTAAGATGTGTTTGCTCGACCTCATCAATTGCTACTGGTGGGTTGTACTGAATTAGTCACATATTCTCAGTAGAATTCGGTAAAATCCCAGTGCTGCCACTAATAAATACAGCTTGTACTATTTCGAGATTTAAGGTGTAAATGTAAGGGATGGTCAGGGAGTAACTCTATCTGGCCAAATTATTATGCTTTGTATTAGCTCGTCAACTACGTATCTAAAATCTTGAGAAAAGTGACGTTTCTCAAAGGATTATTGTATATCGACCCAGTGGTGCAGATGGTTAGGCTTTCTCCGTCAACCTGACGCCCCTGGTATGGAATCTGAGGTGCGCACTGCTGAGGAGTTCCACAGGAGAACTAAACAGCTGTCCAGTGCTCCCTGGTTTTTAATGGTACCCTGCCAACATCAATCTGTGATATATTTAATCAAATAAATAACCAATCTCCACAAAAATAACCACCCCAAATTCTAAGAAAACGATTGTATTAAAATTACACTTCTTCGATGATAACATTATACATTAAGTCATCGATTAATCAAATCCATTGATGGAAGACAGTTAGAGGCGACCAAACTAAAACATGGCATTAGTCCATGAAATCACTAACTGCTAATTTGAGTCGTGTCGGTAGTTGCAGACTACCTGGATGGGGTCCACGCGATTACCGTAACCAGTGGCTAGAAACACTGAGTGACATGGCCTAGAATCGGTCACGGTGGCGCAGATGTATTCACTTATTGTCCTTCCTTAAATCATGAGCTTTAAATTATTCCATAACATTCTTTCTACGCTTCCATATATATTCTATATGTTCACACTCCTTGTTACTATAATTATTTTATTGAATTAACTTCTACTAACGGTTATGGTGTTAATCTTGTGGTGCCATAGAGGTATGGCAACTTGAACCGACGCACACATGTGTCAGGTTCTATGTTGCTTATGCATACATACATACATTTAACCTCTTACAGTATGGGTAATTTTAATAAGTCAAAAGTGCTGTACACTTTTTAACTTATTTCATCAACAACATTAAATTGGTATGATGAAAGACTTTTGAACCATCTACCGAATTCTACTTAATTTTCTATATGACTTATACAAACATATTTTTCGCATATATGGAAGCTAAAATCTATGGGCATTTATCTGACCACTGTGTTTATAAGAAATTCGTCCAAACTTTTTTCACCTTCATTAATGTTGTTTACACTTGGAGATTTTACAAATCACCCTCTGCTTTCATTTTTTTGACCAAATTATTATTACCACATTTATTTCTAAAATTAGTGTTACCTTCTCACAATTGAGAAATGATAAATATCTCTTGATCCCTGATGAATAGTCATTATTGTTTGATCTCCTATCGGAATTTCGTTAATTCTTGTAAATTGATATTAAGTAATCCATAAATCCTATATCTATTTGCAATTAATTCCATGAACACTTAAAATTTTCTGTTTGTATTCACCATAGATTGGTCTAGATTGACTAGCATCGAAAAACATGGAGCATTATATAGCTTTTTAGTGGTGTAAACTTGTGACATTTAGGTCTCGTAGCACTACCGGTTGAATGTTTAGTAGAAGAATGCTCACTTCAGTCCGTTTGCATTATGGCATGAAAACCATCCGGTTGCATTAGTGATAACTGATAATTGTTCAGACTTATCAGGAAAACGAGTATCAGAAATTCAACTATAAGTGAAACTATCTAAGAAAAGGATGGGACCATTATTCACTGTCAATCCAGAAGGTTAGACCAATCGGCAGAACACATCAGGGATTAGTTCAACCAGGCCCTCGGCCTCATCCCAGTTGCCCACCATTCCCAAGCAATCTGAATGGCAAGTTAATATTGGTCCCCCAAGTCTTAGTGAGGTTGAGAACGCTCTAGGGAATCTAAAGCGATGGAGAGCAGCAGGACCTGAAGGGTTAACCCCTGAGATATTTAAGGATGGTGGTCCAGTTTTAGCAACGAGATTAACCGGGATCTTTGCTAGAATCTGGGAACTGAACACAATTCCAGCTGACTGGTCTCGATCACTAATCATCCCAACCTATAAGAAAGGATAGAAGTCCTCTTGTGACAATTACCGAGAAATCAGCTTAACAAATACAGTGTCTAAAATATTAGCTTCAATAATACTTCGACGTCTAATCAAGGTGGTTTCAGGCCTGGACTTGGTTGTGTAGACCAAATATTCACACTTCACCAGGTTTTGGAACATAAGCACACTTTTAGACACCCAACAATAGTTGTATTCCTTGACGTTAAGGCGGCATTTGACTCTGTCGATCGTTAGGTAATGTGGCAATGTCTATCATTGAAAGGCGTACCAGAGAAGTACATTAACCTTATACAAACTCTCTACTCGAGTACCACCTGTCGAGTCAGGGCTTATGGCGGATTATTGTGGGAAATGATTAGTTCATGTGGTGTTCGTCAAGGTTGTCTGCTTTCCCCATTTTTGTTTAATTTTATCATTGACATACTTTTAGAGTTGACATTTTCATCGTCTGACTTCGGCGGGGTTAACCTCCTTCCAGGAGATAAAGTTGCTGACTTAGAATATGCAGACGATATAGTTCTCCTAGGTAAAGATGCAGATAAAATGCAGGATCTTTCGACTACCCTAAATATGAATGTAAGGATGTTTGGGATACTATTCTCTCCATCTAAATGCAAAATGTTGCTTCAGGATTGGCTTACTTCGGCACCGAAGTTAATGATAGGGAGTGAAGCAGTTCAATGTGTTAACCACTTCACTTATCTTGGGAGCCTCATCAGTCCTGATGGTCTAGTGTCCGCTGAAATTTTGACTCGTATACAAAAGCCCGATTGGGGTTTGCCAGTTTGCATCACTTGTAGCGTAGACGGGATATCCGACTACTGGCCAAAGGACGCGTTTACTGCGCAGTAGTTCGATCCGTTTTACTTTATGAATTTGAAACACGGCCATTGAGGATGATTAAAGACTTTAGGTGATATGGCTTAAAATCGTTGGCAATGGCATAGGTGCATCCATTCCTTGTCTTCCTCCAAATTCTAAGTTTCTGAACTTGTCATAATTTCCTTTATACTGAATCATATTTAAATTTTACCTCCGATCTCTATTCCTTTCCATTAACAATAACTCTGTCTCTATCTGTACTATTCTGAGATTTGATCAGACAATTTAATCCGTATCTGGTAATTGCTACACGGCAACGTGAACTGATGTACACATGTACCAAGTTCTACGTTGTAACTGACTGATTAGTGATAACTGTCCCAATCCCAGCTTGCCTAAACAGTCACGACGTTCGTCAAGCTATATCGCAAATTGAATGAAGTGGGAATCCTATCATTTGACGCAAATCCAGTTTTATTGATGGCTAGATGTTCGTCTCGAGACCTGAAAATTGTGAACTCGTGAATGAAAGCACGGCTTTCTCTGTTTAAAATATTAATATTTATCTCCTGTCGTCAAGTGACGGGTATAGTTTAGTGCGTGGACGAAGAATTGTTATACTCAAATGACATCCTAAAGAACCAGAGGAAGGTACACTATAAGTGCAAAAGTTACCGAGAATTCGGACTTAAAATGTATGCTATAAATAAGTATAAAAATGACAAGTTAGTTGATAAGACTTTGAATCTTCATCAATTGAGGTGGTTGTGGCATTTGTTGTGTTTGCCTAACCACCGCCTACCTCGTCGGGAGGTGTTAGCTGATATTGGATCAGGATGGATTAAATTTGGGCGAGACGAAACCAGAATATAACATTAATCCATAAAGATGCTGATTGTTGGTATGAGTCATGTTGGTTGATGAGTTTTCCTTTTAGAGTCCCTGCGATAATCTCAATCAGTAGGTTGATGCACTGGGTCGTATGGCTCAGAATCGGTCACAGTGGCACAAGTGTATTCAGTCTCTATCTTCATCTTAAGTTCTATTATTGCTTTATACATACGTTTACTTTATTCTTCATGAGTGTATTCTGTTGTCGTGATATTCCATTAAATTTTCTCTGACCGTGCTTATGATGATATGGCAACTTGAGCCTATACGCATACATGCTAGGTTCTACGTTGTTAATGACTGATTGACTGACTAACTATAGGTAAGTATTTTTGTTCTTTAAAAGAAAATATCGTTCTACCTTATCTGGTAGGTGCATTATGTTTCAAATAAAAATGCGGTGGACATTATATATACCGCTAGTTAATCACAACTAAGGCAGCAATTGCTAATTTCTGCACAGGAGGCTAAATATTAGGGATTTTTGTTAAAATTAAGATTTGGAGCTGCGAATATTATCTTGGATCAGGATTTAGAATTTATAGTTTACGGAAAAGAATTTGCGCCAAGTTTAGTAATGTGATGGTGTCTTATGGCTATAAATAGCACTTATAATATGAATTGATCTTAGCAAAAGTATTTAAAATTTCCAGTTATATTATGGTTTGGGATTAGTTTGTAGGCATTGGAATTTGTTGTAATATTGTGATTTAGAGTAAGAATTAGGGTCACAGAGTGATTCATGCAGTAGAATAGTATTCACGAATAGATGTATTGATTACTGTGAATACGTTTTTACTTCACCAGTGAAATATGACTAATTATATTATGCCTCTTTAATTATGTAATTAGTCTTTACCTAAAATTCTTTGAAAAATAACTCATTACATAACAATGATTTGTTTATTAACCAGATGGATTCTTTACATCCTCTGTAACATTAGTGTTTTCTTCCCAATAAACTATTCTTCCAAATACTGTTTTTTATCATATTGACTAATACCGTTTAGTAAATCCAAACGTTAATTGGCTTTTCCGTAAACTCGAGGTTTAAGAATAGCAATTCTTCGTTTCTATAGTATGCTGTATCCAAGAAAGAATTTATCTTATATTTCACAAACCAACAATAGTAATTTGTTATGTTTTTATATAAAATACAAAAGCAAAGTATGTTTTTCAAAGTGTATAAAGTATGCTAGTAGGGCAAGTTTTTCAGTTTAATTTGTTTCTGTCTAATATTTTATTTTCCATACATTGTATTTTAACATTTATTAATCACTACGATGTTTGTCTAATCGCCTGTAATACTGATTGAATTCTATCAATCGATTTGCAATTTGACAACTAAGATAGCTAGACGTGAGTGGACTGTATTATAATGGGAAGTGGGTTGGGGATAGTTCGATAGAAAATCATGCCTGATCCAGATTTCTCACTGTTTTGAACTTACCAGCAGGGCATGCCTGCATTCTTGAGGAAAATGATGCTCTCTGGAGAGTTGATGTTTCAGTTTCTTCGTGACTTTAAGTACATTTTACTAATGAAACCTGAGTAGATCAAACTTTCATGTCGACTTCCTCCAATTCATATTCTAAAGTTCTTCTAACGTTAGTTGTATTTTGCTTATATTTAAATTTAAGTTACTCATTTCGTCTAATTTGCCACTTACTAACTGGGTGTACGTACATCCTGATGTTGATGTTCTTACTTTGTTGGAGATTCTGGACCCCCAAAGATGAAATCAAGATGAAGTACTTGCCATTGAAATTTTGCAAATACTCATTGCATTAAGTTAATTGATAAATGTTAGATAAATGTCAGATAAATGTTATAATGTTAATTGTAGTAATTTATTCATGTTAATGTCTTGTAACGTTTATTCAGTTGGTGATCTTTAATTAATTGGTGCATAGATGTACTAAAATAGGTGTTCTGGATTCATATTGCTGGACTATTTGGCTCATCATTCAAGTGTTTTTCTTCAACCGATCATGACTAAGGATTGGGGCTGATTGATGATAGGCTGAGAATACCTCATCATATAAAGTCTGTAATTTAATTCGGTCACATAACAATGGTTCTGCTTTTATTTATTAATGGTAATTTATTAGGTCCAAAAGAGCCAAACTCCTGGATACAGTGCACTGGAATCCAGTACTTTTAGCCTGAAATATCACCGTAGTATTTGGTGAATTACTTACTCAATATAGCCACTAAAGTGCTCTAGAGATATGATAATATCAGAAGAGGTTTGTGATTTCTTACTGTTATATATTTATTTTAGGCTGTATGCTATTGATGTTGATAACGCTTACAGATAGGTAATTTCATAGTTGTTTTACAGGCTACATGGTTTAGAAACATATGGATTATAAATTATTGTTGCTTATTTGCTCAGTAATAGTATAATTTCTATATATCCATAGATAACTGTATGTCAAACTAACTTATTCACATCCACAAGCAATAAGTATATAGAAAAAAAGTCAATAACGATGAGTTTGTCAGAATTTTCTTTGAATTGAATGTAAATCCAAAAGACATCAACTCAAACAAACCGCTTCTAATTAACTAATTTTAAGTTTATTTTAATTACACATTCAGCATACATACTACAGAGAAATGTACAATATGTAAACTATTATGTCGAGAGTTATTGAAGCAAGCTACTATGGAGTACGGGATTTATCTATATTTGGTCGTAAATGTCGACAGCATAAACTTATAAATTCTTGACTATATATAATATTTTGCTATTGGAAAGCGACGTTTTTATAGTTCATGTATGTAGACATTCCAGTTATAATATATTTTTATAAAATTATTATTATCATCTTCCATCCTTATTCTATCTATGATTGACTTGATTACTATGCAAATACAAAGATTTAGTGTATGACACTAGACAGTGACGCTGTTAAATGCATGAATCATTTCTTCAGATAACGTTCTTCATTTCCGATTTCTACATCGTTTACTTTAAGACATCTGACAGTTATCACTAATATCATTGGAAATATTGCTGATCATTAGATAGTATTGAAGTTGCTTCCCACAATTTCTGAACATTGTATTTACAGACTTTTAGTTGCAGAGATTTAGCCACTGACTTATTAGATATCCGATACATTTTAGCTTCTGCAATGGTTTCCTAGCTGAAGGTGAAGCTAATAATGTTTTCTCTTCCGTTACTGAAAATATATTAAAATAGAATTATATAATGCTAGAGAAAATTAGGAGGATATTTATTGCTTAGGAATAAGTAAAATAAACTGTTTTAACAGTGTGATACAGAAATGAGTTTTTATCCTGTCCTTTGTCTTTTCTAAGTTGTATTAAAGCCAAAACAACAATTTTGGCAGAATCACAAGGATTCGTTTTGTTTCTCGGTTTCTCACCAGCTACCTGCAACTCAGAATTATTCATAATCGTGAGTGGTGTTGTTCAAACATGTCAGGAGTGAAATAGTTATTATTATTGACATTGACTAATTGTTGCCCTATCATGAATTGATAAAATCCGGGTTTTTACCACTGGACATCGACCCATTGGTGCAGATAATTAGGTGATCATTATGAAACCTGATGGTTATGGGTAGATTGTCTGGCGATGTCGAGGGCCTGCATCGCTCAGCAGTCCTATTCTAAGATCACTCTATGATGAATACAAATAACTAAACTTAATACCTGTCTCCAGAAAACCATCTCAATATATTTACAATCCTCAAAGATAAATTAGCTATACTTATGTTACATCAGAAAAGTTTTAAAGACATTAATTGACATGTGAATAAATGAGAAGACAATAAATATCGTTAACACAGTTGTGTATTTATGGAGCATTAAGAATAACATTATAAAAGATAAGATAAAACTGTAAAGAACATTGACATTAAAGTTAAAAAAATAATAAATGAAGATAAAAACAGTTTAGATAACAAAAAATAGTTGCTAGCACTGAAAATATTACACAATAAAATCTTAAAACTAAAGTCACCAGGCCATAGCTAAGTTTACTATGGTACCTTATTGCACGCATAAATCAATTTTAAATCTTTTTAAAGGTATTTGCTTCAGTGTAACATAAGAGATTTGGATTTTTCTGTTTATTGCTAGTTAAAAAAAAATCATAAAATGTTATTAATATGTTTATTATTAGTTAGGTAATGAGCAACTGTACTAGTTAAAATATGTTGTTCTCTTAAACTCAGCTTATGTAACATACATATTTAAAAATGCTAACATTGATCTTCCATTCTGTTTTTCCGATATATGTGGTTTAACACGTATATACAAATTGTTATACACAATTGTAGGTAATAAATATCTTGAATTTGTCCATTTATGTTTGTTGTAAAGAGTAATAAGTTTGATAAAGAGATATTTTGACTGTATTAACAACGTTTTTAATTCCTTAACGATTATTGTCTTCTTAGTGATTCACATGTACTTGTCAACTTCAAATTTCTTATAAATTTATCTGATATACCAGTAGACATGATCGTTTTATTTCTTGCGATTAAAGTTAGTTATTGAATGCATACATCTGATAAGAAATTACTAATTAAAACGAATTCATGAAGATTTGTAGCTAAAGAGGATGGTTTTGATTTGATTGTGTTTTCTGAGCTAGATAGTTTAATTATGGGACTTTTATCGATATTTTGGACGACTTTATCGGCTTAAACTTCATACAGAAATGAGTTATGTAATTTCCTCCATAACTGAATAGCAATTTGTCCTATCGACCTTTAATTGTGAATGGTTGCTGTTGATACTTGTCTAGTCATTTTTTGTACATTTATTTTGATTCTCTTCTCTCTTCACCTGATGCACAGTAGTGTAGTTATATATTAATGTTCCGATTGCAATTTATGAATTCAATTGGGAAACTAATAAATAATTACACTTCTATGAACCAGGTCAGAATAGAAAGGAATTTAAGTAAGTTTTCAAAAAATGACGATAAATGTCAACAACAACCATTCAATTAAAGATCGATAGACCAGACTAGTAGTCACTTGTAGAGAAAATTGGATTGTTCCCTTCTATGAAAAGTTTTCCTTAATTAAGTCGTCAAGAATTTTTAATTTTGTTCTTAATTTTATTTTACGTGTAGTTATTAAAATTTATGTTCTTATTTTTATCTTATTACAAATTTACAAAAATTGTAGTCATAGTAACAGAACCTCTTTGTTATCACTAGGGAAAGAAATTAAAATACAGTATGTTGTTAAATTGATTTTAGTAAAAAAAGTAGATAACAATTCATTTGGGATGGTTATTTTTGTGGAGATTGGTTATTTTCTTTGATTGAATATATCACAGATTGATGTTGGCAGGGTACCATTGACAACAAGGGAGCACTGGGCAGCTATTTCGTTCTAGTGTGGAACTCTTCAGTAGTGCACACCTCAGATTCCACACCAGGGGCATTAGGTTGATGCGAACGCCCAACCATCTGCACCACTGGGTCGGCATCCAATGGTAGAATTCCCACTTCTATCATACGAATCAGCTGTCCAGTGCTCCCTTGTTGTCAATGGTACCCTGCCAACATCAATCTGTGATATATTCAATCAAATAAGATAACAATTCAACATATTAAACTTTTCTCCATAAGATATAAAGTTTCATAATGTAGGTTATAGATAAGTACTCATGTCGACAAATCTCTTACTTAGATGATACATTTGTATTTTCTACTCTTCTTAATCATTATTAATTGTTTAACTGTATTCATTACATAATGTATAATTTAAGAATTGATTTTTGTTTTTCATATATCTACTTGATTAAAATAAAATTTCATTGTCAGTATTAAATTGAATTTTCATATTCATATGTATTTATCATTACCTACTTTTATTCTGTTCTTTTCATTCATTTTATTCATTTACGTAATAATTAATTGATTTTATTTCATTGGTTAATTAATATGTACGCATATATTACTTATGACAATGTTAATAGTAGTAGCATTAAACTCAATGAATTATCTATAAAATTCAGTTGTTATTTTTTTTTTGTTTTTTACAATTTGAATATCGATGTTGATTACTTGAAATATAAATACATACATTCAATGATAAATTAGCCCAGTGACTATTACAATTACTGAAAAGGATAGTTTAACATTTCTTTTCAAATGAAGTTATAACATGTGATAGATAATAATATGCATATTATTTGTAATAAATGTAGTTATAATGCTAATTATTATTATTATTTATTATTAATCATTTTTTTATAATACTGCATACTTAACATACTCACGTGAAAACAGTAATTCGTGTGTATTACTCTCTTATCATCTTGTTTGTTTTATTCTTCATTTTTCACTATAGTTCGGTTATGTTTGTTTACTTAATACCAATCTGCATACATACACCTCAATTTGGTTATGATAATCAGTTTACTAGTGATTAACTTCAGGATGTTCACGATGCTAGTCACTTGTACGAATTCGTGACTGGTAGATTTCAGAATTGTTGGGAATGAGACAGTTTTCACTAATAACAATAAATGATCATCGCACTATATCACAGATTGATAGAAGTGGGAATTCTGCTACAGGACGCTGACTGGTCCATGGTGCAGAGAGTTAGGCGTTTGACGTCTGACCTGAAGGCCCTAGGTTTGATTTTCTTATCGCAATCGAGGGTGCGTGCTACTGAGGAGTCTCATACCAGGACGAAACAGCTGTTTAATACTCCCTGATTTTCATTGGTACCCTATGAACATCAGTCTGCAACGAATTGAAGCAGCTAAGCTCAGTACCAGTCTCCACGCATTCATCCAAAGTCAGGTTATGTAGTTAGTGATTGTGTTTTTTATGCTCAGTAGTTTTGTTGTGAGTTTTTCATGATCATTCTGCACAACAACGACATTGCTTACTCCATGAAGTCATTAGTTGTGTATTCATTCCACAAATGTTAAATCGGTTCATCCTAGTCAGTGGTCTTGTTCTTAATTGTTTTCTTTACAAATGGCACCGTCTTAATTTAGGTTTATATTATTGTCGGCATTAAAATTGGTTCAACTCTCATGAAGTTAACTTCTAGATAATATAACCACTGAGGAAGAATTTGTTTAAAATAACAGCTTGAGCTCTTCAGGTAAACTATCTAGCTTAAAGGACTGAATAATTTTAGTATCATCTACTTGGACTCCATCATTTCACAGTCTTAGAACAACAGACAAAAGCTTCGTCGATCGACTGTAGGTTTTTGTGTAGCAGTACTTCGTTTCAACTGCGTTGAGGTATGCGTTGGTTAGGCATTCGTAATTCATGCTCCAGTTACCTCAGTCGCTAAAGATTCATGGCTAAATAAAGTATTTTTCTATCTTGCCCAGTACCTAATGCTTAAATTCAGTACCTCTTACTTACTCGTTGTCACCAAGTCAAAACTGTTATGTCTGGAATCTACGACGTGACCATGCGCTCACGAAATTACAGTAGCACACACCAATAGGAGTTTATAGACGGTTCCTGTACGTCTGCCCGATGCTCACTCAATCTCATGTTGGAATGGGGAGAACATAAGCAGACGAATCAACCAGAGAGAATCATGTTTCGTTTCAAGCACTCCTTTATATATACATAAAACCTGACCACGTAGTCAGCCAATTAGGAAGTTACCATCACTACAAAATAAGAAAGACTGGTAGTGAGCTGGAGTACTCGTACACTAACGGTTAACTGTAGTCTACAAATAGAAAATGGAATGCTAACAGTTAGTGTACTAAACGGGTAGACAGGGTGAGAGAGACATGGTAATGACTAAACCAACACGTTTACTTTACACACAACTAATGCAATTAAAATGATCTCCCAAAACACAGTTTTGAAAGTTGGTCATTTTTTTTAATCGCCTGATATAACAGACGTTTGACAATGTGCGATCACAGCTTCCATGACACTTACGATCATTTATCTTAACAAATCGTACTAGCCAACAGAGGAAAAGTATTTTAACGAAATCACGTCAGCATTTAAAAGTTCGTACCTTTAACGTCTTTAAATCTGATCTGTAGTTAAATTATCATAGATTGTTATTTTTAGGTAGCACACTATTCATTGTTAGATTACCGTCACATATTAACATGCATGTACAGTAGAATAATCAATATTAAGTAATAGTAAATGGTCACTTATCATGTTCTTGCTACTTCATTATGACCTGTTGAGGCGTTTAACTAAACTTTGCACTTAGAATGTGACTCGAAGCGTAATACACAGTTGCGTGTCTAGTAAATGAGTTGAAATAATGAATTAATGTCATTAATTATCATCATCTTTCACTTATTAAATAGACAAGTAAACTACAAAATTTAGTTAACTAAAAACGGTTATTGAACGAAGGTGGAGTTTTTGGAGATGGGTATTGAGTTTAATTACTTGTGTTCGTTACAGATTGATGTTGGTTGGGTACCGGTGAAAATCAAAGAGCACTCGACAGCTCTTCCATCGTAGTATGAGACTTTTCATTAGTTATTTTTCAGGGGCATTATTCAATAGCTTGTAATTTATCATATACTGCTTGATAATGAATTTATTAGAAAAAGATCTCTCCATTGTTTAGATGTTTTCGTAATTAATTACATCTTGATTAACAAATTAGCAAATGATTTTTGAATGTAAGTCAACGTAGATAATATTTTATGTTATGTGGTAAAGATTTTGTTCAATTTGGTGACAATGGCTGTTCGTCGAACCGTATTACAAGTTGATGAAAGTGAAAATTCTACCATTGAATATCGGCCCAGTGGTGAAGATAGTTAAGCCATGAAACCTAAAGTCCCTAGGTTGTTTTCCTTAGCATATTCGTGGGTTTCCGTTTCTGAGGAATCCCATACTTAGATAAATCAATAATTCATTCCTGCGTTGTTTTCAATGGTACCAAGGCAACATCAATCCATCACCTACACAAATAACTAAAAGAAGCAATGCTTAAAATTAGTGTTGTATTAAATAGAGATAACTTTTTCGATTTCTCCTTTATTGTACTTTTGTCTTGTATTCAGATTTCCTTGTTACTTTATGTGTTTAATCACGTTTCGTACGTCTAGTATCCAGGTTATTTTTAAAACTTCACTATTAACATCATAATGTAACAAGTTATCATTTTACAATTTGAAACCCTCTGTTATTTCTAAACAGTTGGATACTAATTTGTAATGGTTTGTAACTTCGAGTTGATTTTGTTAAAGAATGTTAGATATCAGTTAAAACTATGTATACTTTTTTTTCGTAATTTGATAAAATGAATTTTTTTCGGCTGTTTTTTTAATTGATTACTCAAAGCGTTAAATAATTTTATGATAAAAGAAAGCAAACACTTTCAGGGTGGTAATGGCGGTGGCTTGTTATCATACCTTTATTGAGTTTAAGCGCTACATCTTATTATTCTTCATTAGTATATATACATTTTATTGCAAATTACCAAGGTATCGCCATTTAGTTATACGTTTTTATTAAAATAAAGTTTGATTGTGGCTAATGGTACAATCAAAGATAAATGTTTTATCTTATTTGGTAGTATGTAACTACATTCCAGTGCTGATAATCTCACGAAAATTAGACACCTGTACGTTTTCTCCAAATGCCAAAGTGTTGTTTTCTGAGTGTAATCAATTACTGTCTTATCTAATGAGTATACACTTATTCAAGAAATTTGTGTTTTCACGTTGTCTTTATCAATGGTCTCAGTTGAGAAGTTCCTATCGGCATTTGTGAATCATGAAAGAATTGTCTTTTATTTTCTATTCAGTTATATTTGCCAACAGATAGAAAATGTGCTTTTGTGAGAAGAAATTAATTAGTATAAAGATTGTTTTTAGGCTTAACGAAGACAAAGAGTGTGTACTTCTCCATCATATCCCCTAGAGTCTCTAAACATTGGTGGCGTTAATTATGAGGACTCCAGTCAAGCAGTCATTACATGCTAACATAGCTCGCATAAATAGTTATTGACCTTTTGAATTAATGTCATGTTTTGGTTTGGGCGCAAAAACGTTTTATCTTACCCCTACGCTAGCCAATATTGAACATCGAGGTAGACGGTAGTTGCATATACGTAACACATGTACTAACTGCCTTAATTAATGAAAATTTGCAGATCTTTTCGACCAATTTACCTTGTTTTCGTAGAACCGGACTTCATCACTTCTTTAAACTCTAATAGCTTATGAAGTCTTTTACTGTTAAAGTCCACATTTCATATCTATATATCAATAGCAAGTGCATTACCGAGGAGGAAACTTGTTTCATAGATAGATATATGGTTCGTGTGACAGGTGATGTAAGTCATCGTAGGCCAAAGGAGTGTTGTGTATCCTCACCGAATCTTTAGACATCAACCAATTTACCAACAATAAGAAAACTTGGAGTTCAGCTACTTTACTTTCCACTACTAGTTCAAATGTTTACGCAGACCACTCACCGTTCTATTCTACTGTATAAATGCAAACCATGACCATTAAGAATAGATGGCATTCACAGACTATTGGTATTTGATGATAAATGTCTTGGAAGCATTCTTATCGTTTTCTCTGATCACTACGTAAGTAATAATGAGTTTGGACTCTGGCTTTCGTGGAAAAGATGATTAATCAGTCGATGAGGTTGCAAATCTTCGTCGACTGATGGTCTTGACAAGTGTTACTGTGCCTAACGACTGCCTGCCTCAACGCCCATCGCTGACTAATATTGGAGTAGAGTGCAAGAAATTTAGGGGCGATCAAGCAATAGTTCTCGAACTGTTTTCTGTACCATGTTGGTAGATGAAGATTACCTGGTTGGGGCTCACGCAAATGCCGAAGTCTAAGATTGGAGACTCTTCTGATATGACTCAGAATCGATTACAGTGGCGAAGTAATTAAGTTGTTGTAGAGAATATTTTGGCATTAGATTTCGTTCTGTCCTACAATTGATGTTATTTATTGTTTCTCTTTCATACACTTATTATTTGGCTTTTTTCTTTTCGTTTCTAGTTATCATCATATTTTGGTGTATTCGAGTACGTCATTTATACTTAAGTCAACGACATACTAAAATGTATGATCCAGATATGTTTCAGAATAGCCAAGTAAAAAATGATACACGATTTAGTTATTCTAGTACATCACATCAACCAATTAGTTCATTCCCAGTTTTACCAGACTCCAGTAATTTACAAAATAAACCAATGAATTCAGGACAGAATACTAGCCTAGCTAATTTACAACATCAATTTTTATATCCAAATGTAAATTATTCCACATATAACAATTATACAACAGAGAATCCATTGAAAATGAATACTTCCATGAATGTGGGTTCTGGAGATAGAACAAGTTGTGCTACTATCTCTTCACAATCTCCAAGTAAGTATTAATCCATTATAACCGTATATATGTATATATCATTTTATTAATAATTATAGAGTTATCAACTGATTTTTTTTTCAGCATCTGATCTGAACTTAACTATTGGACGATGTATGTGGCGCTTAGTTATCTATGTTGAATAATTTATCTCAACAAATATTCATCAAACATATCATCAAGAATAAAATGAATAATGTTACATAGACGGCATCTCTAAGATTAAGAGAACTAGGAGTATATATGTTCCGAAAACACGTACAGGATAAGCCTACTAACATAGGTAATGGGATAATGAACAGTAATCATTTAGTTGCAATTAATTTAGTTCCAATGAGTAACTTCCTAATTCCCTCTTTTACTGCGACACCTACTGACTCTGATTCAAATCCGTCATAGAACATCAATCCCACAAAACCGTCTCTATTGAAAGTTTTAACTCACCTCTTAAAACAATTTCATTTCCCAAATCTTTATGCATAAACATTATAATTTGTTTTGTCCAATTTATTTCTCTGAGTGGTTTAAAATTTAATCGTTGACTTTGAAATCTGTAAATCCTGAACTACAGTTTTCTAGTTTTCAGAGCTGGTTTATCTCACGTTTTTTTCTGTGGTATCAAATCCATATATTGATCAGTTTCAACCTCTTTTTATTAGGGTAAGCACTGTTAAAGAGTTCTACACTAGAACGAAGCAGCTATCCAGTACTCCTTAGTTTTCAATGGTACCCTGCTAACATCAATCTGTGATGTATTCAATCAATTAATTTTTTTAAATGTTTGTTTACATTCAGATTTTCTATGTTATTGACTAAATGGTTTTTTGAGAAAATAAAATAGTTGATTAGTTTAAAAGTTAAAATAAATTATTATTCTAAACAAGTAGTATCTTCATTTTCAACGTAAATAAAAACTAATTGAGTTAAGTTAAATTATGATTGTTTTCTGAAGAAATTTAAAAAAAAAAGAATAATGAAACCAGACAGAGTACGCCCATTTTTTTTGCTTCAATATGACAACTAAGTAGTTTATGATTTCTTTAAAACAAAAACAAATGAATGCAAGTGGAAATTCAATGCTGACCCAGTGGTGCAGATAGTTAGGCTTTCGGCGTCAACCTGAAGCCCCTGGTGTGGAATCTGTGGTTCGCACTGCTAAGGAGTTTTACATTAGAACTAAACAGCTGTCCAGTGCTCCCTGGTTTTCAATGGTACCCTGCTAACATCAATCTGTGATGTATTCAATCAATTAATTTTTTTAAATGTTTGTTTACATTCAGATTTTCTATGTTATTGACTAAATGGTTTTTTGAGAAAATAAAATAGTTGATTAGTTTAAAAGTTAAAATAAATTATTATTCTAAACAAGTAGTATCTTCATTTTCAACGTAAATAAAAACTAATTGAGTTAAGTTAAATTATGATTGTTTTCTGAAGAAATTTAAAAAAAAAAGAATAATGAAACCAGACAGAGTACGCCCATTTTTTTTGCTTCAATATGACAACTAAGTAGTTTATGATTTCTTTAAAACAAAAACAAATGAATGCAAGTGGAAATTCAATGCTGACCCAGTGGTGCAGATAGTTAGGCTTTCGGCGTCAACCTGAAGCCCCTGGTGTGGAATCTGTGGTTCGCACTGCTAAGGAGTTTTACATTAGAACTAAACAGCTGTCCAGTGCTCCCTGGTTTTCAATGGTACCCTGCCAACATTAATCTGTGATATATTTAATCAATTAATTTTTTTAAATGTTTGTTTACATTCAGATTTTCTATGTTATTGACTAAATGGTTTTTTGAGAAAATAAAATAGTTGATTAGTTTAAAAGTTAAAATAAATTATTATTCTAAACAAGTAGTATCTTCATTTTCAACGTAAATAAAAACTAATTGAGTTAAGTTAAATTATGATTGTTTTCTGAAGAAATTTAAAAAAAAAAGAATAATGAAACCAGACAGAGTACGCCCATTTTTTTTGCTTCAATATGACAACTAAGTAGTTTATGATTTCTTTAAAACAAAAACAAATGAATGCAAGTGGAAATTCAATGCTGACCCAGTGGTGCAGATAGTTAGGCTTTCGGCGTCAACCTGAAGCCCCTGGTGTGGAATCTGTGGTTCGCACTGCTAAGGAGTTTTACATTAGAACTAAACAGCTGTCCAGTGCTCCCTGGTTTTCAATGGTACCCTGCTAACATCAATCTGTGATGTATTCAATCAATTAATTTTTTTAAATGTTTGTTTACATTCAGATTTTCTATGTTATTGACTAAATGGTTTTTTGAGAAAATAAAATAGTTGATTAGTTTAAAAGTTAAAATAAATTATTATTCTAAACAAGTAGTATCTTCATTTTCAACGTAAATAAAAACTAATTGAGTTAAGTTAAATTATGATTGTTTTCTGAAGAAATTTAAAAAAAAAAGAATAATGAAACCAGACAGAGTACGCCCATTTTTTTTGCTTCAATATGACAACTAAGTAGTTTATGATTTCTTTAAAACAAAAACAAATGAATGCAAGTGGAAATTCAATGCTGACCCAGTGGTGCAGATAGTTAGGCTTTCGGCGTCAACCTGAAGCCCCTGGTGTGGAATCTGTGGTTCGCACTGCTAAGGAGTTTTACATTAGAACTAAACAGCTGTCCAGTGCTCCCTGGTTTTCAATGGTACCCTGCTAACATCAATCTGTGATGTATTCAATCAATTAATTTTTTTAAATGTTAGTCCTTATTTAGCTCATTACGCTTCATATGATTACTTATTCTGATTTTATAAGATGTAGATTATTTTCAATGTCATCATTGTTCATTAAGTGTATTGTATTTAGCATCCACTATTCACCTACTCATATTCTAGATGAATGCTGCATAATTAGATTTCATCATAATTTTCTTTTTACTGAATGATAGTTTATTTAACTTTGTCAAGTGCATGACAGTCGCCCACTTATTTTAATTGATGAAACAGCACAAAGATATATTTAAAATTAACGGAAGTTCGAGATGGTAACCGCTGAATTGCAGGTCAGTTGTTTAGAGGTTGTACGTTTACCACGAAGCCTAAAAATCTTGACGATGTAATTACTCACTGCTACTTGAAAGTCTCTTCCTATATGGAAAGATCTGTCTGATGCTTCTGGCTATCAGGGGTTGTCTCACTTATACCTATTTAAAATATAAAAATTCAATTGATAATATAAACATATCAGTCAACCAATCAGATACTTTAAAGAAAAGTTAAAAAATAGGGAAAAATCATCCAATGAAGTCGGTAGTATCCTTCACTCCACTCATGGAGATGGTTCTTATAGTTTTATTGTTTTGTAAAATAAACGGATGTTTTTTTCATTTTCGCATAATTTTAATTTCAGTAGCACAAGTGTGTGTGACTGCCCAGACTCAGTAGTCTAGTGGTGAATGCGGTGTCGTTTGTCACGAAACGGACTGCGTTCGAATCCCACTGTGAACATCAGCATTCAGATGTGGGCACATCCTGACGTTGAGTCCCAAATAGGACAAAATGCTCGTCATGAATCCCACTTGCCAGTCACAATGCAATTTAAACAGTAAGAACTGTTTTTATTCGCTATCACATCAGTTGAAATCAAAACATTAACATGTTTTCACTTGTCATTTACTTGCTAATGGACATGAAATTGACATCATGGGATCAACCAAAAATAATGAATAAACAAACAACCTTGAATTTGTTTGAAAGTGTTTATATATTCCTGTCAATTACATTATGGGCTGAAAATGACCACTCTCTGTTTCGAAATGTGGACCTTAAGCGAATGGCATTAATGCAGCAGTGATTCACAAGTATAACTAAAAGTAAATTGTGACTTGAATGTACGATCAAGAATATGTGTTTTCTTTTATTTAAAACTCATCACTTAGATACGCCTACATCCTAGTGTTGATGTTTACACCGTGACTCTAATTCAATCTGCTCATGTAAAATACAGTTGCGTTGACTACTAAGTTTACTGAGTTCAGATAACGAAATTTGTACGGTGGGTTAGCATGTATTATTTGAAAGTGCTTATATCCTCCCATTGAATTTAAATGTTGGCGTGAACATAAAAATTGGGATACGAATATATTAAGCTGACGAACCGTTAGTAGTATTGAACCCGCATCATGCATTTTATTTATCATCTATAGTCCAACTTGAATCAACATGAAATTTATTGTATTTTATCAATGATATTTAGTTCCATAAGTTTATATTAAGTCGATTTATTGTAAATCTTGCATTAACCCCCTCGCTTCACTGACTTCGATTTCAAATACATAGTTTAATTGCATCTTATTTCATCATCCGAATTAATAATCTATTTTCTTTGTTCTTTCCTCATTTTTTAAGCTTTGTTCACATTTTTGATGTTGAAAATTGTAACTGATCAGTATCTCTTGTCATATGTACATCCTATGCTGTCTGACTAGATTTGACGTTATAAAATTTGATTATATCTAACAAGTGAAATTCAACATGTACATTTCTTCTTATCTATGACTTGTCATATAAATGTACTTATTCTATCTCAATGTTAATGTGTCACATTGAGATTTGAACACGTTTTATCCAATTCATACTCATACAAAAAAGATTATTAATATCTACAGGTTGTTATTAATAGTTTCAAAGAGAGTAAACGAATTCATGCTATATTATTCTTCAATGATTATTTATTCTTATTTTATTCAAAATTATAATTTACTATTAACGATGATATAATTTTTAACTATTAAAATTGTGGTGGATACTACCTATAAGGTCATCAATAAGTAGTAGGTAGCAGAGCGTCAAAGGAAATTAGGAAGAATCAGTAAACAGCATACAAGGCGAGTTGCGAAGTGGCAAGAAGTAAAGCATGATTAAAATACAGAGGACAATCGAGAACAACCAAGAGAAGCAAGCTAATAAACGACACAGTCTAGAGAACGCGGAGGATGTGCAAATTGATGATTGGAAGTAATGTGTGTAATATTTTATGACATACTCTGTTTTCGTCAAACGAAACATTGATTGCCCAATTGGTATTTTTCACAAAATGATTTAACTAATATACTATTCATTCATTCATTCATTCACTTAATTACATTGATGTACAAATTTAATATCGTTGTAGTATAGAATAATAAATAGGGAAGATAATAGAACATTTATTAAATTGAAATGATAATGTTATGCATCATACATAACATTTACATTGTTTATAATTATCATTTCTGGAATAGACTTCAACTTAGAATATTTTATAATGTTTACTAGTGTCTATGTTGGTAACTATATTTATTGATTAATTAGTAATTTGCCATGAGATAAGATAACATGTTTGAAAATGTATTCTTGTTTATTATCAAAATTCATGCTAAAGATTAAACTGTTTAGATTGTGTATGTGAGTATGTGTGTGTGTGTGTCTGTTATGATGTTTTGACCTTATAGCCTCAAACTAATTGGGCATAAATAGGATGAGCTTATAATCTTCCCGTCGTTTTGTTATTGACTGAAGCTCGTCAGTCTCTGTTACTATATATGCATTCTGAGCAGATTGCCTCGACATAGCGAATTATTCACAAGTACTGTTTAAGTTAGACGGATAGTGTAGAAATAGTCTCGGCAGCAGTAGGCCTTAATATATACAAAAGGAAAAACAAGATCCTTCGATACAAAACAACAAACACTAACCCAATTACACTTGACGTTGAAATTCTAAAAGATATAGGAACCTTTACATACTTAGGCAACGTCTTCGATAAACAAGGAAGGTCTGATGCAGAATTGAAGGCGCGGATTGGAATGGCAAGGTCAGCATTTCCACAACTAAAAAACATCTCGAAATCAAATTAACTGTCAGCCAACATTAAAGTCAAGATATTCATTGCAAATGTGAAGACAGTTCTGTTGCATGGAACTGAAACTTGGAGAACTACGAAAAGCATCATCCAGAAGTAACAAGTATTTATAAACAGCTGCCTCCGTAAGATACATTGGATTTGTTGGCCAGATACCATCAACAACAGCCTTTTATGACAGAAAAAAACCAACCGAATTCCAGCCGAGGAAGAAATTGGGAAATAATTCTGGAGCTGGATAGGACACGCATTGAGGAAATCATCAAGCTGTGTCACAAGATCAAAACTAACTTGGAATCATGAAGACCAAAGGAAAAGAGGAAGACCAATAAGCACATTGAGTCGGGAATTGGCGACAGACATGAAGTGAATGAACAGTACTTGAGAAGAACTGGAAAGGAAAAACCAGGACAGAGTTGGTTGTAGAATGCTGGTCGGCAGCCAATGTTTCTTAAGGTGTAACAGGCATTGATTGATTGACTGTTTAAGTTGGGCGTAAATTGGGCATAAAATGGATAAGATGTTATTATATCTGTAATATTCCAAAGAGTAAAATAGTGCATTTCTGATGTTTCATTGTTGTAAGCTACTTCTTATACTATTCTTGATTACCTTATTGTGATAGCTCTTGTGATTTAATTAAGAATCAGAAAAAAGTTTGATATAGAATTAAAGTCTGTAAATCAATCTGAATGTTTAGGCTTCTGTAGATGGTATTCCAGTTGAAATCAAACTAAATTGCTTTTTTAAGTGATTAACTAGAAAATAAACTAATTATCATGGATTTTGCAGTCATTGAGAACAAGGCTGCATCATACTGTTCTTTAATCATTATATGCTACTTCCTGGTGGCAGTTTGTCAGAATTGAAGATATGAGCTATCTTGTTACTGCTCAGGTTATATGCTTATAAAGTTTCTCTGTATGCATTCGCTGTTTATAGGTATGTGAGTGTGTTCAAGTTGTTAGAGGTCAGTCACACAGGACCTTTTCACAAGTGATTTTTGTTAAGATAGCTTTGTACTTGTTACAGCTTTACCACCTGCAATGGAAATTAGTAGAGTAAGACAAAGTGTGCATTTTAGGATCAAATTTTTCTAACCACACTGTTCTTTTGTGTGACAGCAGCATAGATGTTATATTGGTTGTCTGAGAAAAACACCTTGCAGCCGTCATACCTGTATACGGTCGACAGTACGACTTCGCCCTCGGACATTATCTTGGCTACTATTGGTATTACCGTTTTTCGATCTAGATAGTTATCGTGGTAGGGCTTTAAGGGACAATTATACGAGCCACTATATTGCATTTGGCTTATTACATTAGAAAAGCTTGATCACCACCTACAAGTTGCAGCAACGGTAGGGTGTCTCTCTGTCATGTTCGCTGCTTGCGTTGCAATTAATTTACCCATTTTTCATGAAACATATTTTGGTAGTTTTCATAATATTAGATATCCTTCGTCTCTTTAGGATATCGTAATCAGACGCATGTGCTGCACACGTACGTTAGATAACTGAATTTCTAAGTAGATTTAGCCTTCATCCAGTCCATTTAGCAATCTGGTAATCATAAATGAATTATTATTTAATTATGTAGTTGATAATAATTGGATTGCTTCTCACAAGTCTTCCGTTATAGAAACCAAAAGTTGATTTTTGTCTAAAAATGTCTATTTAACTTTGATATTTTTTTTCATCTGACAGGTTGGATTGATCACCACTACTTCAATACACATCATTTTAATTCTGCTGCACTTTTTGATGGAACATCTTTTAATTTTTATCCATACAATCAACAGGCAACAACTGTAATGATGTCATCTAAGTCGATATCACCCATATCACCGATAACAACAAACGAACCAAAATGTAATTCAATTCATATTCATCCATTAGAGTCAAATAGTTATATTGACCCGTCTCCACCTCCTAGTGGCTTATCACATTCAAGACTTAAGTCAATAGCATTCATTTCACATTTAAATGCATTTGGTCTAAAAAATAAACGACGTTTTTCACATTTAACCAAAAAATCAAATAAATTAAAAGACAATACTACTAATCGCAATATTGATAGTAGTCATAATTACTATAATAATGGTCAAACAAATCCATTACCAATTACAGAGAATCATGAAAGTTATTCTAATGCAAATATCCTGCCGGATTATTTTGTGAGTCGTTGTTATAATTATGCCATTCATTATTTTAAAATGTATTTTCTTTCATTTTCAAAAATCTGTTATTAATAAGAGGCTAAATCGAAGGTTATCCGCAAGTTTGTCAATTAATATTTCTTTTTACAAAAATTTGGTTAGATTTTTTTCCACTTAATTGGCTCATGATGGATACTAAAATGTTATTTATATTAAAGATTTAGATGGTAAGCAACTAGAGTTATTCACCACTAACTCCTAGGAATTCATCAGTGTAGCCTGATTTACATTCCGGATAAGTGATAGTAATATAATAAAAGATGAATTAAATCGTGAGTAAGGAATACACTTTAATATGCATCATTCACTCACTAATTGAATGAGGTGTGGCTGAGAAAACTAGACAAGATTCTTTTAAATACCGAAAGCACTGAGGATAACCATACAGGAAATTATTTGTTTGTTAGTATTGTTGTTAAATGTGCACTTGTTTAGTTTTAGTAGTCAGTACTATCGATAGAATAGTTAAGTCACTGGCTTCTTTATAAAGTCTTCATATTTCCTTTTATACCATTTGCCATTTGATAAATAACGTAGCACCTATATTTGATTGAGTATTTGACATATAATTGGCAATTTAGTCATATGGTGGGCTATAATTAGTTGAATGACCTACTGAATCAGAATCTAATAATAATAATAATAATAATATATTTTATCAGTACCACTAATTTCCCTACAGTAATGAATGCTTAGTACCTATCCCTGACACGCTGTTCAACATTGTAACAAATTTTTCTTTAATATGCACTGAAATTTTAGGTTATTTACAAATACATTTCCCATTCATCATTAATTACAAAAGTTCTCTATCCGTTCATCTGTCAGGACACTTTTATTTTTCTATAAATTTACATGAATTCCGGTGTATTTGTGATTGGCTTTTGCATAAGATAGACACAGGAATATATCCTAGTAAATCTTGCTTCCATTTAAGTTTTCTATTGTCTAACGTTTCATTAATTGACATATCCTTTAATATGGCTTGTCATTATGTGCAACAACTAGTACTCGTAATTATTAAACATATAGTGGCTTAACGGAGGTTAGCTTTGATATGTTGTATTTTATTCATCACAGATTGGTCTTAGTAGTGTTTTGATGCAAACTAGGCAACACTGCATAGCTCTTTTGTCTTTTTATGGTACTTATCCGTGACAGTGCTCACCCATGACTCCCTACCAAGGATCGAACCCAAGACCTTCGAGTTTTGAAGTAAACGTCTAACTGCCAGCCCTACGAGGCTGACATCCGAAGGTGGGATAACTAGTTTAGTCGATTTTTGTTTTAGCTTTTCAATTACCTAGTGCCGTTGGCCAAAACTGTTTCACTACACGCTAGCCCAAACTCTTCTATTTACGTTTTCTCACTAGAACTTTGAAAGTTTTGAAATGGGTCACAATTATAGCTTATTATAATCGGGCTATCGCAACCTATGGAAAATATAGTGTGACCTTGATAATTACCAATCAGTGCCCGTACATATTTGTCCCGCGTCTACTGGTTCCCAATCCGGAATGAAGAACACAAAATAAGTAAACCAACCACCAGACAGTCAATCAGTCCGTCGGATTATATTTTACTCATCCATTTAAATATGCACAAAACCTGACGACGCATCAAACCAATAGAAAGAATAACATTCGTACAAAACAGAAATAATAATGACTAGGGACTGGGGGGTACAGTTACATAATTAATTGATCATAGTTCCTTAATGGCAAATGATTTGACAACAGTTCATGAGTCTAATGGGAGTTTAGGATGTCGGGAACATGATGATAATGGAAATAAAATAATCGTTTAACATATACTCAAAATAAATGAAATAGTCTCCTGAGAAAAAATTTGAAAAGTTAGTTACTCCTCTTGAATCGCCCAATATAACAGTCACTATCAAGACGGTTATTCTATTTAATTTGAAGCAGTTTTGTAGAAATTGGTTTTAATTTGTTATTTTGTATTCATCAGAGACCGGCATTGGTTATTGACCCTTGTTGTTACTTATGGATGTCTTTTTTGACACGAGGTCTAAATAATCTAAGTATCGTGTCTTCTCTGGCGAAGCCGTGAATAGACAATGTCACTTGGAAGTCTCATACTGTGACAAAATTCTGTCAGTCTCTGCTTGGTGTACAATGGGTACTAAGCAAGATCAATCTGTGACGATTACAAGCAGCAAAAGAAATAGATGCGTTTGTAGTTGTAGCAATAGTAGCATTGTCACACATCACAGGAAGTTACATTGTCAGACAACTGTTCATAACAAAACAAAATAAAAACAGAATTTAAATGATATTTTAATTACTTGTGTATTATGTTGCTAATTATGTTATTTCATTTTAAGAGCAAATGACCTAGATATACTTTATAGTTATTGTCAACAAGCCTACACTTATCACTGTTGGTTATTTTTAATAATATTACATAGTTAGAGTTAGGGCCTTCGACGTTAGCAGCGATACCTGTAGGTACTATGTTTAATTCCCTAGCGCGACTTTGAGTCTCATACTAAGGCAAAACAGCTGTTTGATTTTCCATGATTTCTAATTACAACACAATTATGTAACAATCCTCACAGAACTAACTCACCTCATTGTCTTTTATTTATATGAGTGGTAATCATATAATTGATTTCTTTTGAATCGATTGCTTTACTACAAGATTATCCATCAGATTTTATAGTATCTATCTCTAGTTAAGCCAAATTGATTAAGCTGTAGTGTTCAGTTTACAAAGAGCTCGATTTCTGCCTAGTGCTTCTTAAATTCACTGTTAATTTATCCTCCTATATAGTAGATGTATATCTTAAGATACTCTGGTGTTTATCATATTTACTCATTTCTTCAAGATTGTTAACATCATACTATACAATAGACTGATTTATGTATTTTGTATGCACATCATTATAAACTACAATTCATGAGTTGAGCATTCTTCATTGTAAATAAATATTATGATCTGCATATTTGTCTTGCATACATCTAAATACCTCGGAAGTATGTAAAGATAAAATTTATTTATAATTATATTGTATTAGTGACATATTGATGGCAGTAGTATATTCATTTGTGTGTGTATGTGTCTTTGTGGTCCCACCAATTTACACAGCATATTTACCTGGCTACATAAAGAATATCATGATACAAGTGACTATATTTTGTTTAAAAAAATTTCAATAACGAGACAGAAACGAGAAAAATCAATGTAAAATAAACAAAACTTAGTTAATAATAGGATTGTGTAATACTTCTTCAACATAATTGACGCTAAATGGGTTGGGATTGATTCAATCTATATACATCTATAAAAGTTGTAAAAGCGTTGGAATTCTATAGCTGGATAATGTAATTGTGTTGCTGATTTTCTTGTAATTGAGATGCTTATTCATAAATCTTACTCATTACTTCATTATCTATACGAACTAGGACTTTAAACTAAGTTATTTGTATTTGACACAGACTAACTCCAATTGAGTATCTTTGATAGCCCGTGAGTAATAAACAGCTGATTTATTCTGGTATTGAACTCTCCAATAGTGGTGCGCAATTTCAACCTCATCGGAGATAGGACTTTGGTAACTGCCTCACTGAGGGCTCATGTGGACTCCATCGACCAGCTATCGTGAGAAATAATGATTAGTGAAGCTCAGACAGGCAGGAAATGTAACAGTTACCACTAGTTTAATTGGATGATCGTCGTGTCATATTTGATTGAATTGGGAATCTTTTCATTGTTTTTCATCCTAATGGTGTTAATTATTTAGTGTTTACCATGTGGTCCCGTATTCGATCCCTGGTGGGGTCATTGAAGTGCACTGACACTTAAGAATTTCACAGTAAAATGAAACAGCTTTCCAGTCTTCACTGGTTTTTAGTGGGACCAAACTCAGTGAGACGAATACAACTTACAAACTACGCTAATCTCCATAATACTTTCATCATTCAGGCTGCATTCACTCTTCTACTAACTCAGTCTCACTTTGAATAAAATTGCGTCTAATAGTGATAAATTATTTTACTATAAAAAGACTTCATATCCAATTTAGGTTTCACTATAAACAAAGTCCTTATGGTATATTAGCAGAGGTTTGTTGAAATTCATGGTTACAGTTAGTTAATCTTTCTTTAAAGCGTTTTAATTAATAGTTATTGGGTTCGAGTTACAGTATGGATACTAACAATATTGTGATACAGGTGATGCAGGTAAAAATATAGTAACAAACAGACAGTTCAGTTGCTGTTTCGGATATGAACAACGATAAATTAAACGCTGTTACTTGTACTTTTCTTCTCATTTAACAATTTAATGGTTATTACAGTAACTCATCAAATAGGGATTGGTTTGAGTCTCATTTATTATGAACATTGACACAAGAACGTTGAATGTCCAGTAAGCTGATGAGTTTTAAAAAATCTAAGACACAGTTGCTGGATTCTACTGGGTTTCACTACAGTAAGTTCACTTCAATACAGCACGCATCAAAATATAAACATCAATAAAGCAACACAGAAATGAACAAATATCAGAAAATAAACTTTACAATACAATAAAATAAGTTTTATTAATAAACTGGTTAACACAATCAACATCATTCATTTAAAAAACCAGATGAGAAACGAATTTTCGAGTTAATGTAGCAGTAGCCTTATTGATATACTTATAAGACATTTAAGACTTTGTTACTAGTATCTGTTTATGTCTACACAACTCATATTATTAAATTCAATTTAATTATTCCATTTGTATACATTTTAGTGAATGACAAGAGTATATATTTATATATGGTACCTCTTTGAAGAATTGAGCATATACTGACAAACATTCAATCCATCAATTGATTAAGAATGCTTAACTTGATTAGGATTTCAACGAATAGAACATTTCAATTATTAAATATTTATTTCATATGCTAGTCACCTTTCTATATCCACTCTTAGTAGAAAATACCATTCTACTGCTAGTTACATAGCGAATCTATTTTTCATATAATTGTATATGTATGTTTAATTAGAATATATTTAGATCTTCCGATTGATTTATCATGGACTGAAATTCATCAGTCTCGTTTGTCATATGTGCATCCTGATAGGATTGCCTCCATTTAGCGGAATTTCACAAGTACTGTTTGAGTTAAATTGTCTATGGCAAGCGTAATCCAAGACGTGCGTTGTTTGTCCTATTTGAGACTCATACAATTGTTTTTGTATGTTGTTTGCTATTACTATTATGATTTATCAATAACACCAGTAGTAATGATATCTTTTTTTTCACTATTTGTTTATAGAATTTCAATACAACTGAATCATATGATAATGATTATTTCTTATATAGTCTACAAACAGCTATATTCAATGGTTTCATTCCATTGAGTGCATCAGATCAACAAAATACATTTCATGATTATTACAAAATGTCATCACCCCATGCAATGTCGATTACACAAACACCATTTACAACAGCCACTACAACAACACCAACAATTCATGAAGAATTCAGTCATTCATTTGGTGAAGATTTAAGTTTAGGCAACAATAATAACATTCTAACATCTCCATTAAGTGAATATGATTCATCAAAGCGAAATTCTCGAACATTCTCACCAGATTTTAAGCAATTCAGTTATAATTCTACTAATAGTAATAGTAATAATACCAGCAGCAATAATAATCGATTTAGATTTCCACCACCTGGACCTCCAGTTGCTGGTTGGGTTAATCAACTTATTCTTAAAACTAATAATCATGAGAATTCGTTGACCTCATTATCGAATGTTGCGAATATACTACAATCCTCATCACCAACACCAAAAGTAACAACATCATTAGAAAACGAGAGGAGAATATGTAAATTAGATCGAAAACAGTCTGATACTCCTGTTGCACTTTATAATGCACCTGTACCAGTGATTACAATGATTGATATTGTTAATATGTCTAGTTCTATCAGTATACCTAACAGATCTATTTCTTCTGTACCACCATCTCCACAACACATCCCATTTAATTTTGTACATTCTTCACGCTCATCGGGTTTAACCACTTCAAATATAATACCAAGAAGACATGCAGCTACGAAATATACGCAAAAGGAATTACCCTTAATAGGTAATAGTAGAATAAAGTCAATTCAAACCAATTCATCTTCATTATTGAGAGAATCTGGTAAATTGATAAAATTTGTATATTTTTGTTTGTCACTGTTAACTGACGTAAATATAGCACAATTTTAATTTTTTTTAATCACAATAGAAATGATATTTATAATAATCTAAGGTGCTATCAGTTAGTCCATCATGAACAACGTAGAACCCTAATGCTGTGTCCTATAGTAGGGTAAGCAACGCTCAGATATCACTAATTTGGCACATCATCTACACGAATGACATCGAAACCGACAACTGAATTCTCCATGAAACACTAACTGATTTCTTACGCCCCCACCCCACCTTGAAGACAAAAGATTCGATTATATTTCGTGCCAAATCTATAAATGTAGTTACAAAGTAGCCTTACAACAGACAAAAATATTAGCAAACTTAAAGTGATAGCAACCAATTACATGATAGCATTGTCTGTAAGGAAAATATGGACAAGTATATCAGATATCACCAATTCTACAATTAAATAAAAAATAACGAAAAATGCAGGAATTTAGAATAAAAAAATAGCTGGTTCACATTCTTCTTAACACTGATAGATAGGTTAACCGGTTAAATTTACAGTACCATAATGCTAACGTAGAAAAATTGATAGTGACATCAATTGTAACAAAATAGAATCTAATTCAGTTAAAATCATTTAATGGGTAGAAAGTTATAAAGTCACTTCAGCGTTCAATCTCTAAGGAGAAACAAAGGGTGATTGCATCCACAATATTGCTATTGATTCCTAGTCATATCACGTCGAATCAAGCTGACCCAACCAACAAGTTTTCACCTATCTACGTGGCTTACACAGGTAGTCAACGACTTCATCGATTTATGCACCTTTTTAGTTTGGCCATGCCTGCACTAAGGTAAGCGTTTATTGTCCATACGTAATACATATTCTAATCACTTAAGTTGGTGAAGATATGCAGTCTGATTAACCTATCTAACCACTGTAACTAGTACCGTACGTCAGAATTTCCCTTTTGATGTAACTAATAAGCATGAATAGTGCTTCAAAGATACCTTTGTTAAAACACTAATACCCTATGAATATATTATTTTATAACAGTGCATGTCTACGTATTGAAACAAAGTAGAGTACTGATAAATCTAATGAACTTTCTGAATCCGTAGCAACATTTGGCGCTACTTTATCAGTCGACTATTAAGTGAAAGCATTGCTGTCATAGATCATTTTACAGATGTCACATGTACAGAAAATTCCGAAAGTCAGGAAAGATTAAACGTTGCATTAAGTCAAATATTAGGTTCACATTTCTTATATATATATATATATATATATATATATATATATATATATATATATATATATATATATATATTTGTGATGTTATTTCCAGTGCATAAATCTTGATCTCTCAGTTATTAACTACCTTTAATCACGACCTGATAGCTTTCGCACATCCTGAGCTAGTCATTTCGACGCTGCCTACAGTCACAGGTTTTAAATAAAGTAATATTCTAATCAACAATGAAGTCCATGGAACCCGCTACATCTTTCTTGTGACTTTTCAGCTAGATATACCTGTATTCGAGTATTGATGTTTACACCAACGGCCTTCACTTTGAACATCCAACACGTTGCCTATCGAGCTTCTGTATCTAGGGATCCAGTTGTGCATGTGTTAGGTTATAAATGATCACATCATGGATACTTTGGATTACGTTTAACTTTTGGGCATCTAATAAATTGTATCCATAGTATTTTTAGTTTAAAGTTTCCAACAAAGTTGAAATGTGTATGACAGGGAAATCTAGTTTCACTAAAATTTCTTCAATTTAAGATGTTTTTTTGTAATGTGTTTTTCGCCATGAAATAACATATTCACTTATTTATTGATTATATTTTTCTCATTTCTTTTTTTTCTATTAGATTTTGTTGTAGCCTCGAACAATTCACCCATTACTCTAACTAATACTTTAAGGAATAATAATGATAATACTGTATTATTTCATAATTTAAACAATGATAGTAGCAATGTCACTACTGATATCAATCCGGATAATGAGAATAATATCATGCCAGTTCAGCTTTCTCTAAGTCCATTAAGTTATTATGAAAATCAACATAGTGATAGTGGTTACCATGATTCCATTATGATTGCTGATCAGTCATTATTATTCTCTTCATCATCAGTGGATCATTCACTTGATCTCCAACAATCGCCAACATTTTTGCCATCATTACAACAATATGATTTATCACCAATGAATCTACTAGATAATGTAAATAATTTTTTCACAACAACCACAACATCTACCACTACTGCGACATTAACAATAAATACGACAGAAACAGTGGTAACGTCAACTACAACAGCGGAAACAATGACTTTAAATGCTATATTTTCTGAAACGATCGATATGTTAAACAACCATTCTCTTGTGGACAAGCATATTGATGCTCACAATAACACAAATAATCAGTTTGTTTATTCGAAGTTGGAAATGCCTATACCTGTTACACAGTCTATTTCTGTATCCTTATCCTCAACATCATCATCATCATCTTCTTCTTCTTCAACAACATCGTCGTTTAGTTCACCTCGTAGTGGTCCGAGTTCTGCAAACAGTACCACTGTTATGTTGCGTGATAATCCAAGTAAATGATTTTAGTTAATAAGATGTCTTAATTCTGTAAATTACATATATTTTAAGTTTTTTTCTGAGTTAAGTGGTTTAATTGCAAAACTTTCAACATTATCGTTGTGGATAATATCACCATTAACATCTATATCATTTAGTAGATTGAGCATCATATACCTCGTTTATATTTGATTGTGTTCTTGGGTTTTGTTGTGTTCCTGATATCTGTGTATGATGATTATGCTCTTCTGTGTGAATTAATATATTTGGTTCTTGTTAGTGTATTTAATAAATGCCATTTAATCTGAATGAAATATTTCTCAAATCCCTGACTATATCTGTTTACGTGTATTGGTATCAATGAAAAATTATCATATCATCTCACGGATAATATCAACTTGTAAAAACGACAGCCACAACTAATTAACTTAACCTTTTCGGGTATGAATGAAGCAAGTGTATGTACGAATGAATAAAGCAACTTAGGATCTAGAAGAAGATAAAGATTGGACACACTTGAGCCAGTGCAACCGATTCTGAACCATGTCACTTAGTGTTTCCAACCACTTCTCGTGATTGTCAAGAGAACCCCGGCAAGGTAATCTTCATTTACCGACATGGTTCAGACCGGCAGTCAAATACTCCATAGACTAATGCTTTATTTTGGCTTTGCCTTCCCTAGCTTCGTTCCATTCCACTTCTATGCCGGCTAATATTACACGACTGGGCAGGTGTTGGTTAGGCATACGCAACACATGTCCCAACCATCTCAGTCGATGAACGTTTACAACTTCCGACTAATTCACCATTTTTCTTAGTACTTTATATCAGATACCACTGTTTCTTATATGGCCATTCCATGATATACGAAGGATACTCTTCTAAGATTTCTATAATCAAATGCATGGAGGTTAAGAATATCTTCTATTTTCATGGTCCACGTTTCTCACCCATAAGTTATAGCAGAGCAGATTGCCGCTCAGTATATTCAGCCTTTTGTTAAAAGACGGATATCTCGCCTACGCCACAAATGGTGCAAGTTGACAAAAACCAGGAGAGCCTTTTGAATCCGGGCTAAGTTTTCGTCAGACACCAACCCACCAGCAGTGATGAGGTCAGTACGCCCAATTAGCCTATTCCGTATGGCCAATCTAGGCAATGATGGACACTAGTCTTGAAGTAACACTTTGTATTTAAAGATAGCGAAACGCATACCTAATATGCTTGCAGTGTTCTTAAGAAATCCTGTATATTATTATCATCACCCAATAGGGCTATATCGTCTGAGTGTTATAAGTTGATAATTCAGCTTTCAGGAAGAAGATCAATTCGGTGAAATCGCTCTCTATTATTCTCCAAGCCTACCAGAATAATCTTTTGATCCTCCATCAGCTCAATAGAAGTTTGGTTTTTTGTAACGTTTTTATTTAATTTGGAACCAGGTATGGCTGACGCATTTACGTCTGCCTTAAAATGTTTCCAAGCTTCTTCAAATTAAATATGCTGTCCTTGATCAACTAAGTATTTAGCTTATTCATCCCTAAATGCTTTCTCGGCTTTTTCTACTATAAACTGGAAACCAAGGTGTTTTTCCCGTTGTGATATTTTCGTATCTGGTAAAACTTGTGAAAATGTGTACTCTCACTCGTACATGATCCAAATTTGTGCTGCAGAATGAGCAACAATCTCTGAACTTTTCCAACGATAACTGATGCCAACATATGACAATTATGACTGAAAATAGAGTAGAAAGATAAACTTACACCTTACTACTGAGATGTACATCTTTTTATAAAGCCTTTATCCTCTATTTAATTATCCTATTGATTTACATGACATTCCATTTTATTGTTATCCGTAAGTTCTCACTACTTGTTGAATCGTTGCATTTTCAACGTACATATGCACCAATTACCATTTTAGTAAGAGTTTGTAACTTCTCATTGACATCATATAGAACTGAACTTATTTTGAATTTTATCTCTGTTACCATATTTTCATCCATAAGCAGACTTAGTATATTCGAGTTATACGAATAGTGAAATTTACAATGTGTATTTCGTTCTGTTTGAAAATCGCCAATTACCTAGATGTACATGTAATTTAATGTTGATTTTGATATCATCATTTGAACTTAATGACCTTTTTGTTTCAAGTATCAGTGCATCGTTATCAATTGAGTTGTTGAATTTAGATAAATACAAACTTATTCACTAATTGTAAAATTAAATAATGTATTTGTAATAATCTAATAAATCGAAATTGAGATGTCTGACGTTTCATATCTTAATGTAGTCCACTTCTTTAGAGAATAATAAATAACCAAATTACATTAACCTAAGTTTAAGTAATACAATGAAGCTAACCAAAATCATGAAAATTAGTACAATAAAACTATCAGTCTCATCATTTTTAAGTCATGTAAATCTGGGTCAAGGTGTCTGTATGCATAGAAAATGTAGTTTTTAAGATGAGAGGAATTCTTCAGTAATCTGTGTTTTTCATTTATGAGAAATTTAGCCCATTTAATTGTCATTGTTTGGGTAGATAGATCATTATCAGATGAACAATAAACCCTTCCTTTCTGTTATGTTCAGTGGGTTACGAAATGCTGTATCTACAAGCCTTTTTCTATAATTAGAAAACCTTTCTGGATGGTTTGAATATCATTTATGTTATTTTATGGTCATTATAAATGGTATGTTCTACAATTGCTGATTTGATTTATTACTTTTCATGCTCTCCAAGTTTACTAGGAGGTCATTTTATGTAGCTTTCATGTCCTTTGGAAAGAGTCGTGATTACGCAGAATAGACTCATCATTGTAGAAGGCATTATAATTGATTCAACGTAACCTGTAAATGCTGTTTTGTGTGGAAGTGAATAGGATCTTTTCTTTAGTTCTAACCGAAGCTAGCAGCATAAATATTTTCAAAGCGATACTAAATACTAGTAAATCAATTAAATAATGCAATTTAATCTACTCATTGCAATCTTTGTTTGTGTCAGCTAATACTTAACATATTTTGGTCTGAAATGAATGACTTATTGAATTTAACAAACGTATCAGTTCATATTTATTGATTATTGAGTAGTGAGCCACAATTGTCTTGCTTGTCTAGTCGTTTGATGCTGATTAACTCTTATCTAACATAGTGAACATGACATGAAGTCACTTAAACTAGTGGTCACATTTCAACTGGTAAACGTTAATCGATGACAGTGAAGATTATGTAAACATCTCACTGATTATTCACGATTTCATGATTTGTAAATGTAAATATCTCACTTCTTCAGGAGATCAGTCGTTACTTAATCGGCTTATGAATAACGGATATAGACTATGAAACTGAGCGTCCCAGTTTTGATTACTATAATGAGCATCAGTTCCCCCCATGATTGGAGTTGAATTGCATATACTACAGAACTAAGATCCTAACAACTGTTTCTAACCAAATAACCTACTAGTTCCTAGATAGTAGGACGGATCAATTGTCAATACTATTTTTAAGTAATTTTAACAAAATCCTATAAAAGTAAGAAACCTTTTAACGTCGAAATAAATCGAATTCATTACAACTAACTGATCTCAGCGGGTTACAAATAATTCTTGTCAATATTGATTAATATAAAAAATGCATATTTCTCTATTAATTGTAATTGAGTGTAAGGCCTATGTACATATATAACATTTATTGAGTAAAATATACATGATGTGTTAAAGAAAGGAAGAGTTTATTACGTAACAATTCGCTGTCTTACTGTATGGATGTGAGACGTGGCCGTTAAGCGTAGACGACATTCGAAGGTTATTCGTTTTTGACCATCGATGTTTTCGAAACATCGCTCGTGTTGGCTGGAATCCTCGGGTCAGTAATAACAAGGTTACACGACGGGTGTTAGGCAAATGTGGTAAATCAGTCGATGATGTGAATCTTCATCGACTGAGGTGATCGGGACGTGTTATGTATGCCCATACACCGTCTCCCTCGACAGACGATGTTGGCTGATATAAGAGCAGGATGGACGAGAGTAAGAGGCAGCCAATCCAAAACATGGCATCAGTCCGTGAAGTCACAGACTGCTGCTTAGAGTCGTGTCGGTAGATGCAGACTACCCAGTTGGGGTCTGCGAGAATTCCGTAACCAGTGGCTAGAAACACTGGGTAACATGGTTCAAAATTGGTCACAGTGGCATAGGTGTATTCAATCATTGTTCTCCCTTAAATCGTGAGCTTCTCTTTTCTCCCAGAACCGTATTCCCTAAGTTCACTCTTCCCTGTTTTCATTATTATTATCATTGAAGTAACTTCTACTTCTACTATGTGATATTGTTAATCTTGCTGTGCTTTAGAGGTGTGACAACGTGGTTGATCATACATACACATTTGCTGAAGATGTTTTAAAAGTAACATGAATAGCGTAGTTATATGTATATTACTTCATTGCACAGGTAATGGCACTGGAAACTAAAGAAGTCGATTGAGTATCACTTGATTAGATGATTGTTTGTAATGTGTTAAAGTGAAGTAGTTTGGAGATGTTTTATATCTTAAACTACTGTTAATTACCTCGACCCACAATGTTGGCTTACGTAGTAATAAGATGTAAGAAAACTGATGACAGTCAAATCAATACGTAGCATTAGCTGATGAAATTGTTGTTTTTTTGGTCTAAGTTATATTCTTAGGTGATAACTACCTGAATGGCTTCTGGACTATAATCGCAATCAATGGTTACAGACATTGGGTAACGACTTATCAGAGCAAAGCAGGTGCATTCACTCTTTATCTTCTAGATTTTAGTTTCCACTATATTTTCACACCTATTTTTCTTTTATTTTCCCTCGTCTAACTATGATTTTTCATAAGTCTTGGTTTGATCTCATCGTTCTTATGTGACATTTTAAGTTCACTCATCTTACATAAGTACTAGACTGTACGCTGTTCCAAACGGATCGACTGACGACTGTTATACATGTAAATGTTTTTTTTTAGTTTCAACACTAGAGCTCACAACTATTGCCATACACTTGACACACTGAACGTATTATTCACTGAGTTACTTTGATCCAGATAGCCATCTTTTTCTGCAATGGATATTTATTTAGTTTATGAAGATTTACATCTTTCTGTCGATAATATTAAGCACTGAAATTTATTAATCTCGTTTGTAGAAAATGAACTAAGCCCAAGCTTCAGTGTAAGTTTCAACACTAGGATGTAGGTACATTTAACTAATATGTTTTCAATAAGATGAAATCAGCCATCCAAATTCCACTGCCACCTAAAACTCAACCTTATTATAAAAAAAATAACAAATAGCATAACTCTCTATTGAGTTAATTTGATCATAGTGTGTACATGACAACAATAACTGATCAGTTTCAGTTCCTTAACCATCAACAACAAGATGATAGCTAGTTAAAGTTAAATATACTGCATCATACTTACAACAAACTGACTATTCATTTGTTTTTTTTCTTTACATTTCTATACTTTTGTAGATGTACGTCGAAAATTATCTAATCCAAATATCACTGAATTCAATAAACATAATCATCAAACTATTTTTCGTTCACCAAGTGATCCAGATGTATTTTACTCATTTTGTGATGAATCAATAAATAAATCAATGTCAACACAACCAATTCCTTCTTATGATGCATCAAATTTACCCAGCGACCATCATCGTCATCATCATCATCACTGTCAACAACAACAACAACAGCATGAACAGCATTTTTCAAGTATTCCATTATCACGTACAAATTTTGCACCAAATGGTATGATGAAATTAATGATGATGAGTACATTATCAGATTCATTTAAATATCATCTTAATAGACAAAAATCTGAAAGTCAATTACTTACAGATCGTCATGATTCATTTGATGATATTCCATGGGATATACAACTAACTCCTTTATATTAATTATGAAAATATTCCTTCTTCTTCCTCTTCTTCTTCTTCTTGTTCTTCATTTTTTTCATCAATTTTATTAAATGTTCAATACTTTATATTATTGAATATTGAATAAATTCTAATGATGCATATTTTAAAGTTGAATAATCTTCATAGTGAAAGAAACTTTACTGTGATATACATACATACTGTCTTTTTTTCTTTTCATTCTTTTATTGTGTTTACTTTTCAATTCATCTTTTTTCTTGGTTATAATTATTCAAGTGATACTTCTCTTTTTTTTAATGCCCGTTTACTTTGTGTATTTGTCTAAGAAAGTGAATAGAAGTGAAATATGTTTCCCACCGTTTTGTCTCGCTTTCTCTCGCTCTCTCACATACACATACAGATGTAAACATAATATTTTGTTAGACTGTTTACTCAATTCTTCCAATGTTTTTCACCGGTGCTAATGCACTTCAATGAAACTCAATACTCGATGATTATTCTATTATATCATCAAATAGCCATGACATAATTTTTACTCTACAGTTGTTTTGTTACCTTTTTTGTCAATATTTCATTCATTGTTGACTTCATATATATTGTATCGCTGGATTCATTATATTTTATTAGCCTGTTTTTATTTCCACTGAACTAAATGTTTCACTAATATTTTTTTCTTACTTACTCTCACTCACATCAAATGATCTACACTTTCCTCTTATTATCCCAGGCATCTAAACAGCTTTATTTAAAGATCTTTTATAGAAATATTTTATATTAAAGCTAATTTCATCATTTTTTTTACAGTTTCAGGAATGTATGCAATCATGAGTGTATTACACACTGTTGCCAAAATAAACTCTCCATTCATACACTATACATATATATATATATATATATATATAGTGTTTGAATTGAACCTATAGTTTACTACATCCATTAAAATATATGAAATATTTAAAAGGTACATTGGAATGATGAAGAAATTCTTCCCGAATAGGTTATGTATACCCTTATTTTGTTTATTGACTCATAGAAGGGTAAAAGAGTTTTGTTAATGATAATACATAAGAAAGGAGCTGGTATTCAATTGAATATACAATTTTCAACTATTATATCATTGTAACATTATATGTATTGTATAATTTGGTTTAGCTTATATCTAACATAACTAATTACACATCTTCATGAAATTAACATTTGTATTGTCAATATTTTTTTTCTCGTTTTTTTCTTCCTTTTGTTTTTCTTTAATCTTAAACATTTTCTTAAATATTGATGCAATACCTGAAGGAATAAAATAGCGAGTAATTTAGTACATTCACTTTTTATTCTGCATCTTATGAATTTTCTTTGTTGTTTTCATTATTGTTATTGTTGTTTATCTTCTTTTTTTTACTGCTGTTTTGTTTATTTCTGTCTGCGTAAGTTGTTTTTTTCTTTTTAATTTTTCAAAACGGCCTCATTCCCATTATTATTATTATTTGTATCATTTGACTAACTTAATATTAATAAATTATATAAACATATTTTATGAGTATTATTTAAGTTGGATTGTGACTGACAAGTGGAATCCAGGATGCGGGTTTCATCCTGTTTGGGACTCATCGGCTGGATGTACCTGCATCCTAATGTTGATGTTCACAGTAGGATTCAAATGCAATCCGTTTCTTGTTAAATGCCACCCCGTTCACCACTAGACTACTTAGTCCAAACAGTTACACTTGTGCAACGGGAGCATTGATATTAGGATGAAGTTGTATATTTCCGTTTATTCGTTATAGACTGAAGCTGGTTAGTAATACTTGTAAATAACTGCTAT
Organism: Schistosoma mekongi; assembly: GCA_034768735.1. Lineage (NCBI taxonomy): Eukaryota > Metazoa > Platyhelminthes > Trematoda > Strigeidida > Schistosomatidae > Schistosoma > Schistosoma mekongi. Next base: position 8,426,325 of record CM068312.1, on the reverse strand, counting down.
ATCCAGGTAATCCGCTCAGGATGCTCATATAGCAACTATTATACTCTAAAAGTTTTACTATTAATCATTTGATTTTCTAATTGTTTTTTTTATATTTTTAACCTGAAATGTAAGAAAAGAAGGGAAACATGGCATCAGTCCATGAAGTCACTGACTGCTAGATTGAATCGTGTCGGTAGATGCAGACTACCTTGTTAGGGTCCTTGAGAATACCATAATCATTAATAAGAAACACAAAATAACATGGGTCAGAATCAGTCACACTGGCGAAGATGTATCCACTCATTGTTCTCGTTTAAATTATCAGCTTAAGATTGTTTCATAACTATGTTTTCACGCTCCATGTCTTTTTTACCTGAACCATAATCTATAAGTTCACTCTTCCTTGTTTTTATTATTATTAATATAACTGAAGTAACTTCTACTCCTACTATGTGGTGCTATAAATGTATTGCGACATGGATCGATACACACATGTTCCAGGTTCTATGTTGATCATAGATTCATACATACTTAAATTTTTAATCTAATGCAAAATTACAGATCAATGAACAATTAGAAGATCAAATTTAGACAATCACTAAAGTGTCCCATATTAGTTATCTAGTACCTTTTTGTAGGATGGACGGACAAGAGTTAATGATCGTTACTATTGAGAGAAAGCTGCGATTCGAGTACGATATTCCAATAACTAAACTTCGTTACGCCAATGACTAACATCGACTAATTACAAGCACCATCGACGTATATCAAAAGTCAGAACGAAGACTAGGCGGAATATTTATTAACGAAGCAACTGTCGAACGTGAGGTCGAAAGTTGAAAATTAAAATTGTAACAAGTTAAATCAATGTGTTCAATAAAAATATAAATGCAACAACCAAACAATGTATAATGTTCTGATAACAGTTCAATGCTTACACACAGAAAAGTCAAGTTGAAATTTATCGTTAACGTACAGTAATAGAACACTCAACACATTGTCACTACATTATCCCCCTCCTAGAATACGAATATAAAGTTATAAATGTATTGCGACATGGATCGATACACACATGTTCCAGGTTCTATGTTGATCATAGATTCATACATACTTAAATTTTTAATCTAATGCAAAATTACAGATCAATGAACAATTAGAAGATCAAATTTAGACAATCACTAAAGTGTCCCATATTAGTTATCTTATCGACTAATGACAACAGGCGCATCCTATTGAAGATAGGCGATATATTAACGAAGCAACTTCGAACGTGAGGTCGAAGTTGAAATTAAAATTAACATTATCATGGTTCATAATATAAAGCAACAACCAACAAGTATATGTTTGATAACGTTCAATGCTAACACGAAAAGTCAAGTTGAAATTTATCGTTACGTAGTAATAGACCACTCAACACATTGTACACATACACCTAGAATACGAATATAAGTTATAAATGATATTGTATTCGATTTTACAGCAAAAAGAGTGAATTATGAAGACAGAATTGCATAATTACAATGCTACTGATATAAACATGTTGATGAAAGATGTAAAACGAATTATTAATATTGTATAGTTTAATTATGATAGCAAATACAGTGCCAGCCTATGGCAAATAATAATGATAATAATAATAATAATAGCAGTATATAAATAATACTTATATTCAGTAAGCAGCAATAGTACTACAAGTATTGGTTTATGAATAAACTGACAAACATACGTGCATAACCGTAAAAGAAAAACGTTATACAAAACACTTGATGTAGTCTGAATATGACGAAACATGTATGTAGGGATAAAATAAAAGAAATAAGGAAAATATAGTTATGTGGAGAAAATAGTGTATTCACAAGATGTATATATATAACTAAGTATCTCTTACAAAATATAACACTTGAGTATAGGTCAATGCAGAGTGCAGAATTACATGCGTAATATATGTAATACAATAAGGAAAGAGATGATTTAACAAATAATAATATCGACAAGGTGTTTAGGCCAATGTACATGCCTACCCGATCGTGTAATACAGGGAGTAGCTAAAGCTGATTTTCGTGGCATTTCTGGCCGTTGTGAATGTTGAAAGTTGGACGGTATGTCGGGTTGCGAAACCGGTGAATTACTTGGGCTGTGAATATCGTCGTCAGAAAATGCTGGCTTAACTCTGTCGATACTGACAGCGTCTGGTTTCCCATGCTTGTCGACAATAATAACTTTATCCGTTTTTCTTAAGACTTTATACGGGCCATCATAGGCGGGTTGTAGAGGTTTCAGCGCTCCGTTCCGTCTGACGAAAACCTGTGTGGCACCAGATAGATGTTTTGGTATGTATACCGGTTTTTGCTGTTTCCTCGGCAACGGCAATTTTAACTCCTTCATGTGTCGTCTAAGACGATGCACGTAGCTGCTTTGATCACTTGAGACTTTAGTAATGGGAGTGATTTCACCTGGTAATCTCAAAGTAGTTCCATAAACCAACTCCGATGCCGAACAACCGATATCTTGCTTTATGGTAGCTCGTATACCTAGCATGACAATAGGGAGTTTAATTGCCCAGTCGTTGCTAGTCATGGTAGCTGCGAGAGCATTCTTCAGTTGGCGATGTAAGCGTTCCACCATACCATTAGACATCGGATGATAAGCTGTGGTACGGATTCTCTTTACTCCTAGCAATTCGGTAAGTTGCTGAAATAATGAACTTTCAAACTGAACTCCTCTATCTGTTGTGATGATCGCTGGAATGCCAAAATTAGAAATCCAGCCTTCTACTAATGCTTTAGCAATCGATTCTGCAGAGCTTTCTTTCATCGGGACAGCTACTGGCCAACGAGTAAATCTATCAATACATGTAAAAATATAGCTGAATCCGTTAGAGGGAGGTAACGGGCCGACTACGTCGATGTGAATGTGTTCAAATCGAGAGTCAGGATGGTGAAAAGGACCGAGTGCTGAGCTTGTATGTCGTTGAATTTTAACTGATTGACAAGCATTACACGATTGAGTCCACCTGCGTACATCGCGATTCAAGTTTGGCCATATGAAACGCTCCCTAATCATATTTGTTGTAGAATTTACTCCTGGGTGAGATATTGTGCATACTCTCAAAGATGGTACGTCGGAGAAGATGTGGTATATATGGTCGATACCTGCCCGTTGAGACATCATACAACTATTTTCACATTATCAATCAGTATTTTTTCGAAAACTAAGGAAGTTGTACTGGAAGATCTTAGTCGAGCTAATTCATCATCGCTTTGCTGTAACTGAGATAACCTATTGCAATCTACATTAGCAGGTTTAAAAGTGATTGACGATACTCTTGAAAGAGCATCTGCAACCTCATTCCTCTTGCCTGTGATATACTGAATGTCAGACGTGAATTGCGAAATAAATTAGAGGTGTCGGATTTCTCGCGGGGTATATCTATCATGATTCGTTGTAAGGGCTTTTGTTAACGGTTTGTGATCCGTAAAAATTGTAAATCCAGAACCTTCTAACATATGTCTGAAATGTTTAATAGCGAGATACATGGCTAAAAGTTCACGGCCGAAAGTACTGTAACGCGTCTGAGTGTCGTTTAACCTTTTGGAGAAAAATGATAAAGGTTGCCACTGACCATCAACTCGCTGTTGAAGTACGGCTCCTACTGCTATGCTAGATGCATCGGTACTAAGTGCTAAGGGAGCATTGTGATTCCGTCGTGCTAATAGCGTTGCAGAACTTAAAATGCCTTTCAACTGCTCAAAAGCTTTGATAGCTGCCTCCGTCATAATGAACGACCTGGAGTGTCCTCTTAATAGGTCAGTCAATGGCTGGGCTACTTGTGCGCAATGTGGTATGAAACGTCGATAGTAGTTTACCAAGCCAAGAAATTGGCGTAGCTTCTTAAAGGATTCCGGTACAGGGTAATTATTAATAACTTCTACGTTTGCCGGAATGGGTGTAATCCCTTGGGAGTTCACCACGTGTCCCAGGAACTGAAGTGAGCTTTTGCCGAATTCACACTTTTCAGGATTAACAACTATTCCATATGCACTTAATCTTTGGAAAAGCTGTCGCAAGTGCTGTAAGTGTTCATCTGTAGTAGAACTAGCTACTAGTAAATCATCAATATATGCATACACAAAATTTAGTCCTCGAAGCACTGTATCAATGAACCGTTGAAAGGTTTGTGCCGCATTAGTAAGCCCGAAGGGCATGCGAAGGAATTCGTACAGCCCAAAGGGTGTTGTAATCGCCGTCTTGCAGATATCAGCAGGTGCTACTGGAATCTGATAATAAGCTCGAACTAGATCAATCTTAGAAAAAATCGTAGTACCCGAAACGTTATTAACGAAATCCTGTATATGGGGGATCGGATACCTATCGGCAATAGTTTGCTTGTTCAAAGCACGATAGTCGCCGCAAGGTCGCATCTCCCCGTTCTTTTTTGGGACCATGTGTAGTGGGGACGCCCACGCACTGTTTGAAGGACGGATGACACCTAACTGAAGTAACTTATCAAACTCTGCCTTGGCAATCGATAGGCGTTTAGGATCTAGTCGTCGTGGTCGAAAGTGGACCGGTGGTCCTGTTGTGTCTATGTGGCGCACTATATCATGCTTCGCCTCCTTATTACCATATACCGCGCTTAGTAACTCCGAGAATTCCTTTAGAAGAGCCGAATAAGGACAGGTTGGAGTCTGCTGTGCCACCACTAGGGATAGAGATGGGAAATCGGTAACTATTCCCTTGATAAAAACGTTATGACCAACACTGAGTAACTTATGTCGCCTCACATCAACCAGTAAGTTGTAATGCTGTAAGAAATCGATGCCAATGATTGGAGCCATAACCTCTGCAATGATAAAATCCCATTTAAAAGGGGTATCCAACCCAAGGTTAAGCTCTATATGTCGATGCCCATATGTTCTAATTGCTGACGTGTTAGCTGCACGTAAAACAACGTTAGGGTTTATGTTTTTCTTTTCCGAGTCTGTAGGCGGTACCACGCTTACTTCCGCTCCGGTATCTACCAAGAATAGTGTACCTGTGTCTTTGTCCGTCACATAGAATAAACGGCTGTCTGGAACAACTTTGCCGGTGGTATCGGCCGTCAGAGACCACTGGCTCTGCTGTTTTCCGGAATGTTTGAAGTAACTGCATGGTGAAATGCACTGTCTGGCTCTGTTACCGAATTTGCGATGATACCAGCAAATACTAGCCGCATCAGCTCTAACTGGGGAATACCGGCGTCTACCTAAAGATTTACTTCGCCGCCGACGAGGTGAATCGTGTCGTACCCCCATGGAGCGTATTTCTTTACATAATGCATCAATTTTCCTTTCCAACACATCACATCTGTCCATCATGGGTGGCTTGTCGATAGTTTCAACAGCTTGGCAATAAGTGTGTTCATATATTCGATCTGCTATCATCGCGAGTTCATCCATGCTGGCTGTACTATCCTCAACAGCTAAAATCTGTTGTATGCTCTGGGGTAGCTTGCGGAGCCATAGCTGGTAAAATAATCTTTTATCAACAATTCTATCACCTAACATCGTCCGCATATGGTTTTTTAGCTGCGACGGAGTTCTGTCCCCCAAACGCACGTTGCTAAACAGGTGCTCGATAGTTTGGTAATCTGACAGCGACATTACTTTAATTACTGTCTGCTTCAAATGATCATAAGGAGCGTCAACAGGAGGTGACAGTAATATTTCACGCACTTGATCTGCTACCTCATCCGGAAGACTAGTACTAGCATAACCAAACATGCGTTTTTGCGACGTTATATTGTTTGCAGCAAAGTAATTTTCTAAACGTCCAAACCATAACGCTGGGTCAGTGGACTTAAAAGGTGGAACCGAAAGGTTGATATTAGAAACAGGAGTGTTGTCAAAATAAGCGGAAATATCGTCGTTAGAAGACATATCAGTGCGTAAAGGTTGTGAGCAATAAAAATTATAATACAAAGCGTGTCAAAATAACTGGTAAAAAAGAAAATACAATACTAAAGTAATGTTACACTTGGTTAAAAAAATAATCGGAACGGACTCACTTCGTCAGGATATAGCAGGTTGAAAAGGTGAAATATATATCCATATACAATGTTTAACATAAATATACTTAGATCCACGAGTATAAATGTTAATGCGGTCAGCAAATGTTAAACAAATAATTCCAACAAATATGATGCAGTAGAGGATATGATTGTATATGTTTAATCTTAATAATAAGTAAATGTAAAGTAATCAGCTCCTTGTACTGTTGATATTGCAGAATCTGTTCAGCAGATTGTATATATAATGAATAAATTTTCATGAAATCCATCTTTATAGAAAACAAATACTCTAAATGCTTTGTAGAAAAGAATATGAAGCAGCAGCAGTTCTCATAACCAAAACCGTTTCAAAGATAACCATATATACGGACCTAAGATTCAGAAGAGAAAATGTGTGATATAATTATAAGTCATCTATAGACGTCAATTAAATATTTCTTGCAGTAAATCGTCATTTAACAACCACTCATTTATATGTCTTAAGCTAAAAGGATAAACTACTACGACTGACCAATTCCATGTACAATTACCAGTTTAACTACTCATATGGAACTAGGTAAGTTGAGTCGTTCATTGAGATTACTTCTAGGTCGTATTTAAGATATTATGCTTTATAGATGAGTGAAAGACAGTGTAGATCAATAACGTCTTCTGTTCTAAAGTATATAATACATACGAGATATACAGCCTAAGATTCAGCGTTTAACACCGAGAAGCTTAGGTCTGAATCTCTTTCTTACATTATACATTAACATTACAGTTATAGGCATGAAGAATTTCAAGAATGACTTGTTTATACCAAAGAGATTTGTTAAACTTCATTCTACAGCTTTAGTTCGTAGCTTACTTTATCTGATTTACTTACTTTTAATTTTTAGTATCTTCATATCTTATTCTTTCATTTAATTTTACTATTCACACTTGTTATTATAATAATAATAACGATTATAATATTAATTACTATTACTATTTTTATATTGCAAAGACTGTCCCCATCCCTATTTCCTCGATTTTCATTCCCACATCAACACCAATCTAACGATTATCACAATTAATATGATCTCCATTTCACTGATTACATAGTTTGCATATTTCGTAAATCCTCTCTTTCAATTAAAAAACTAGGTGGTCAAAACATTTCACATGACAACCAATTAAATATTTACAATTAATCGATTGTAAGTTAAACTATCCAACGACTCTTTTAGCTTGGCTTAAACTAACGATAACAACAAGGCTTCTTAACTAATCAATCAATGCCTGTTACTCCAAGTGGAGCATAGACCGCCCACCAGCATTCTCCAGCCAACTCTGTCCTCGGCTTTCCGTTCTAGCTCTTCCCAAGTGCTGTTCATTCTCTTCATGTCTGTTTCCAATTCCCGATGCAATGTGTTCTTGGGTCTTCCTCTGTTTCTGTGGCCTTTAGGATTCCAAGTCAGTGCTTGTCTTGTGACACAGTTTGATGTTTTCCTCAGTGTGTGTCCAATCCATCTCCAGCGTCTTTTCCTAATTTCTTCCTCAACTGGAAGTTGATTAGTTCTCTGCCACAGAAGGTTGTTGTTGATGTTATCTGGCCAACAGATCCGAAGAATCCTACGCAGACAGTTGTTTATAAATACTTGTATCTTCTGTAGGATACTTTTCGTAGTTCTCCAAGTTTCAGCTCCATACAACAGGACTGTCTTAACTAATACAAACTAGTTAAACGTTAAGTTGTATTCATTAGAATAATAATCAGAAAAATTGGTAGACATAAGAATATATCGTGTTACAGTAAATACCACGACCAGATTAATTTTTCCTTCATCATCAGCGTCGTTTTTTAATTGCCATCTTTCAAACAATGTAGTGTTCAGTGACTAAGGTAGGCTTAGGTATCCTACCAACTCTAAAAGATCTCTTCGACGAATAAATTCATTTTACAACTCACTGGGCATATTTACAATTATTATAACTAATTCGTAATCGAGAAAAATAATTTTAAATAAACATTCATTGTTCCTCTTATTTATCTTGGAAAGAGTATGAATAATGGAGTGTGTAGAGTGCCAAAACGATTCATTTCATTTTTGTCAAGTTTTCATCAGCACTTCATAAAACATGTAATATTTGAAAGACAGTATTTAAAATTCGATATCACTAATTAATCACGGTTACAAAACCATTAAAATCTATCAACTGCAACAGAAAACCTATCTCACCGGGGGGGGGGTGAACTTATCTTTGGTGTGCATTCACGATCTCACCAAGTAATCGAGTTCAGAACCTTCAGGTTTGGCTGCAAACTTTTGACCTTTGAATTAGTGAATCGATCTGTACCAAACAGTTGTTATTCCCAGCTTCAATCAGTTTTCAAGATATAACATAACCAATGGAGTTCCACAGTATCAGGAGTGAAACAGTTATCCACCGATGATAATGAATGAGGTTATGCAAATACACTGAGAAATAACTAAAGTTAGAATTATCAACATTTGAATGCCAGCCTGCAGAATGATTTAATGGTTAGGCGTTCGTTGTGTAACCTTAAGTTGCTACGATTGACTCCCTGCTTGAGTTGTAAATACACACTAATAAGCATTTAACTAGATATCTCTATAAATCTCACTGGAACATTTTAAAAGTATTATTGGGCATGATAAGTTTCATAAACTTACCTTGAATTATGACACAGCTAATTGGTTATCTTTTAAAGCTATGTAATTTCAACAATAGGAAATCATAAATTTATCAAACATTTCTATATGATTTAATATTTCAGTAAAATGAAAAAAAAAAAAAGTCTTCTAAAGAGAATGCAATATTTTATTGATGTACAAATTCAACTCCTTTCGACATCCAGTGGGCTACATTTTACGACAGATATTGAATCTTTCTAATGTTAATAGAATTATATCTATCCATAAACGATCATATTAATTACAATGAAATCATCTAAATAGACACATAGTTTATTATAAAGCTTTTTTGTATATGTTTTAAGAAGGTTTGATTTAGTGAATAATCTATCATATATACTGGTAACTAACTGCAGATGTAGTGACTGAGCTGTATTTACCTTCGATTAAGTAACCTGAGATACGAGATAAAACTACTTGTCTGTATCATTCATATAATACTCCATAATGGTACACTCATCAACTGATTGAATAGAAAAATAAAAAATAATCTTGGATGCAACAAAGTCATTGAACATTGACGACTTTCAAGGTAAAAATATATAAGATGTTCTTGTTTGTCACTTTCCTTTTTTATTATCTCTAGTCATTAATTCAAAGAAATAGAGTTTTACTAGTGTGTATTCTGTTGTGACGCGTGGTATAGATCTTTTATGGACCACAAAGATCTCCGTCGTAAATTGTTGTCTGTCTAGGTTCGACTCCTAAGCTATGATTCAACTCCCAGGCTGAAACTACTCGTCAACAGGAACACGAGAGAGAAGACAGGGAATACTGCAATAAACACTTTACTGCTAGAGTTCAATTATGTACAGAAAATAAGAAGATATATATATTATCATAAATGTCCTTCAGGCTTCTATAGAATTCTGTAACCTTCTAACACAGTAGTGCTAAGATAACTGACCAATCACAGACATAGCACATGACTTCTCTCTGTCTAGAAGTTTCGGATAGAAAGCTATCTGCGTTCTGATTGGACACAATATTTCCTATTGATCTCTATGTCATATTGAGCTTGTCTCGAAGGCTTTTCTGAGCCTACCCAAAATATTCATTTCTACTTCAGATGATGTTAAATCATTAATGTCAGACTATGTTTGAAAAACCACTTCATTCGTGAAGTATTGTTGAATTCATCCTAAGGGTCACGGATCTGATCTCCTAGTGTGGTCGTAGGTGCTCACTAAGTCGAGACACAACAATGTTTATATTGTACATTTCTATGTTATTATGTATATTCAACAAGTGACTAGAAATAAAATTGGAATTAGCTTCTTGATTGGTTAGTAATCTCTTTTAGTTTCTACCCATTTTAAAATAAATCTGGATCTAAAGTTTTGTTACTGATTTCTCATTAAGTGTCAATATATATCTATTTCATAAGTGTATTAAGTAAGAGGATCTACAGAAAGTCAGATAAGTTCTGAGTGAATAATTAATGAACTGAACATAAAGTAAAGACCACCTAAAAATCTTTAATTCATTTCGTTATCAAGTACAGTTATTCTTTCTTTTCAAATGTATCCATTAATAACGTTTCATTTCTTCATATCTCATTCCTACCTCTCTCCTTGTTCACTATTACTATTATTATTATTATTATAACAAAGATTGTCTCCATCCAGATTTTCTCGATTTTCATTCACATATTGATCCCAAATTAATGATAATCACAATTACTGTGTCTCCACTTTACCGATTACACAATTTTTTCATATTTCACATATCCCCTCTTTTAATTAATCAAAACATATCCTATGACAACTAATTGTATTTAATATAGATTGTTGTTGGTTGGCACCACTGATAACCAGAGAGCATTGGATAACTGTTTCGTTCTAATTTGAAACTCCTCAGCAGTATGCACCGTTGAATTCTACAAGAAGAGTTTTCATTGAACCATAATGCATCATATATTTACGATTGCTAACTTAGTAATGAATTAAGCTTACTATTAAGCAAGTTGATTTCTAATATAAACAGAGAGAATACATTGCCTTATTTGAAAGTGAGTTTGTTTAACTCGTTGAGAGTTACGTTGGTATGCAATAGTACCCTAGTAACATCAGTCTGAAAGGAATTTAATCAAAAAAAACTTAATACTAATCTCTACAAGCCATCTCAATTCAACAAATTAAATTTGAACTAATCTTAGTGTTCGGTTTCAACATTTCATCCGTCAATTTGGTTCGAGCTTCTTCAGGGTAAATTAACCAAAATTAAAATGACCAGAGTTATATAGAAGGTCAATTCACTTGATCCCCTTGTGTAATACGGAACATTTCAGACAGATCTGATGTGAAAGTCTGTGTGTGCATTAGTTTTTTCAAATATTGACTTGTTGATGCTTTTATCTATTTATAAATTTTTCGAGTACAATTACAATTTAGGCGTAAAGGAATATCGTGGGCGCAATTGAGCAATTAGACGAATCATTATCACATTTGTGTAAACCAAATGTACCGACGATTGTGACGAATAACATTAAACAAACAGTGCTTAATATTTAGTTGACTGAATTCGTCACAAAGTTATGTCAGTAGAACATGAATGAAAATTAAGGAGAACTGCTACACAATAGCTTGTTACTTGTGTGGGACTCCTCAGCTGTGTGCACCCTTGGTTTCGACAGGGAATTCAACCCACCAACTTTATATCTGTCGACGAACGCTAAACACTTTGCACCAATTGATCAGCAGACACCTAATGGTAGAATTTGTCATACAGAGCTACGATCATCTATTGCCGCTCACAACAATTCTGAACTCTACCGGTAGTACAATGGGTTAGGCGTTGATTCGATTGTCCTGAAAGAGTCGAGGGTGAACACTGGTAAAAAATCTTATACTGGGATGAACCAGCTGCATAGTGCTCCTTTGTTTTCTATGCTTCTTCACCAACACCAATCTGTGACGAGTCCAATCAACAAAATTTAATACCAATTTCTACAAAACACCTCAATTAATGTGCTTAACATCGCTAAGTAAAATCATTGGCGATAAATTAAATGCCATAAGTGTCCGATTAATAATTATTATTTTCTTTGTTTCTGGGATAACTGGTAATCTTGATAAGCTAGACATTTACGAACGGTCTTACTTTGTTTATCAACTGAATCGAATGTTATTCTTTTACCCAAATAAACAGTAAGTTTATCCACCCTTCCTTTCTAAGTTGATTACACAATATATAGAAAAAACCCTTGAAAACTAACTGCTGATGCTGCATAGTTTTCTTTCCTATTAATGTTAGATAGTCCCGAAATATTCCTTAGAAAGTTTTACGGAGATGCACAAACGCTAGGAAGCGTTTCATTCAAACAGTATTGAATAGAGCCTTCATAGTAACATCTAAAAAGTACAGAATCACATGCCACTATTTTAATCTAATATTTGGTCATATTGATACTATATTTGGTAGGGTTCTCGAACCCTCCAGAAACTCAAAGTCATTAGTAATTCTGTAAATACCTAATTTTTCTGTATCCAAAAGTTATCTTGGCTGTAAACCATTCACACCTTTTCTCTGTATTCGATTCCCAGTGTAGAATTAGCCTAGAGTTATCTGAAGCAAATAACAATCAAATCATTTTGCATCTAGTTGGCAGACTTATCAGTAAGGTATTTCATTAGTAAAGCGTACCAACCATTCTACCAATGAATCAAAATTTAGAAACTACAATACAATTAGGTATTATCACATATCTAATAATATAAATAAACGGATAAAAAATATGGTCAAGTTATTGAGAATCAACAGCAACTGGAAACAATTGGAAAGGATTGGTCAGAACAGAGTTAAATGGAGAACCCTAGTGAGCGGCCTATGCTCCTCAGCGAGGAGTAAAGGGCATAAGTAAGTAAGTATTGAGAATCAATTTAATTTTACTATGAAGAAAAATCAAGTTAAATATTTACATGTGGATAGTAAATAGATACATATTTTATATGATAATGTAATTGAACAGATTCAATTATAAATTTCTACGGAGTCATATTAGAATAAATTGAAATTATTAAATCAACATAGTAAGTATAAATAATAACAGAATTACTTTAGAATTAACTACAGAGATAAACATTTAACTTCATAGACAACAGTTTAGAAGGTTTTAATACCATGGTTGTTAATCTTTCACATAAATACATATTCGTATATGTATAACTGCAACCCTAAAACATAAAATGAACATTGAAATGTCAAATAGAATATATATATATATATATATATATATATATATATGTATATATATTCAGTATTATTAGTATGCGGTAGTCAACAGTGAATTCTCCATCATCAATACTACATGAAGGTTGAGTATCGTTAGTAATATATACGTATAATACTGAAGAAAGTGATAATCTACTATGTAAGATTCCAATTTAAATCAATCAGTTTTATTGTCTAGTAGATTACTAATGTGTAATTCAGACATTAACTGACCTCTTGTATAACTGAATTATTTACACTTATCACTGAATAATAAAGTGATTAATGTAATTAGGATAAGTTTGTAATTTTCCGTTGATTTGAAATGGACTGAAACTGGTCAATCTCTGTTGCCATATATGCATCCTGAGCGAATTGCCTCGATATAGCGTCATTACACAAGTTATATATTTCAGTTGGATTGTGACTGGCAAGTGGAATCCAGGACGCGCGTTTCGTCCTATTTGGGACTTATCGGCTGGATGTACCTGCATTTCAATATTGATGTTCACAGAGACTGACCAGTTTCAGTCCATTTCAAATCAACGGGAAAATACAAACTTATCCTAATTACATATGTATATATACATATATATATATATATATATATATATATATATATATATATATATATATATATATATATATATATATATATATATATATATATATATATATATATATATATATATATATATATATATATATATATATATATATACCCGTTGCACAAGTGTAACTGTGTGGACACAGTACTTTAGTGGTGAACGCGGTGGCTGTTTGGCACGAAGCGGACTGAGTTCGAGTCCAAATGTGAACATCAACATTGGGATGCAGGTACATCCAGCCGACGAGTCCCAAATAGAACGAGACGTGCGTCTTGGATTCCGCTTGCCAGTTACAATCCAACTGAAAGTGATTAGTGTCATGTTTCTGTGGTATTTAGTACTAGTAAGTTTCAACGAATACGTAGATCAAGTAGGATACCTTACCAACTATTTTTCATCACATAACATTAAAACATAGTGAATATGAAGCTACTTCACTAAGGCTAGTAACTACATTATGCTTATTCATTCACAATTTACATAATAAATCGACATAAATATTGAATAATTCATGAAAGACCCTAGAAATACAGGAATATGATACATTTGGATACATTGGAAGTATTCCACCGTGTCACATTGTATCATTAACATCAACCATCTAATTATTTGAAATTGGTATTATAATGTGTAACAAAGACTTTGTAATAACTGAAGATGCATAACCGCTAGTTAATCATTCCTTTTTTTCGTATATACCTATTCTTTATTTATTTTACATATCACGATATACTACTTACTAATATTTAGTAACTTATGTTGCCGCCACTTAGTTTAAAGCATACAAGACAATTCTCCAACTAAACACTCTTTGCAGTCACTTATCAAATGTATGCTTATTAAACATTCACTGATATCCTTAAGGTAAAAACTCAGGGTAGTAACAATTGAAGATTATGAGACTTTATAAGTCTGGTTCAAATCTATAGACAGCGTCAACTGTCACAAGGTTAAAAGCATGCCTTGATGATGTGTTTCTAATAGAATCAAACCTAGATGAAGCAAGATTTCAATTACTTACGGCTAACAGGTCCTAATTATTTACAAATATGGTATTAGGCAATTGGTCGTCATAATAAACAGCGTGACCATTGTGTTGTTAACATGCAATTTTTCTTCACGAAACTGGATGCATCGTAGTACTTTACAAATTGACTACTAACGGAAACAGTATCTATAAAATGATGTCGTTGTGATTGGGCGATCCAAGAAGAACTATGTTTTAGAAGACTTTCAGTTGCTTTGGTCATTTCTAAAGCAAACAATTTATTTTTATCGTTATTATAACCCTCGTGCAGTATCCACCTGTTTAGCACATTAACTAATAATATACCGTTTGGCACAACAGTTAATCGATTGTGTACACGTTGCCTTAATTCACAACCACTGTCTCCTTCTCTTTGTATTAATGCAAGTTCCTCTATAGGCTGACCTGCGTAGTTTAGTTTGCTCATATATAAACGAAAAAAAAGCGGAAAACCCAGGAACACATTCTGTAGGGAAAAGGAGACAGATATGAAGAAAATGAAGAGTACTCGGGAAGAGCTGGTAAGGAAAGCCCAGGACAGAGTTGGTTGAAGTATGCCAGTGGGTGGCCTATGCTCCACATGGGGTAAAAGGCATTGATTGATTTGATTGGTTGAGTTATTTTACTTGGTTCCACTAACCTTTCATTAAAATTGATATTAATTAGTACATACAACAGTCCCATCATGCCTGTAATCTGGTGGGCATTCTATACCAACTTTGTAAATATAATTTATTATTATTATTATCGTCATTATTATTATTATTACGAAACAGCTAACCAACGCTCATCGGTATTTGGTTGTTATCTTGTCTGTAATTGATCATTCTCTGTTAATTTAATGTGAATTATGAAAAAAGGACTTAGAAACAGTTCTGCTTCATGTGTGTTTACAGTTAGATTGTGGTTGGTAAGTCTAAATTCTTTAGGGGAGTGTTTCGCACTATTTAAGACTCATCATACCACAATTTGAAGTAGCAATTTCTTATTAAAACAATTGATCTATTATCATCACTATTATAAGAGCTTCTTCTCAAAAAACAATAATATAATACCTTATGCATAAATGGTTGAATGGTCTACCACGTAGGTTACCATAATCTTGTATGACAATTATGATTTCGTACAGCATTTATATATGAGTAACTTGTTCTAGAACGATTTTGTAATTCCGATGAACGATAATTAAGCATTTCAAAGTTGTTCTTTATGGAATCATTAGAATTTGTTACAATAACAGATCTAAAATAAAACAAATGATAGTGTTCCTTGGTGAATAGTTTGAAGTACAATCCACATGATTAAATGTTACAAAACAAAAATTCTATCGAAATGACAAATTAGAGGAAACAAAGTTCATTTGATGTCACGAATTGGTTTGAATTAAGCAACTCCTGATCATTAGAAAACACTAGACAATTGTTTCGTCTTAGTATAAGACTTCAAAAGTATGCATTAACTACCTTATCGCGGATCGAATCTAGGACACTGTGGCTTTGTAGCGAAAGCTTTACCATTAGACGAAGTTTCATTTCTCTATAAATAATGTATGCTAATTTATTTATTCAACAAAAAGTATATTTTATCCTTTATTTATTTAAGCGACACACTGAAATCAACAAAATAAACATTAGGATGTACCTGAACAAGCCAATTTTTTAATATTAGAACTTGCACTTAGACCATTCACATCAAACATTACCGCGTTCCCTCACTAAGCTACTAAAATTTCACAACCAAGAACTCCTAAATACTGAAAAATGCACCATCTGTATATTCCACTTACCAATCACTATCCAAATTCATTCATACTTGTGAGGTATCGACAGTCAATTCGCTCTTGATCGAAACAGAAGTCGATCAATTGTAGATCAACATCAACGGAAAGATATAAATGCATTTAAATTACAAAATGGACAAACCAAGCGGTGGATTGAATATATAATAACCTAGTAAAATGCATACCATTATGTCGAATCAATCATCTGTGAAATATCATTACAATATTATCATTAATATCAAAGAATATGGATAACAATCAACATGAATTTCATTGAGATAGCATTGATATTCTTTATAAATCTACAATCGTGATATTCATACTGATAAACAATCAGTATGCACATCTGTTATGATGCAAAAAAAATTGATCGGTTGAGCAAAACGCCTAGTCGATAAATGCGCATCTGCCCTATGTTCGCTCATCCACAAGCCGGAGATAGAAGGACAAGACGATAGACTAACCAAACAGAATCAGAATCCTATTAAATTTCCAAACATTCCTTTATATATACATAAAAGCTGACCACACAGTCAGTCAATTAGGAAACTAACATTAATACAAAATAGAACTGATAGTGAGTGTGAACCTGAGTACATATACATAATTGAGTAATTATAGTTCATCAATGAGAAATGATATAATAACAGTTAATGTGTCGAATGGGAGGATAGGGCAGGAGGAACTGAGTAATAATGGGAATGAAATGTTCAAGTTTTATATAACCAAAAGTACTGAAATAGTCTACAGAACAACAGTTCTCGAAGATAGTCAATCTTCTTTAAGTGCCTGGCATATCAATATCAACACAGATCTATTAAGTAGGTAATATCAAGTTCTGTCAGATACATTAAATAATTTATTAGTTACATTAACTATGGAAACTTCGTCTTAAAGTATCTCTAAATGGTATTTAGTTAGGAGTGGAATAATTGAGAAAATTCTTTCTACATGAAGTAGGCGCTGATAATCTTGTCTAGAACGATAACTAAAGTTCCATAAATAAACTACTTAGCTCAAACAATGTAACTTCATGGTAGTTGTTTACCTAATAAACCTCAATAGATAGGATTTGGTAACTACAAACTCAATAAGTAATTTGTACTGTCATGAATGTAAAAGAATATATGCCTCAGCTTAGAATCCTATATTCTCTACGGTAAGAGATCACTAAAACGTATGAACCTTAGAAAGAATAAACATTTAAGTTTAATAAGATATAAATTCATTTTGTTCCATCAGGTTCACATCATCTGTGTACAACCTACAATATTTCATAATCAAATTAGGTATAAACAATAACATACTTTACAAGTGACACTTATTAGGGGGGGGGGCGGGTGGTCTGGTTCATAATGTAGAATCATAGTGGAATAAAAATTTAAGTAGAGTTAATATTGACTAAAATATGGTGCGGATAAATACAATATACAAGCAAAATTTCTAGAACATCAAGTTAGTAACAAAGAATCATATAGCCAATGAATTATTCTATTATGTAATAAGATAGTTGTACAAAATGAATCGTGAATAATCAACAATTATTAACAGTAATAACAAGAACATAAATTATGATTCGTCAATGAACAAAATCCAAAAATTGCTAAGTTACAAGAACCAAAATGATGTAATTAAATAAGTAGAAGGAGTGAAAACGATGCAATAAGTACAACTTCATCGAAACAAGAAGATTGAAAAAGGTGGTGATGCTATAAGATAGACTAAATATTATCATAATAAGGAGAGTTTTACCAATGTTTCATCATCATCATCATCAACAACAACGTAGAACCGGGCACAAACGCCTGTAGGTTCAAGTTGCCATACCACATTAGCACTACGAGAATATTGAAGTAACGTATAGACAGAATACAAGAGGGAAGAGTAAAGTAAGGATGTCTAGAAAATAACAATAGAATTCAAGATTTAGATGAGGTTAACATTAATTTAGTTTAAATAGTTTGATTTCTGTTGTTTTATTTGGTTTAAAAAGACTTTGGTTGAAGTATCTATTGATCATCTTAAAAGATATCAGGGTATCAGCTAGATGTTCTGTGTCAACTGGATTTCTTGCTATAGCAATGCTGAGAGTTTTTAATCCGTTTGAAGGAAAACTTTTAGTAATAAGCTCTTGAAATCCTAAATAGGCCCCTTTTTCAATTTTACCAATGTAACCGCTTTAACAGATACATGCAAATTAATATATGCAGTTGGCAGTAACCTAAATTGGGTACCTATCAACGGTTGATGACAAGTTCAGCAACTGGACACGTTCTGGTTAATCCAAATCTTAGTTATTCATTGATTATTGTTCAATTATCATCATCTTTAAGTTAGGGTTTAATAAAAATAGGTTTCTTACTAGCTTTTTATTCTCACTCTTCGCATATTTGTAGATGAAGTTCTACGAATTCCGATTGTTATAATATTCATTAGTTCTACTTCTAGTTTATCATTAGTACACAGTCTTTCTTATTCTATGAAACAATGTCTTCATCAATGTCGTTTTGTAACTCATTGGACAGGAACTGTTAGGAACATTTAGATAAGCTTTATCTGATATGCCGGGCACCCAAAGAAGATTGATTATTTCCGAGAACTGTGTTTTAGAACATTATTTCAATTATTATAACTGTGGATAATGTAAACATTTCATTTCTATGACTGTTACGTTCCTCCTACCCGATCCTCCCGTTTAGTTTATTTACTCTTAGTATATTGTCTATTACTATGCACTACAGTTACTTGGTTGTGTACACGTTGCCTCTATTCACTACCACCATTTCCTTTGTTCTCTATCAATGTTAGATTCCTGATTGATCCATGATTGAAATACAATACGATTCTGATTCTGGTTCTGTCTGGTTGGTTCTTCTATTTCCAGCTTGGGACTGAGTGGGCATTGGGCAGACACGCATTTATAGACTAGGCACACCTCATTGGCATTTGATAACTCGGCCAATTTCCTTTGCATCATAACACTATCCCATGTATTTTTCTAAAAAAAAGTGAGTACTGAATGCTTTCATCCCCTTTTATTGTATTACAACAGCTAGAAAATGAAACTTATAGACCTTAATTTTAAGATGTTTATCATCCCACACATTTTAGTAAAGTTAAATTATTATCATATATAGCTATCTATAAGCAAGTCAACTCAATAGATAATGCACATTGAATACTGAAAATAACGGGTAGTGAGTTCGGATCCTACTCACTGTAAATATCAATACTGAGGTTTCGTTACATTCAACTGATTGATGAATTTAGAATAAAACAAAACATAAACTTTAGACGTCATCTTATTTACTTTCAAATATTAGTCTATGTACTGTTTCAGATCTTCACTAGAGACTATCATTCTAGTTCCTCATAAATTTACAAAACTTCATGTTGATTGGCAAATTTTTATTGGGACCTCTCAAAAATTTTTGGTAAAAGTTTCTTAAACTTCTGGATGTAACAAATCTTCATTCGATAATTCCTTCACACAGTAATTATAAATCCCAATGACTTTTATTATATTAAAGAAGGCAGGACTATAATGTAGGGACGATCTTAACAGTTACTAGGCGACTATTGATATCGGAATATTAGTTTGTCACTCTTCTCTTAGCATTTTCTTCAAGGGCATAGACGCCCCACAACATGTTCTTCGAAGTAAATCTTTCTCCTATAAATAGCTAACGATAACGCCAACATTGTCAACCAAACTGTGATCAATGACTTTGAGATGAAAAGTAGCAATTTCATTGGTTTGTCCCTACATTATAGTCCTGCCTTAAAGAAAAATTCAACTTGAATTTGCTTGAATTTCAAGATGGTAGAATTTTCAATGACTAACAAACATCAATAAGTTAGTTTAGATTGTAAGCATAACTATTAGTGTAATATCAAGATATGTATTTCTTCTTATTCGCGATACACTGATAGAATATACATGTATATCATGATGTCTATGCTTAAACTTAAACATAGTACACTAGTTTCAAATAGGATTGTGTAATCTCTTCTGATTAAAAAAAAAAAACAATCACTACATGATGTAGAGAATATAGCCACAGAGAAAATGACTAAATCTAAGCAAAATAATATTTATAATCTATTTAATCAATGTTTACTTGGAGAACGTATACAATAGAAACAACTTGTCTAGTGTTATCAGCTGATAATAACTAGTACACATGTGATTTTAGTTACCAATCTATATAATAACATAATTATTTATGTATATAGACAGTAAATTACACAATTTTTCACATGGTAATAACACTTTTAAATTGTACTTTTATAAAATGTATGTTTATTCATGTGGGGGGTAGGGTATATGTGTGAATTAGTGAATTCTTTGAGGTCTATATAATAGAATAAGAGTAATGCATAGAATTTTATAATTTTGTATTATAGTATGTTTTATAACTAATAGAAACATTAGAATGAAGTTGTATAACCTGTGTGAACATCAATATTGAGATGTTGATACATTCAGCCAATAAGTCTTAAATAGGATAAAACTTGGCGTCCTGAATTCCGCTTGCTAGTCACAGTACAAGTTAAATAACATAAGAATGAACTTGTATATTCCTGTTGATTTGTTATAGACTGAAGCTGGTCAGTTTCTATTGTTATATGTGCATCCTGAGCGGATTGTCTCGATATTGCGAATTATTCACAAGTATTAGTTATTTGAATTATTATTATTTGGATTGTGACTGGTAAGTGAGTTTGAATCCCACTGTGAACATCAACATTGGGATGCAGGTACATCCAGTCTATAAGTCCCAAATAGGATGAAATTATGCGTCCTGGATTCCGTTTGCCAGTCACAATCCAACTTAAATAACATTAGAAATATGATGATGTAAACTAATTACTCAGTTAGTGGTGACGAAGAGTATTCTTTGGTTACTTCGTAATGTTGATCGAATTTTGTCTATCAAGTGATGGTAATAAATAAGTAAACATAATATGGTTCACTACGCTATTATTAATCAATGTAGATATAGTAGTATTGAAAGAGGTCATCCTCAGCCCAAATTTGGTTTACTGTAACTTGAATCTAAAAGGAAAGTATCACTACCTTCATAAAGTAAGTACTGTTTATTGGCCAGTGTCATGTGGTACAAAACTTAAGTCAAGCAAACGTTTCCTACAGGCTGTCAGCCAAACTACCTTCCATCTGTCGTTGATGTGGACTTACTTCAACGAATGTCTATACTGTAACATGATCACATGAATTTGATTAGCACCTAAATAAGAACAAAGATATACATGACCTTTGTCACTAACCAATGAAATATTACTGCATGAATTATGACTAACAAAAATATCCAGGATATGGGTTTCATTTTACTTGGAACTTGTAAACTGGATGCATTTGAATCTCAATATTGACATTCAAAATGACGCTAAGCTAGTATCTTTTGGCCTTAAGCGTCAAATCATTATTCGTTGGTTCAATGAAACCATTTCGTCACAAACTTCTCGATTGAGTACTAACACTATTATTATCATTTGTAGTAGTAGTAGTAGAAGTGAAAAAATAAAATATCCTACTAATGATAACATAGTTACCAGTATGTTCAGAAATCGTGTGCATTAGTTCCATATAAAATGTTTTAAAAACTATTACTTCTGATTCTTCTAAAATTCTATGAAAACTTTTAATAAAATTTGTACTAATCACTTGACAAATACCTTCTTCCAATAGAATCGATTCCATGTGTGATTATACAGAATTGTAGAGAGTGTTGATTTCAAAGTTTACATCATAACTTGAATATTGTTAAAAAAAAACAGTTTAAAACTGTTATGTCGGACCACTAAAGGACAATGAAAAACTTCCAGAACTGTGTTTTAGCGGACTAATTCATTTATTATGATCGTCAGTAATGCTAACATTTCATTTCTATTATTGTTATGTTCTTCTTATTCTGTCCTCCTGTTTAGTATGCTATTATTACATTGTCTCTTACTATGGACTACAGGAAATTAGTTGTGTACAAGTTACCCCCCCCATTCACTGCCACAATCTCTTCTGTTTCGTATTCGTGTAAAATCCATAATTGGTTCGCTGTGTGGTCTGATTTTGTGTATATGAAGGCATGATTGAAATACAATACAACGGGACTGGATTGGATTGATTGTGTTTGTTTGGTTTATAAATTATTGTTTTCTCTATTTCGGCTCGGGGGGGACTGATAGTGGTGGGGAGACGTGTACGTATATTGATTGGTATCATCAAGAGCACTGTTGTAGTAGTTGTTGTTGTGTTCTTGCTGGTTCAGTAGTAGTAGGAGTAAGAGGAGGAAGATGAAAATGAGAAGGAGTAATAAAGATTTCAGATATCCCGTTGTTTATATTCTATATGGTTACAAAGAGGCAAACTGTTCAAGATGTGCATAACTCAACAAAAATGGACTGGAATTCATTCTGATCTGTTGAAAGTGAAAAAATAAAATATCCTACTAATGATAACATAGTTACCAGTATGTTCAGAAATCGTGTGCATTAGTTCCAGTATAAAATGTTTTAAAAACTATTACTTCTGATTCTTCTAAAATTCTATGAAAACTTTTAATAAAATTTGTACTAATCACTTGACAAATACCTTCTTCCAATAGAATCGAATTCCATGTGTGATTATACAGAATTGTAGAGAGTGTTGATTTCAAAGTTTTACATCATAACTTGAATATTGTTAAAAAAAAACAGTTTAAAACTGTTATGTCGGACCACTAAAGGACAATGAAAAACTTCCAGAACTGTGTTTTAGCGGACTAATTCATTTATTATGATCGTCAGTAATGCTAACATTTCATTTCTATTATTGTTATGTTCTTCTTATTCTGTCCTCCTGTTTAGTATATTTGCTATTATTACATTGTCTCTTACTATGGACTACAGGAAATTAGTTGTGTACAAGTTACCCCCCCCCATTCACTGCCACAATCTCTTCTGTTTCGTATTCGTGTAAAATCCATAATTGGTTCGCTGTGTGGTCTGATTTTGTGTATATATGAAGGCATGATTGAAATACAATACAACGGGACTGGATTGGATTGGATTGTGTTTGTTTGGTTTATAAATTATTGTTTTCTCTATTTCGGCTCGGGGGGGACTGATAGTGGTGGGGAGACGTGTACGTATATTGATTGGTAATCATCAAGAGCACTGTGTAATATTCCGCAATACATAACAAAAACTACAAAGCATTAAAAGTTATTAAGTCCTGTTATGAAAATTCTTAGTAGCAATGAGTATCCTGAACTTTTAATTCTTGTAAGGAATGCTGAATTTTCATATCAATGAATTGATATCTTATGATCCACAGATTGAACTTTAGTCACCTCATCATGTTGAGGTATTTAATTATGAATTTCATTAAATGATAGTAGGACGACATCATGAATTGTTTGAAATTAATTAAAATCAATTATCTAATGTTAAATAATCATTGTATAGATTACTATCACCAGGTAGGCTTTCTCTCTTACACAACGAAGTTTGGTACTTGTTTACTGGTTCTCAGTAAATAATAGAAAATTTTGTTATTTGCATTTTATTAGATATCACTGAAAACCAGAAAGCGTACTAAACAGTTGTTTCACTCTAGTATGGAATTTCTCAACAGTGCACACTAACGAGTTCCCTCTTCCTTTGGGTATTCCTTGGTTTTCATCAACATCATCAGCAGCAGCGACGTAGAACCAGGGACATACACTCGTAGGTTCAAGTTGCCATACCACATTAGCACTACGAGATTACAGAGCTAATACAACAACAGAATACAAGTGGGAAGAGTAAAGTAAAGGTGTGCAGTAAACAATAATAAAATTCCAGATCTAGATGAAAGCAAAGAGGGAATACACTTGCGCCACTGTCACCCATTTTCAGCCATATCGCCTAGTGTCTCCAGCCATTTCTTGAGACTATCACGTGGACCCCAACCAAGTAATCTACATCTATCAACATGGTTTAGACCAACAGTCAAAGACTTCATCGACTGATGCCATGTTGTGGTTTGATCGCCTTTACCCTTCTATCCTATTTCAACCCTAGCCAACATCGCCATTCGGTTTTTAGAGATGTTCCTCTACTATATTTTCTCTTTCTAATGGCTGTTTCATTTATTTCAACAATTCTCCTTACGCCTCCTAGCGACAGATTTAAGCGTAACATCATTTCTGAGCATATGCCTCTACGGTGCTGATACCACTGCACTGCTGTTACTACTCTTACATTTGTGAGACGATGCCAGCCTAACAGGCAACTGCATAACCCATAATACAACTAACATGCAGGTTTGCCTGAGTGTCAGTTTAGACTTGCTAAAAAACTGCTTGTTCCTATTGATTTCTTTCTTCAGCAACCATTACAACGAAAGATTACATCTCGACTATCTATGGATTGTACTGGAACCACATTGAGCCCACAATCACAAATCAACTCTCTATAAAGTAATCTGAGAGCTTATGGATTACAAATAACAACGTCTTCATTGAAAAAAATTCCAATCACGCTAAACTAAAATAAGCATTTTAAACTTGAATAAGCGCATAACCTTAAAACAAATACCTTGATTGTCATTGTCTGTTTCAAGTTCATCAGTAAAGTTTAATTTCACTGTACATTCAGCTAACAAATCATAAAACACATGTTTTGTATTCCATTTGTTAAACATATTTCAAATTAAATAATACTTAATATATAATTACAAAATAATACTTACTTATTATCATTTTGATTTTGTATTGTTTTACAATTTTTCAGTTGTTCATTATTAATACATTTTATTTCATTAATAGTTTGTTTTAAATTATTATTTTCATTATTTATTACAGTGTTACTATGATTAGATTCATTTGAAATAGTTAATTGTTTTGATAGTTCATTAATTGTTTCATTATTATTATTATTATTATTATTATTATTACAATGAATATGATTACATAATTTCATTTGTTCATTACTTAATTGATTATTATTATTATTATTATGTTGTGTATATTTTGAAATGATATTATGATTAATAATTGAATGATTAATTTTATTTTGATGAATTCTATTATTACATTTTAATAAATGAATTGTTGTTAACTTTGATTGAATAATTGAATAATTGGAATTGTTTAAATTATTAAAAAATTCTGAATAAATAACAAAATTATTTGGTAAATAAATTGGATTGATTAGATTATAATGTTTATGCAAAAATTGAATCATTTTCATTGAAGGTAAATCTATTGCTAAATAAGAAGGATGAATATTTTCAGTCTGTTAAGAAAGAAGAAGAAGAAGAAGAAAAAATACATTCGTGAAACAAAAAAAAATATTGTTTTAAATACAATCAATCGTAATAGTTTACAGTAATGTGTACTTAGTACAGTTGATATTCTATGATGGATTCGAACTAATATCAGTTATTATTGTAATCTAAGAGCGTATTGAGGATGTGACTGATCAATTCTAATTACAATTGATAAATTTTGAGTCAGTTAAACTTAATGACAATACTATGTCTTTATCAACTCAATTCAAACACTAATACAAACTATTGGATACTTCTTAATGATCAAGCATCTGTAAATAATTCAATTTTACAGGAGATTAATCACCGACTGATACTGATAAGTACAAACTAACTTAAGGATATAGGTCTAAGATAACTTGCCGACCACTTTCAACTATTTAAAAATCAAGAAAACTGGCCATTGAAAAATAAATAATAGATTTCAACAATTACTAGTTACAAAATAGTCACTCAGGGTTCGGATAAATAAAAACAAACTATTCTGTAACAACAAAAACAACAACAACAACACAGTATAAAATTACTGGAGACATTCATTTTATTGTGGTTGTGTATCAAGCAGTAAAATTTTAACCAATTCAATTAAAGAATAATTTACGAAGAGTGAAACTTCAGTGATGGAACAAAATTTTCACAGTAACTGATTTTCCGTAAAGTACAAAACTCTTCATTTCTGAATTAATCAATCACTTCTACATTATTTTCAATAACCTCATAGTAAATAATTTCTGTGTTCTGTCCAAATCATTTACATTTGCTTTCTGATGTAAATTGACATTGGCAATCTCTTTATTTGACTTTTAATGAGCCATTTAGAAAGGAGAAGGTTTATTAGTAAAATGATAAAGTCTGTAGTTAGTACCTTGAGCTAACTATTAAACTAGTGTACCGTTATGATTCGATCCAGCTATATTCGATGGAACACTCATTACTACCATATCTAATAGTTAGATTGAAGAGCGGTAAAACGAAAAGCAGTAAACTTAAAGTAAGACCAAAAAATTTTACTACTGCCTGCAAAGTATGACACAAGATGTTCCCTTCACACAACCAATATTGAAACGTCACTGCATTTTCACAAAGAAAGGACTGGGTTAGAAAAGATTGGCATTGAAAATGCATGCCTTATTACAAAGATTTCCATTTCTAACGCTAGGGCCTTTCCAAGCACGGAGATCGTGTGATTGGCTCAGAACAGTTGTCCCTAGGGTAATGAATTGCCGCTACTGGATCGTCAAGACTTTAATCCAGCCTGATTTACAAGTGTCTCAAGAACCCTTCCACATTGTGGAGAACTAAGGAGTGACAACATACTTCAATATACCATTACGTCAAACGTTTTAAAATATCTGATGGTAGACTAAATGCTAATAGTAACATTCTCTAAATACCTCAGGCACATACTAAACAATTTTGGAGATAAACCTTGAACAAAAGCCTAAAATGAAGAATAAACGTTAATGATATATGCTTTATTTATAGCAAGAAGATTACTGCATCTACAAAAATAAGTTGTCAGTAATAAGTAAATCCAGATTTGATGATAGTCCAAGGATAAAACTAAGCAACTACAGGGAAAGTATGATATACAGATTACGACTTCGAAGTTTTTACACTCTTATTTAAAACGATAAGTAAACTGTCTATAGAAATTCAAAATCTCTCATTAGCACAATTAGTGAATTTCGCATACAGATAATGGTTATTACACAAGAATTAGAGAACTGTCTTAAATCTGAAAATCCTAGGAAATTTGAATGACTTCAAAATATCTACCATCTAATAGATCAATAGTGACATAATGTGATTAATAAATTATTTATCCAAAAGAAAAACTCGTAACACTATAGTTCTTCCCTAATCCCGAGTAGTATATCGTTATTCTTTATTCTACCAATAGATGCTTATTTGACCATGTTTCAGACAGAATTTTTCATACGACCAACCGTTTTCTGGGATTAAATTCCATTTTATTACCTCTGTATTGTATCATAGTGGTCTGTAACCTACTAAAAGATAAAAATCATCAGGTCAAAGCGATTCTGTTGCAAATAAACTCATCGATGCATGGTACATTAAATATAACACAGTTTGAAGAAGCTAGCCAACACAAGAAGCAAATGTGTGCTTAAATTACTTTAAGTGAATAGATGAAAATAAATGTTAACACACCTCGTGTGTATTTATTATAAATGAGAAGACATATCAAGTGCATTATTCAGGCGATAAGAGCTAGATTTAACGTAACATATTTAGTGTAAGTGATTGGAGGTAGTCTGCTAAAAACCCTATTCAATCTATGTCCTGATTATTTGCACCAACTTGTAAGCAGCATCCTGAAATAAAGAAAAGCGAAAGGTCATTTACACCACAGTTATCTCAGTGGTAACGTTTTACACTGTGAAACTAAGTGAGGCAGGCTTATATCCCACCCCAAATGGTTCATCAGGTCTCCTAAGATTCCAAATGCATCTTGGTATCGAGTACCACCAGGCACGAAATTTAAATCAAATAAAGTATACAATTGATTACTGAAAGCATCATTTCACTTCAAAACGTAGCTCATGCTATTTCAAATCACTTAGAGTAGTTGTCATATAGCAGCTTGATCGATAGAATTATATGACACTGACCAATCCCCAGTGGTTAACGTAAGCAACTTTTGTCATTGGTTTTAAATAAAAATTTGCTAGTCAGATAATCAAACTAAGTGTATTTTCCGTTCAGTTTAGTGATAATGTTTTAAGTGGTTGAACGTTAGGCACTCTAATTTCGTGCTGAAAAAACTATATTTAGATATATGCTTTGGACATAATCAGTAGTTTGTCCGTGTCTCAGAAAGCAGTCTGAACATTTTACCAACATACTACATAGTGCATATAAGTCAACATAACATATAATATATACACAACTTTTACAATTCAGTTTTCCAGCGTTATAGCATAACTAAGTTCACACCCATGTTCATGTTAGCGTAATTTGTTAACGTTCTTAGCTGTTTCACAACAGGTGTGGTTTAAAGAACAATAAATAATTCCGTACTTTTAAATCCCCAATAAAATAATAATGTTCTATTCACGTCATCTGAGCTTTTATACCTATTAACAATATAATGCTTAGTAAAACCGGAAAGTTTATATACAAGTATTACTTAGCAACAATTTACAAACACGCCTAATATACATATTTACACTTAATTAAGAGGATAATAGATTGGACGATTCAGAATATAAATGATATAGTTCTATAAATTACAATGGACTTACAGATATCGTGCCTATTACTTTTTTATGACTTTAAACATTTAACCAATTGCAGATATGTCCAAGTCCTTTCAAATGTACGTTGCTCAAATAGTAATAACATACTAAAATTACAAGACGTATTTAACCAGTTTAACATAGATGGCCAGTTTTGATAAGTGTAAAACAGATACACGCTAAGAATACCCTCCAGAGCACGTAGGAATACCATAATTCAAATTTCTTCTAAGCTCTTGCTTATACTTACTGTTTAAACTAGTTTCGAGATGCTACAACTCTTTTGTGTATACTAATCATAGCCTCAAACACGAAATTAAGGACTTCAACTTTCAAAGATAAATAAGCTTAAGACACCGTAGATATATTTCAAACAATAATTCGGTTACAAACATTCAGTTAAGAAGTCAGGAGTCAAATTTAGATTGATTCGATCAATCAAATAAAGAAAACAAAGTTTGTGAACAATGGAAATATAATAAAACTAATAAACACGAACAAGGACAGGAGAATCACTAAGGTGAAGAAGATTTGGTATGTCTTATCTTTCAAGCTAATAATGAATTAATCAGCTTCACTGAAGCTCATTTGAAGTAATGTGAGTTCCGAAGGTTAACCTTAAACGCTTCAGAAACCTTAACAACACGGCTTAAAATTTTAAAGATCGTGAATAGAAGATAACGTTATATACTAACAAAATTTCATTTAATGACTGCCTTGACAACTAGTTCGTTTTATCTCTATCAAACTCGAATTTTACACATAAGAGATGACAGCTCCTCATAACTTTACTAAACATTCTTATTCTCTTGCCGCTTACTACCAGAAAACTTAGCCTTCAAAAGTCTAAACATCGAAGATGAGAACGTAAATACCTAGCTGCAAATACTACCACTGTTAAGCAGAAAGTTATACATAAGCAAATGTCTTAGAATAGACCGAAACAAATAAAATCATCTTCGATTATTTTCGGGATACACTTCTTTTCAGTTGTGTGGTACTACACAAATATTCAAACTGTGGCAAATAATGTTAAGTACAGCCAGTGATTGGAAGCTTAGCTTTTAAACCATTTACTCATTTTTCAACTGTACATGAATAATATACAAGGGGAATACTATCTATTACTATGAAAAGTAGGGTTTTATAAAACACACTTTGTTCACCATTAATTGTTCGCCTTTATTTATACTTTACTAGTTGTTTGGGTATGATTAGCTATAATCAACATTCTGGGGTTAATAATTTGATAAGGATAATTATTTAGTGTTGAATATTATTTTGAAGCTAACCTTAAGCATAAAGTCAAATAACTTCTTCCCATATCCTTTCCTTTGGTGTAAATCGTGAATGTAAAAATCCAAAACACATAAAGGTATGCATTCGACACAAACTCCCTTTCTGTCATGTACAAAAAGCCGTTTCCTGCCTACTTTTAGAAAGCCTAAAACTCTGAAAAACATGTATATAGAAAACCACAAACCTTTTGACAGGAATGTCAGATAACAGAAAAATTGCTTGATCCGAATTTCTGAATTTTATAAAAGACGTCACAGGTCTTGGCAGCTTCTGGGCCTAACAAAATAAATTTTAATATACGTTTACTTTGGCCGATAGTTCCCCCAAAAAATCCAAAAGAACGGCAAGACTTTTGAATATGTCGACATCTTTTACATTTCTTTAAAATTTCGAAGTTATGATTATAAAGAAATAAGTACAGTTGATTATTTCTAGCGAAGCATGATTTTTTAGCCTCCCCTCCATATATAACTGTGACCTCTTGTTGTAATACATTTTCTAAGCCAGCTCCAAAATCCATGATGTTGCCATGATGTTGTATTGGGCCGAGAGTCCCATTCAAGGTCACACCCTGGAAAAGTGAATTCTAACAAGCCAGTCAAGTATATTATAATATATGATGTCATTAAGAAGATCGCTGATAAACAAGTTTGTTTATTATGAAAAAGATGGTAAACGCCAACTATATAAATGAAGATAAAAGTGGACATTATCTGGTCATCCACAGTGGCTGGAAATTTATCATAGGTTACCGCCAACAGTTGTAGCGGCCAATCAGATACATGCGCTTTTAGCGAGATGTGCGTCACTTTTTATTCACGTCTAAGCCATCTTGGTTACCGTTCTTCATCTTGTCATCTTGGTTCATAGTATTATTTTCAAGGTTGTTTCAGGTGTTTCATGGGTCCTAATGCCTACTTGTTTCTCACTTGTCTTGTCGTTCGCACATCTATACGTCAAGTGGTAATCTTTGCATTTTATGACGTCTACAAATGTTCCATCTTGTCATACTTCCCTGTTTCTTGTCCTCCAGGATGAAAAATTTACGAAGACACCCAGAAAAATCCATAAGACTGAACTTAAATATCTGCTTGTTGATTGCAAACTCCTCTAAAGAAGAATCAACCAGTGGGGCCCTCCGTCATAGACGCCATTGCATTTCCACCAGTCGGAACACTGAAAATGTTGAATCAACCGAGAGACTTCCTCCTTAAGACTAGCAAGGGCATTCCAGCTGTCTGTCCTAATCAAAGTGACGCTATTAATAATAATAGTTTATTCTCATGTAACAATTTGTACATGAGTGCATACCAGTTTACAGGTTTGATCAGAATATGGCCTGTTTTTGACAAGGTTTTAGTAGAGTTACTGTTATGGAATTCACGATATATGAAAATATTATTTAATTAACAAGCCAAAGGTAACAAGCTTTACAGTTTACAGTACTACAGTACTTGAGGTATATTTTGTATTATAGAACACATCCAACAAACAACCGCTCGCTTTTTACTCTTAGCGCTGTAATTTCAGCAAAAGGCTGCGAGTGAGCAGAATGAACCATAGAGACTATGGAGAAACGAGATAAAGCTTGTCGTTTGAAATTTGGTTAAGGCAGCCGATCTACGTGTGTTGGTCTTGAGCGGTGAGATGTTGATGAATTGATGACGTTCCAGGCCAGCGTTTGGAGTAAGTTGATTATAGGAGACCAATTCCTTACGACAGCAAACCATAAAACTCGGAGAGACGGTGACAGATTATGAAATAGAGAGAGAAAACAAATTTAATTAGTGGTATCAAAATAATCAGTTTCAAACCGGAATCTCCTTTATTTCCATTTCTTTGTTGAGGCTGGTTTAAAGAATAATTGGTGATTTAAGTTTTAGTTTTTGTAAAGCCTAACCCATCTATTTAGATTTACTTTTCGATTGCTAAACTTTCCTTTTCGCAAAATCCTGACCTTAATGAGTTGGGATGTTGGTTTTGCTGGCGTCTGAATATTATGAATTTGACTGATACTGCTGGTGAACGTTTCCTTGTTGCCTATAGATGACAAAAAGCTTTGTGGATAGGCATGTGATTTAATACTCTTGAAAATGACATTCTCGAGCCATTTGTGACATCCAGTTTATTTAGTGACATTACTTGATTTTATTGCTCCATATGAGAGAATTGACCGCGTAATGTGCGAAGGCTAACCACATTGAGCGAAGTAAAAAAGAAGCCTTACGACTACCGCAGTCATTCTACTTTCATTATAATCGTTACTAACGTTTACGCTCTACGCAATTTAAAAACGTGGGGCAAGTAGAAAACATGGTAAATTACCGTTACTATTATTGCTAAATCTTTGTGCAACGAAGCTTACTGGTGGTAGGTCAGTGAATAAATGTAGAAATCAGAACAATCGTTTTATATTGCCAACGCATGTAGTAGTGCATAGTTATCCCTGCACAAAAATATATAAGGGAAATGGTAGAGTCGGAATATTGGGCCAGTTCGTGAAATCATTGACAATTGGGCTGAGCCATGTTAATAGGTGCAGACTCACTGGTTGCGGCTCATATGATGATCGCAGCTAGTGGTTAGAGACTTCGGGTGACAAGACTCGAAATCGGGTTTATCCAATAACTAAATCTGCTTCCGAATCCCCCACAATTAGTATTAACATTGTTACCATCCCTATGAGAAGCTAACTAAACCAAGGAAAATTGTTTATTTGGTGATATTATAGAACATCATAAAGTACACAAACATTACTTTTATAATCTGTTTGCACATTCTTTGCGTCTTTGCTACCATTATTGACTGTGGGTTTGCTTCTCTCGATTGTCTGCATTTCTATTTCGTATTGTGATCAGACTTTCGTCTCTATGCTTATTCGGGCATGGTAACTTGAACTAATGTAAACAATTATCAGTTTCTACTTTGTGATTGACTAATCATGGTTCTGGCAATTCGGTGAAAGCTAGCTATAAGTTGTCGGGCCAATAATAACTGTACGATCAAATCCTGTTGAAATTGTGTAATATGTTGTCATTAAACATAACAAACTTCCATCATAAATGTTTATTAAAGTCCCTAAAAGGAGACTGTAAAGTGCCAATCAGGTATTCTGTATTATTAAGTAGAAATTATAACTTTGAATCAAGTTTTAGAAAGCTGCATATTGCTAGAAAAAATTATAAGCGCTATAATGAGGCAAACTAAACATTTTAAAGCTTCTCAATTCAATTAGAAAAGCAGAAACCCATTAAAGACTCTTTGAAGCAGTATGAACCAGTTCTACTAACAAAATGAGAGAAGTAAAGCGGTTCAATTAAAGTAATATGTTTAGTTATATGTTGTTTCAACTTCTTGTTACTGTTATTGGTGCTTTCGCACAACCAACAACTTCTGCATGATTTAATTCTGGAAAAAGAAATGATTTGGTCTGGATATTAGAAAAAATCAAACTAATTATGATTGACGCAACCCTGTGGTTTTAGTCGAATACGTAATCAAATCATTCCTTAAAACTCTGTGACTGGGATGCTATTGACTGACGTCGACCAACTGCGTATTTCGGTTACTCTAGTTAACACACCTCACTGTAATTGCTTATGGTATCACAATATCTAGCTTACTAATTTCTTGTGGTGCGAACACTTGCTATTTAAATCCTGATATTTTTGCCGCATTGTACTAAAATGCTTATATTAGCTCAAAATGTTACACTAACAGTAATAATGCATCGCTTACATTTTTCTGTGTTCTAGTGTTCCATTTCGTAAAATTATTATTTAAATACATTTTAATATTATTGTTATGCGATATAAATATATCTCTTGATAATTACAACCTACAGCGTAATAATAGATTACATGGACGTGGTGGAGGTTGAATAATATATATGTCTATTCAAAACTGAACTCGCTCCAGTGAGATATTCCAGGGCTTAATGTAACACAAGATTCTGTGTGGGTTGTTCTGAAGCCTGAAGGTCAACATCGATCCTGTTCGGTTGTGTGTACCAGCCTCCACACGCCCTGTTAAAGAGTATAGATTTACTAACAGGAATTTTCATACTAGCATTTTTTCTATTCTACACTAGCAAACTTATGTGTGGAGAATTTAAAATTCCCGAAAGCTCACGGTCCGCACCAAAAGCACCAAAACGATACGATCCGTTTATCGAATGTTTAGAACTCGGTGGTTGACCTCAGTGCGTTCGTAACTTCACTAGACTCCAAAATATCCTAGACTTAGTTGTTACAAACGGGCTCTCCTCATACACAGGAAAGAGCTAGATGATAAATATAAATACCACCTTTCTTCATCCGAACTTATTACTAGTAGGCTGTTCAGGACAGTGTCCTAGGTCCTCTTCTCTTTTTCTTGTATAAAAATGATATACATAAAGTCATACACTACACATACCAGGAAAAAATTCCCTGGTATCGACCGTAAGATTGTTATATACAGCTTTGATATAAAAATTACAGTTACTAAGCAACAATCAACTTTACTTAGTTGACACTTTCACAGTGTTGACTGGAGGAACTTCCAAAACTACATAGGCAGTCTCAATTGAAAAAGTTACTTTTCTGAAAACAACGATAACAAATCGGCTGATATTCTCTATCATAACGTAAATGATGCCTTGGAAGAGACTGCACCATCAAGACAACTAAAACCAACAATTCCCAAAGATTTGTTCACTCAAACGCAAATACAAAGACGCCTCCGAAGACATGCTCCCAAATTTCATTAATCCAGAGACATTTTATCGCTAGTCACAATAAGAGAAATATATGTAATGACTGTGGAAATATGCATAGAAAAAACCATCATAGAAGAGAAACAAGCTAACATAAGCAAAAATCCCTCTGCTCTCCTAATGTCTGGAAACAAAATAAGGGTTCTAAAATGGAAGGTAGTAGCCACTTTATTAATGAAAATCGAATATATGATAACACTAAACTCATTGCTGAATTATACAGTAAACCTTTTAGTACAACACAAACGAGCGGGACTTTTGAATGTGTCTACGAATCCACCATAACACCATCATGTGAACTCACAAATGTAATCTACACTAGATAAAATATTGATAAGGCAGTGAAGACACTAAAGTACTCAAAAGCTGAAGGGTCTGATGGCATCCCGGAAAGCATGCTAAATAAAGGACCGAAAACCTTCATCTACTGCTTTCCAAATCGTTTGCAATATCACTTTCTACTGAATGCAACCCATCAACCCAGAAAACCACATACATTATCCCCGAAATCTAAGGTAAATCGATTGTAAATGAAAAAAAACTACCGACCAATTAACCTAACGTCTGTTATCTCTAGAGTGCTGGAAAAAGTAGTTGATGTTGAAATACCTCAGTATCTCCAGAAACAAAATCTAATCTCAACCTCACAGTAAGGGTTTCTAAAATCTAGGTCATGTAACACGTGCTTATTAGACTATCTTAACGACATTACCACTCAACGCGACAAGGAGACGGTAATATCAACCGTTTTCCTCGGCTTCAAGAATGCTTCTGATCAAGTCCAAAATCACAAACTTCTCCAAAGACTAAAGTCGTTTGAAATTAACTACCTGTTACGCTCTTTGCACAACTCACCACTGGAAAGAGCAAGATAGTTTAATATAATGATCACCTATCTTCACCCAAACTTACTACCAGTGGGGTTGTTCAGAGCAGTATCCTAGGTTCTCTTCCATGTCTCACGTATATAAATGATATAGATAAAACCATACATTTTAGCAGACCATACCTGTACGCGGATGACCTGAAAATAGTGTACAATTTTAAGCTTAGTTCATCTAATAAAGACATATCCGACATCCAGAAAGACCTAGATAGCTTGTCTATATCAAGTCAGAAATGGCAACTGCCATTCAACAACAGCAAGTGTGGGATAATATGAATCGGAAAAAAATGATGTTCAACAGCAACTCTATTTGGACGAATATAAATTTCAAACAGTGAGCTTCATATGTGACTCGGGTATATATTGCAGCAAGAGCCTTAAGTTTACTGTGCATGTCTGTACAACGTCGCTTTACTCTTCGTATTCTTGAGGCTAATCTCACTCTAGACTATAGAATTAGATGCACTAGGTTAAGACGTGATACCTTATGGAAGCGACAATTAAAATTAAACCTAATCCACTTTTACAAAATATTGAACAAATTACCGTCTTCATTGTCCAATACAATTCAGTTCGAGGAACCTTCTTGCTATAACCTATGCAATTCATCCTCGAAAATAAAAATATCGCATTCTAAATCTGCCCTTTATATGAATTATTTCACAAATAAATTCTCGAGAACCTGGAACCATTTGCCTCAAGCTATTCGGGAAACAGATTTGCTTGCTTTATTTGTACGACATGTTAGTAATTTCATCTCTTCTGAAATCTCATTAAAAATGTTCACACCAACTATTGTTACTAACTTCACTAACGAAATAATAAGGACTCTGAATGTGTGAGCACCACTTACCTGTCTTCGTCATATGATAGTGTTCTTTCCTTTCAATCAGCCTATAAGCATAAGTGGTATGTCAAAAGAGTAAATACTAATCCTGCCCATTAGCTATGTTAACCCCGGAATACCAGTGCTGTTGTTTTGTGTTATCTCTGCTTTTGTCTTTCCTCTAGTTGTAGAAGATTATGCGCAAGACAAGTATGGAACTTACTGGCACAATACTATTGCCTTCTCCACAACACCCAAGTTTCAAGTACTCTCGGTTTTGCCCAGAGTCTGAACGTGCTCGATGATCCAATCTGCTAACCCTTAGCCGTTTTTTGGAACTGTAACGCATTGGTCAAGGAGCGCGCGGTCTTTTGTCATATATGCACCATGTTACAATACATATATTTAGTGGCCTATTACTGAAAACTTTGTTGCAGCTGGTTTAGTTCTCAATTCATACGTTTATATGTTATGAAAGTCCTGACAGTAACATTTCGTCGAAATATTTGTATGTAAACTCATATCATTCTGATCATGCCTGTGAACTGGAATGCTCTCATGTACACAATGATACTTGAGAGTAAGAGCTATTTATTTATTTATCGTATTTCCATTCTTAACACACTGCATGCATAGTAAATATGTTGTAGTTGTCGAATCGGCCAACCGAATTGCTACGATTGAGCGATAACTGGAGTTCAGAATACTATAGTTTTGCTTCTACCGACCAAGTGCTTCTAATTAATCGCGTATCGACCTTAATTATTATCCCACAACCCAACGGAATAATAATAAGTCTTCGGAAAACGATTAACTACTGTAACGTATATAATAGCAGCAACGACTATATGGATAACAATAACAATAACAACAGTCTCGAATAACGCAATAAATATACAAAGTAATTAGAAATGTACTTCTGAATAATATTGACTCCAACAGTAACACGAACGTTCACCCAGTCGTTCCAGAACTAATGGCTGTCAACAATGGAGCTCCATTCAACCAAACAACATTTGGTAGCACCGATGTTCAACTTCCTTAACACCTCCCGGCAAAATGGACGTAAACCTTTTTTCTCCTTCTGCTTACATGACTTACATGGGCATCTTGGGGTGGGCCTACAACAGATACTAGAACACACAAACATACCTAACAAACAACACGCGTTTCTAGTCACCAACTATGCACATACTCGTCATTTATTTCTCCCTGGCATATGGCATCTGATTGTGTATGATTCACTGAGACGTATTATCATACATTACCTAACTACGTAAATCTTCAAACTTCTCAGCGTATGAGCCGTTAATCTTACATATTTAAGCTCACCAATAAGACAACCTAGTTCCAAAGATGCAGCAACAGGAACGACGACAAACGGGTTACTCATAAGATGAGTTATTCTAAGAAACATTGGTTAAACAAGTAGTGGATGTACAAAGGCCCTATATAGTACCAATCTAGACATACGTCAGTAGACAATATGAATTATATACTCCATAAGTCTGCGTGCCTTTGAGGTGACAGACGCTCTTTGTTCCATGAATGTAAGACCCGTAGAGTAGCTACGGCCTAGGTCTGGAATAGTTTCATGTTCGGAGATTTGTTTCCCATCTAATACAAAGTAAATGTATAGGTTGCAGAAACTAATGCTGGTCCAGCCACATTTGTTAGTAATACACTAAACAGTGAATTCGTTTAAATCTTGCTATGCAATCTATACAGTGACGTATAGTTCATATCTGTCGCCTAAGTAAAAGAAATTCAATATGCCTAAGTATAAGAGGTTTTGTCAGAGTTAAAACAGCCACAAACAAAATGGACCCAAGTACGCACTTTTGCAAAACCACACTACAAACCCTTTCAGTAAATCAATTCGACATTTTTATTTTGACCTTCATTGTCATCATGAAATGTTGATTTCATATCTCAAACATACGCATTATTGAAGTTAGTCAAAATTTACTATTTTGTGAATGATAAAGACGATAAGAGAAACTTGAAAGTTGCACAGACCAGTTTATTGAATGTGTAGTATCAGTCAAAATGAATGAGCACAAAGAGATGACTTATGTGAGCAGAAGTAGACTGGATTCTGTGTATGTTGTTAATGTGATACTGTCTCAACTAGACTCAGCAACCTACCATTTACTTTACATTATTATTAAAGTCAGAAAATAAATTTATGTGAAATTGTTTATAGTGAACTTAAAATGGTAAGATCGATGTTGTTTTTATCAAAATAACCATCTGATATTTCTATAACCAACCATCCAGAAAGTCATACGATGTCTAATTTTGCACCTACTAGTGAATATATCTATTAAATCTACTTTATGTCAAATTGAAGCATAAAGTAAATCATTGTATGTATGTTTTCTATTGAATGACCCTTGTCTGGAAGAAATAACGGATGATTATCAGCTATACAACTATCTTTGAAATTCTTTTGTTCATCATTGTTGGTATTCATCAGTAAAATGTATAAATACAACAGATACTAGAACACACAAACATACCTAACAAACAACACGCGTTTCTAGTCACCAACTATGCACATACTCGTCATTTATTTCTCCCTGGCATATGGCATCTGATTGTGTATGATTCACTGAGACGTATTATCATACATTACCTAACTACGTAAATCTTCAAACTTCTCAGCGTATGAGCCGTTAATCTTACATATTTAAGCTCACCAATAAGACAACCTAGTTCCAAAGATGCAGCAACAGGAACGACGACAAACGGGTTACTCATAAGATGAGTTATTCTAAGAAACATTGGTTAAACAAGTAGTGGATGTACAAAGGCCCTATATAGTACCAATCTAGACATACGTCAGTAGACAATATGAATTATATACTCCATAAGTCTGCGTGCCTTTGAGGTGACAGACGCTCTTTGTTCCATGAATGTAAGACCCGTAGAGTAGCTACGGCCTAGGTCTGGAATAGTTTCATGTTCGGAGATTTGTTTCCCATCTAATACAAAGTAAATGTATAGGTTGCAGAAACTAATGCTGGTCCAGCCACATTTGTTAGTAATACACTAAACAGTGAATTCGTTTAAATCTTGCTATGCAATCTATACAGTGACGTATAGTTCATATCTGTCGCCTAAGTAAAAGAAATTCAATATGCCTAAGTATAAGAGGTTTTGTCAGAGTTAAAACAGCCACAAACAAAATGGACCCAAGTACGCACTTTTGCAAAACCACACTACAAACCCTTTCAGTAAATCAATTCGACATTTTTATTTTGACCTTCATTGTCATCATGAAATGTTGATTTCATATCTCAAACATACGCATTATTGAAGTTAGTCAAAATTTACTATTTTGTGAATGATAAAGACGATAAGAGAAACTTGAAAGTTGCACAGACCAGTTTATTGAATGTGTAGTATCAGTCAAAATGAATGAGCACAAAGAGATGACTTATGTGAGCAGAAGTAGACTGGATTCTGTGTATGTTGTTAATGTGATACTGTCTCAACTAGACTCAGCAACCTACCATTTACTTTACATTATTATTAAAGTCAGAAAATAAATTTATGTGAAATTGTTTATAGTGAACTTAAAATGGTAAGATCGATGTTGTTTTTATCAAAATAACCATCTGATATTTCTATAACCAACCATCCAGAAAGTCATACGATGTCTAATTTTGCACCTACTAGTGAATATATCTATTAAATCTACTTTATGTCAAATTGAAGCATAAAGTAAATCATTGTATGTATGTTTTCTATTGAATGACCCTTGTCTGGAAGAAATAACGGATGATTATCAGCTATACAACTATCTTTGAAATTCTTTTGTTCATCATTGTTGGTATTCATCAGTAAAATGTATAAATACAACAGATTACTGTGACTGGAATAATATGGTAACTTGTAGTTCTGATCAGTCGTAAACATGATACAATGTGATGAAATCATATACAGACTGTTGGTATTGGTGCTCAGTGAGTTGACCCTGCTTTATTATTTCCCTTTATTTTGTTTCATTGTATGAAACACGTATAGAATAAAATGTTTAATTAGTTGTTCAATATTTGATGCTGCATACGCCAGCAGATAGTGCATACGTGAGTGATGTCTGCAACGTATTTGTAGTCTGGTGTCATCACCCTATTAATGACTATGTTTAGTGATCTTATTAGTGCTACTAACTGTTCTAATAAAACTTTTCTAAATGACACAACAACACTAACACAATATGTGAATTTTGTGTGTAATATTGAAATAATGTTGATCAATGATAATAAGGATCTATACAAGTTGTATTGTGAGTGAGGAGTAGTCAGTTTGAGGAGTTCGAATTCAGTGGACCGACAATATGCAAATAATGTGGTGTTTGCATTAATATAGTAGACTTGGACGATGTAATAAGCGAAGGAGACAAACTAATACATAAACCATCTATTGGATTACTATGTATTCTACAAATAATAGTGCACTATATAAGAGTGAGTAGAACGCTAATAAGAACTAAATTATGCATAATTTATTTGAGAACTGAAGCTTGTTCTGCAAAATAAAATAGGAAAATAAATAGGTCTCGAAATTCAAACTTGGTTTAAGTAGTGAATTTGATTCAATAAGATAAATAATCGAAGAAAGCTCTGATC
This sequence comes from Schistosoma mekongi, assembly GCA_034768735.1. NCBI lineage: Eukaryota > Metazoa > Platyhelminthes > Trematoda > Strigeidida > Schistosomatidae > Schistosoma > Schistosoma mekongi. The sequence goes on along the minus strand of CM068312.1, from coordinate 8,385,012 downwards.
TACTTCCTTATTAAAATGACACTTCACTGAAAAATCAATCCCATGCTCTTCTGTTTTTGCTCCAAACGCTTAACTGTTAGACGATTGAACCGATATGCATGATTAAAATTTCTAATTCATTAAATTCATCAATCTTCATAACATCCATTCACATTCCTGAACACTTCACCAGTAGCAATGGTAATCAACTAATATACAAACATTAGTGTTCTTAGTAATCTGTTTGTTATTAATTTTATTCAGCAGTAATTGTAGTACTGAGGATTTCTCTATAATTACAATAGAAATAAAGCAATAAGATCATTTAATCTGCATCATTGTATTGAATTGTAATAAATGAATAGTAATGACTTAGGATGAAAATCAGCATGACGGTATCACATGTCCGAACATATGTAATCTAATCATGAATCAAGGCAAGTAGTGCAGATTAAACAAAATCTTGTGAGCAATATAATGGTCATAATAATATGGTACACTTGAACGTTATAACAAAACAAAACATATTGCCTGATACACCGACAATCAAAACTATTCAAATCTATCATAGCATCGAGAATAAGTACTTAGCATAATCATTCACTAAACACTCATTGGTACATTCTTTTCTCAATTCACTGGAACATCGTTTTTTCACTGTCATTTGTCGAATTCTTCTAGCAATTTCACTACAACGCATTGTGAATGGAGAATATCAACCTGCATATTTGGCGACGAATATGATTGAAGGTAAGTTGACAATGATCGACTGATAATTATTCGCCTCGTATAGGTATTCATGTTCAATTATTTTATTACGTGAATCTGTTTAGTCACCTTCTACATTCCATGTTCTAATTGACAATAATGACATCCTTCATTATGTTAATCATGATTATCGAATCCCAATTTTATGGAATAAATTTATAGTATGATTAGTAGTGTAGATTCGAGTGTTTAACTGATATGTCATTTAATAAGTGCACATAAATTGATTGCTAAGTGTTGATGAACTCATCATTCATGATGCTTGTATTGACGTGATGAAGAATAATTGTTGTGGGACTATAAGATTAGTCGTCGACACACTAAACACAATAAGATGAAGTTCAGTAGTAGTTGTGTGATAATTATTGCCTATTTGTGACAACACAAATAGATAACAGTGTGCACATATGAAATCTGACTTCATTAAATAACCACTTACTAGGCGAACCACGTAATTTGACTGAATTATTGAACTGTCACATGATTATTTGGTGTCATTTACGGTGGATAACAGTACTCAGAAGAAAACATGGGATTCTAAAGTCCCTGACATATTTTCCTCGTCACCAAAATGACAGTTCTTATAAGTGCGTTGCAGGTTAACTCAGTGTTTATGTAGGTTTACGTTACTTGTTTAAGTAGTGAATTTGATTCAATAAGATAAATAATCGAAGAAAGCTCTGATCTACTTCCTTATTAAAATGACACTTCACTGAAAAATCAATCCCATGCTCTTCTGTTTTTGCTCCAAACGCTTAACTGTTAGACGATTGAACCGATATGCATGATTAAAATTTCTAATTCATTAAATTCATCAATCTTCATAACATCCATTCACATTCCTGAACACTTCACCAGTAGCAATGGTAATCAACTAATATACAAACATTAGTGTTCTTAGTAATCTGTTTGTTATTAATTTTATTCAGCAGTAATTGTAGTACTGAGGATTTCTCTATAATTACAATAGAAATAAAGCAATAAGATCATTTAATCTGCATCATTGTATTGAATTGTAATAAATGAATAGTAATGACTTAGGATGAAAATCAGCATGACGGTATCACATGTCCGAACATATGTAATCTAATCATGAATCAAGGCAAGTAGTGCAGATTAAACAAAATCTTGTGAGCAATATAATGGTCATAATAATATGGTACACTTGAACGTTATAACAAAACAAAACATATTGCCTGATACACCGACAATCAAAACTATTCAAATCTATCATAGCATCGAGAATAAGTACTTAGCATAATCATTCACTAAACACTCATTGGTACATTCTTTTCTCAATTCACTGGAACATCGTTTTTTCACTGTCATTTGTCGAATTCTTCTAGCAATTTCACTACAACGCATTGTGAATGGAGAATATCAACCTGCATATTTGGCGACGAATATGATTGAAGGTAAGTTGACAATGATCGACTGATAATTATTCGCCTCGTATAGGTATTCATGTTCAATTATTTTATTACGTGAATCTGTTTAGTCACCTTCTACATTCCATGTTCTAATTGACAATAATGACATCCTTCATTATGTTAATCATGATTATCGAATCCCAATTTTATGGAATAAATTTATAGTATGATTAGTAGTGTAGATTCGAGTGTTTAACTGATATGTCATTTAATAAGTGCACATAAATTGATTGCTAAGTGTTGATGAACTCATCATTCATGATGCTTGTATTGACGTGATGAAGAATAATTGTTGTGGGACTATAAGATTAGTCGTCGACACACTAAACACAATAAGATGAAGTTCAGTAGTAGTTGTGTGATAATTATTTGCCTATTTGTGACAACACAAATAGATAACAGTGTGCACATATGAAATCTGACTTCATTAAATAACCACTTACTAGGCGAACCAACGTAATTTGACTGAATTATTGAACTGTCACATGATTATTTGGTGTCATTTACGGTGGATAACAGTACTCAGAAGAAAACATGGGATTCTAAAGTCCCTGACATATTTTCCTCGTCACCAAAATGACAGTTCTTATAAGTGCGTTGCAGGTTAACTCAGTGTTTATGTAGGTTTACGTTACTTGTTTAAGTAGTTACTTACATTAGACAATCTATACACCACTGTTTAGAATAAGTCCAGAATTCGTTTCTCACATTTTCTCCTAACTGGTGTCTCATGTTTTTTGTCAAATAGTTTTCCATCACATTTATTACTATATTGTGATGATTTCCATGCAAATCTATTGCAACACCAACACACAATTATGAAGATGTTTGGAGTTAAGTATGAAAGAAATTCTACTGTGACATTTGATTACTTTCTGAGTTAGTACGGACTATATTACAGATAACTGTCGCGTTAGGCAGAAATGTAAAGTCCACTTGAAATGCTCAACCTAATTATCACTTTATCCCTACACAGATAACCAAACCAGTAATACTCTGCGCATAGTTCAGGAACGAACAACCGAAATGTCGTTTCAGTGGAATAGAATGCAACACACATATTTTTTTATATGTGAGATTAGAAAGCAATTCAACACGGAACTTCGACAGTCCCACTGGAAATGTCAGTAATTCAACGTGGTGTGGACAGTATTAGTCTGGCTGATTCGACAGATTCTAGTGGAGGTTGACAAGTTTTGATTTTGTCCAACAGATTTGGAGACCGTTTCTCTCTGCCAACTATTGGTAACATTTTCTTTATAATTCACATTTCTATTGTAATACTGTGTATACGCATACATGAATGACATGAATGCTCACTTGTAATAATCTGACACATATGCATCGGGAATTACTAACATGTTTTTGTGTGTGTCAGATAGACTACCCTGAACAGTTATGTGATTGATGATGTGATGTGATGTAAAGTGAAGTGAAGTGTTTCACAATACAACTGACATGACGAATATATTTAGTGATAGTCCCTTCGTTACTCATGATTATGAATATTAAGTGTAATATAATTGTGGTGAATGATGAAGCGAGTTGACAATCTATCAATAACATTCATGAATTTAATTGAATGCAGGTTCATGTGGTCACATATGTATGCATATTATAATGAGATTTAATTAAATAATTGAGGCTCGGTGAAACTGTATATTGTGACACGTCGAATGAAATCATTACATCAATTAACTGATAACACAGCAAACAATGTACATGGCGAATTCATGGTTAGATAATTAAATGACGTGACCACTTGCGAACAATCACTGACATTTATACTCATGTTAACATGATTAATTAAATGCATGGAAAACTTTAAATCTGTTAGTTGATATATTGACTGTGATTTCGGTGTCATCAGCCGCAATTAGATTTTCATATTAAGAACCAATTGAACACTCAAATAGAGCTGATATTTTTTTACTTTGGTTGTTGAAATTTATGTGTTGTTAATATGAAATAGGAAAAAATTCTTTAGATAAATGACAAGCATTTCACTTATTTGCTCAGTTACTGACTCGCTCCCTAACTCATAATATTTCTTCATTTGTGTACACTGTGTCTGATGCTTTCTTTTCACGCTTAAGACATAAATCAGTCGACTTGCTTTTTGTTCATTCAATTCATTTGACAGCTAAAACGTCCACAGTGATATAAGACGTGACGACAGCTAACACGACAAGTGAGTCTTCTATTTCTTTGATTTTCTATTGTTGATTTTTTTAACCAGTTACTTTTCTTTTTTGCCTATGTGAGTTTTGACTTGTTTCATCATCTTGTAATTTTTATCTTATTTGGTTTTCTTGTTTTTATTGTTTACATTGTTTAGTTGCATATTTTTGTTATCATTTTTCTTTTTTTCGTTTTTCATATCTCCATTACTGTACATGTTCAATTTTTGTTTTACTTTTACTTCATATTCATGACGAACACTTTGTTTGTTTGTTTGTTTTATTCTATTTTGATTTTTATGCCCGCAACTTTTAAATGTGTTTCTTCTATTTGTCTGTTTGTATCACATTAATTGATGATAATTCACTTGTTCACTTTATTGTTGACATGTTTAGTTTAGTTGATTGAACAATTTTGTTTATCAACGTGGCAAATCAAAGATCCGTATGTAGTATTCGTTGTAACATTGTCTCAACACAAAATAATTTATATTCGTTAGTTGAAGCATTCAATTCATGGTATTTTGTAGTTGTTGTTGCTGTTGCTGTTTTATTTTCGTAAGATCGAAGAGGTGGTGATTTCATTTGATTTTATTGATGTCAACTTAATGGATTATTAAATAGAATCATTACTGTACATTTTTATCAATATTCATATTATTCTTTATTGTTTAGATTTTATCTTCTTATATGTTACTTAGTTAAAACAACATACAATCAATTGTTTATTGAATGTGTTTCTTTGTAGTTACAATTAGTGCATATTAAATTTACTTTAGAGCTTCTTCTTCTGTATTAAAATCAACAGTTTATATCATTTCAATATTCATCTTAATCTGAGTTTATTGTATGAAAACAAAATTTCAATGAAGCTACAGAGAAGTTTCACACGTCGAATTCTGGTAACTAACGGTAACATGGACCAAACGACTAGATGTAAAGCACTTCCCTTAGAATCCCTGTGTTATCGACGACTAAGGCATAACATAGTATTCTTCTATAAAAAATAATCAATGAAATATCATTCTCGGCTTTCCATACTTCGTGGAATCAAACGCTTAGATACGATCTCTGGAGCTATGAGACAATATTACTTATTAATAAGTATTAAACACAATATCAAAGTAAATTTCTTATCGTATTCTACAGCGAACTCGCACTACAAATCTATCCTAAGATTCAAATGACTGAGCCGTTTCCTGGGACTACAGCGCTACAGACAAAATGTGCGTAGTTGTTTGTTGGAAGTGTACTAAAATGCAAAATATACGTCTAGTACCGTAATACTGTAAACTGTGAAGCTTGTTACCGTTGGCTTGTTAATTAAATAATATCTTCATATATCGTGAATTCCATAACAGTAACTCTATTAAAACCCTGTTAAAAATAGGCCATATCATTCTGATCATGCTTGTAGACTGGTATGCTTTCATGTACAAATTGCTACTTGAGAATAAACTATTATTATTATTATTATTAAATAACATAAATGTTAATTAAAGTATAATTAGTATGCATTCTACATCATTTTCTTAATTTACAGCGTATAGTTAATCTATTTCATAGTTGAATGATATTGTCGGTGCTAAAAGTAAGCATTGAATAAGATTTATGTATCATTGAAACATTGTAATATACTGTAATATTGAAATGTTGATGTCATTCATCAAGTTGAAATGATCAAGTTACTTATAGTGCAATAAAGTAGGTATATGCTGTAAGTTATTGTTTAGTTACAATTTCACTAAATGCAATAGTTAGGGTTTTAGTCGATACTATCGTTATTCATAGGAACAACTTTGATAGTTCATATATCCGACTATTCTAATCCGAGTTCACATTCACGTATTCTTCAATGTCATGATTATGCTAATCATTTATACTTACTATGATATCGGTGTACACTTCATTAATTTAATGCATTTACCTAGATACTATTGATCGACATGTAACATTACATATCTCAATTAATAACAACAAGACTGATGTATTTAGAGGATACTGATTTAACCATGCTACGATAACATTACTAACATTATGATTATTAATATACTGATAATTAATAGATTATATACATTATATCATCAGTAATTGAATGTAGTTGTTTGTTATTATGTTCTTTTTTTTTGTTTTCAGGTATTCTGATAACAATTTTCATTTCATTAACTTGTTTGATTGCGTAATCATGATATTGTTCTTTAACTTAATGTAATACAATACTAATTATATACTATAGCATACCATATTTGTGTGTATTTTAAATAAAACAATTATATATCTTTCAATTTCTTTCATTTGTATGCCTTTACAAGGTTTTGCCCTCTTGAAAATAGTGGCATATGTTATTAAGATACATAATGAATAATAATGATCCTATGACCGAACTCTGGAAGACACCACTAGTGATATTTTGAGGACGAGAGAGTCATCGTTTTAGTCTTACTAATTTGAATGCGATTGCTGAAAAACTAAGCTATTCAGTCATACAATTTGCCCACTATTCCGAAGGCTTGCAATTTATATAATAGAGATGAATGATGTACTTTGTCAAACGCCTTAGTGTAGTCGAGGTATAAGGTAACAATTAGTTTTTCGTCATTTGAATTGTTTATTATATAGTCAAAGTATTCTAGGTGGCAAGTCATGCAGGATTTCTTAGACATGAAGCCGTGCTGGGAAGATATAATTAGTTTGTGCTTAACTAAGTAAGTGTAGATCTACTCTTTTATAACTTTCTCTATGGCTCTAGATAAAACAGAAGAGTGACTAATTATACGGTAGTTTTCAATCCTAAGCCTAGAGCCCTGTTTTAAAATGAGGAATAATATATGTGGTTTTCCACGATCTAGGAAAAGTTCCCTCTTCCAAGGAGAGATTAAATATTTTTGTGAGCGGTATTGGGAAGGATGAGCTACCATATTTAATCGAATTAACCGGTGATTCATCTTCCCCACCACTAAACGACGGTTTCAGTGACTTAAGAAACACTTGACCTCGTACAAATTCAGTAGAAACTCATTTAGATCTTCAAAGTCTCTGAGTTTTATACTTATCAATCTGCTTTAGCTTAGTTTCCATATGTAGCTCACTGTGGCGACTTCTCTCAGGTTAGGTTGACTTGGAGGCCCTCCCCATTTATGCAAGTCATGCAAATAGTGCTCGTTCGGCAACCGTCAGGCAGCTCAGGAACTCCACGCATTACTATGGGGATGTTCTCTTCTGGCGGCCCTTTTCTTTTCAACTCCCGCTCCGCCCAGGTTTTGTGCAGTCTAGCCCTAATCGTAGTATTTCTCATGATGGATAGCTTCTGAGGGGCAAGCAATATCATCTCTACCTCACCAGGTATGTTAAACCATAACATTTGACAGTACTTGTGCAATTGCTGCTTCTGGAGGCGATCACGGTTTTTCCTAAGGCTGCTGGTGGCCGCCGTGACATTGAAAAGGATCAGCGCAGTGCGTCTGCAGACCGGTCCATTTGTGTATGTCCTACCTGAGGATCTCGTGCGTGAACGTAGTGTGTGACCTGCCAGGGGGATAGGAATTAATGACCTACTATTAATGTCACCAAAGGCATCTGACACTACCATTTTGGCCGCTGTTTCCTGAAGAATGCAATAGTCCATGGAACGTAATTTAGCTTTAAAATAGTTAATCTGTATAGTATGAGTCATAGTTATCAGTCGATTTGGGGATGTAGGGGACCAACACTATGTCGTTCCGGTCAAAGATGTGGTCCCTTGTCCACTGTAGACAAAGGATTTTTGATACAAGTGTGGCCTTTCCTTACACCAAGCTTTTGGTATGCATAGAAATCGATGGATTTTACGTAGTCACTTAAATTGTCACAGATTAGGGACTCCTTATTCGCGGATGGTATAGGAAGGAGAATCACTACCCAATAGTTTGCGGAGCAATTTCTTCGGCCTACTTTAGAGACTATAATGATGTTGGCCAGCTTCCACTTATCCGATGCCACGCCTTGACTTGGGCTGCGTGTGAACAGTTAGCTTATGGGACATGCTAAGTGTCGAACCTCCTTGAATTTTTTCCAGTTTTAGAGAAATCATACTTGTTCGACGGTTTTGGATACAATCTAAACTTCATGGTATCTGACAGTCCCTCCAATGAGTTTGGACTTTACTTGTTTTAAAAAAGCCTAAATTTTTGATAAGCGGAAGGAATTGGCCTTTGGCCGAGTCATCTATTCCCATTATATGCGTAATTAGCAAAAGGATTTTTGGGAGATTGAAGTTCTCCAGGATTAAAATTAAAGTACGCCCTAATTTAAGTGAGCGGCTTACTGCTTTCAACATTCAGTTATCATTCTGGGTACCAGCGGTGGCTTCCTGAGAGTAACTCCAACTAAACACTTTATGGCACCCGACAACCTCATGGAACGCTAAACAGATTCTTTTAGACTGCAGAATTCAGGGATGCTGGCTGCATGCACCACTAAGCAGTAACTAATGTATAATGCAGCTCAACCACATACTGTGGTGTTTGTGTCCATGTAAATATATATGTATTATTATTATTTAGTACAGAATTCACTCCAGTTTACAGGCATGGCCATTATGATACATAAAGGTTAACTCTTGCACAACTGAACACAAAGTTTTACCGGAATGAGTGCTTGACTAACAATAACATTTACAAGACACTGGATTCATATGTAGGAAAATTAAATTTAAACAAGAGAACTGTCAACCAACAGCTGGAAGATACTGTTTAATTTTGTGTGTTCCGGGATGATTCAGTAGAAAACACTTATTAATATATGTAATCAGTTCAAGAAAAAAATTATCAAAAACGCGACACAAGGAAGATTTAGATGCTACATAATTGTTTGAAATAGTAAATTGTAGCGTCAAGTAAAAATATGACCTTTGTAACAGTGTGAAAATTACTACGTACGATGTTACTAACGTGAATCTGTTCTCTTTCTATTGCAGGGCGATCAAGGATAAATGTGTTGGAAGAGCGAGCCCTGTGTAAAATGAACTTGCAAGATGACGTATGAGACTATCTTGTAAATAACCTCCTCTTTGTATTAGAACCACGTAATTTAATTTTAAAATAAAAAACCTGTAGCTGTTACTCTGTGTTCTCACTTTGCGTGAAGTTCCTGACTAACGTTGTGTGCTGTGGTTTTCAGATCTTCTCTGCCTGTCAATAACTGCCAATAACACGTGTTTCACCCTGTTTGAACAGCACCTCGTAGGCGAACGATGAGGATCGGTGCTATCACATTAAGGTATCATGAGTAGATTACAAAAATGCATTTTCCTTTTCAGCGTGGATTCTAGGTGATATAATCAACGTGACACAATAGTTTGGAACTGAAAAGATAAAGAAAAGGAACAAGCAGCAGGCCGAGAGGAGACAAATAACCAAGTATATCTGATTCCAGTGAAACCTAAAGTGCACATGTTGCATTAATTAAAGCTCGTTTGTTACTCCACTTTTTTATTCTGGGAAACGTCGACTGATACTAAAGATAACTATGGTAGATTTTAGATCAACTTTATCCTGTAAGATAAAGTATGGAAAAATAATGGCATACTGCATCACCTCTAAGAAATGCATAGGCATTTTGAGATTCTGAAGCACTATCTGCTGGGAAGGAAAACGTTCTATTTTAATGTAGTTCAATCATTTAGTCGGTATGTCGTAAAGGTGGCCGCCCGCTAATCGTGACTACTGAAATGCAACCTTCAGTAGATAGGATCTCACATTTCCACCCTCCCTAGTCAATTAAACAACCTCTTACATTTAGGCTCCCATCAGCCTTAACTATCGTTTCAGGAATTTTCATTCTCAAATGTAGTACAGTTCATCTTCTGTATCCAAGTTTTCAGGTACCTCTTGAACAATCACGGATCTTCCACTGAAAAATGACCCGCAGGTTTCTTTCGGAAGGTTCTTTCTGACTATGAGATATCTGGTAGTATTGGCACGTCCGCTTCAGCATGTAGCCTGATAGTAGAGCGTTTCCTACTTCCTTAGCACCAGTAAAATGTGGCTTTAGGGAATCTAGGTTGACTAAATTGAGTAGAACTCTTGTAATGAACGAGCCTTGTTAATCAACGTTCTAAATTTCGAGAGCTAAGATTTGCGATTGATTTCTTGACATAGTCATCTTTCATGTCTGTCATAAGGACTTAGAGGCATATCTGGACAGTCTTTGAAGTTCATAGTCATGAGAAAGTCAACCTCCTGGGTCTTCCAGCAACTGGTTACTCGGAGCTTCAGATGACCTTGGTAGTCGTTTAGATGAATCATCCTGTCCTCATGTAGACTGATGACTACCTTTCAGCTTCCTTTGTCTCGATGACTTACTCCCAGTCATTCTGTAAGTCAGCCTGAGGAGTTAAATGAGTAGTCACAGCAACCCTAAAGAGCTTGAAAAGTGGATAGGGCGTGAAAGAGTTGAGCCTGTCGACCACTGCTGATGTGAGTCGTGTCGGTAACTACAGACTACTTGGATGGGATCCTCGCGATTACCGTGACTAGTGCCTAGAAACACTGAGTGACATGGCACAGAATCGGTCACAATGGCGCAGTTGTATTCACTCATTGTCCTCCCTTAAATTATGAGCTTTAAATTATTCCATTACTTTCTTTCTACGCTTCCTGAACCATATCGTATATGTTTACACTCCTTATTACTATTATTATTTTTTTTATTGAGGTAACTACTACTAATGGTGGTGAAGGTGTTAACTTTGCGGTGCCATAAAGGTATGATAACTTGGACCGACACACACATGTGCCAGGTTCTGCGCTGATTAAACATACAACAAACAAACATTAAAAAGTAGACTGTTGAGTGTCCTTTCTTGTGTGCTGCGTGGTGGGAGTCCATGTAGTACCTACTGGGCTCTCTAAGCATAACTTGTGTTGGCGGCCAGTAGCAAATTTGCCTGTGATCTTGTGTTTTTATTTAATTGCTTTACACCTTTGTGATTTATCACCTGAGTGGTAGTCAGGTGTCACCTTAGTGCTACTAACGGACTAATTATGTCACTCAGGTTTTTGTCAACAATGACATTGTATATTTTACAGAAATGTTTGTCCAATGAGGAACAAATAGATTCACAAAACTTGGGCTCCCAGTGCATCTGAAGCATACGAAGAGAATATATGTGGAAGTAATCCCAGCGAGTGTGATTAAAGAAATTCCAACGTTATGCTCATCAAGCTGGTTAGAACTTTTTTAGAAAATAATCAAATCAAAATGCATCCAGTATAAATGAGAGGTTACATGTCACCAAGAATGTCCGATCATGTACAGGGTATGCGTATATTACATAAACAATTAAAAGGTAACTATTGTTAGAGTGCTATGGATAGAAGAAGTGTTATGTTGCAATCACTTATCACATGTATTGCTCTGAGTAATGTTCACGGAAGTGGACAGACAATCTGAAAATGGACGTGGTGAATCATGTAAATGTGAGTAGGAGTAAATGCTATTCTGTAGTCCCAAACACATACACGATCTGAATTGCTTAGCTTGTCATAAGTACCTACGACAAAATCAGTGCGAGTTTTATGGCATCACTTTTTGTATCTATCAAATCGCATGCCGCAGTTGACAGAATCTCCAGCACTTTACTGGTATATGTTTTTCCGGAGAATGACTGCAGAGGTGGTTGACCGAAGGAGTTGAGATTTAATACAATTCGAACACTAATTAAGACCAACTAATAAAGCTGTTACCAGATTTATCAGGTACAACCAACTAGGGTGAGAGTGCCAAACGGTGAGACTATTGCTAGCCATATTATTTATAACCGAAACAGATAGAGCATCCAACTCAAAAAGGGTAAATATATTGCTTTCTGCGAAAACTTTACGTAGATTGTTTACACCATTTAAAAGATGAAGAATTACTTCAGCTAACTACACGTCGTAAAAACAAATTCAAATACAAAATCGATCCTCCAAACCTAAGCTCAGAGTAGATTTGCATGTGCGTCTGTTGCTTTGAGCACAGCTGTAACGGAAACCTAATGTTCAGACACTGGGTGCTCAGGATATAACTGAACAGGTTTTCAACTAAGGACCAGTTGAGCCAAAATCAAAAAAGAGTGGAGTCCAAATAATGCATTTGTTGACCTGCCAAGAGAATACTTTTCTGTGCAATAAATTATAAATGTATCACTACAAACCTCCAATATTATAGGCACCCAGTTTATAACAAATGGCCAAACAGTCCAAAACAATGGCACAAGCAGAAAATAGACAAAACAAAATTATACAAACCAAACGCAAAACCGAATATAGCAAATAGGCCACTTAAGTTTGAGGAGAGTTTGATAAGAACAGTCAATACATATATATAATTCTTGGTTTATCGCAACAAAAGTAACAATCAGAGAAAATCAAAACACGTCAGAACAATACTTTCCGCTCATAGTACCACGAACACAGAGTTGTTAAGGCTTGCATGAGTCAGGTACCTGGACAGTTTTCTTTGTGGTTGAAATATGAAAGTGTAAAACTAGGATGCAAGTTGGTAAGGAGGATAAGAAGTCAAGCTCCAATATCCAGTTGATGAGCTTGTGTCAATCAACTGACTTCGTTGCCCTCGCGTATCATTGTTTCGACGATGGTTTTTGAAATTAAACACGTGAGTTGTAAAGAATATTATCTAAATGAGTAAAGTCCACGAGCAAACAGAAAGGATTAGATAGGCAACAAAAGAAAAATAAAAGTGTTTTTTGCTTCACATTCACTTGGCAGAATCAGCAAATTTATATTCCTTGAGACATGCATCATGGTGTTCTTGGTATTGGGGAGTAAAGTACTGGTTATTGCGCTTTCGAAACTAAGGAAAAAACAATTAATTTAAGAACTAAGAATAGGAGTAATTGAGTCCTAGTCCGAACGAACTATTTTTACGGTCAAGATTAACAAAAATACAGTAGATCATGACACGATTGGGTGGCTTAAGGAACAGAGTAGATTAAAATAAATAAACCTCCGGGATTGAGGAGCGTAGTAATATGGTGTGTTATACAGGCTTGTGGAAAACGACCTGGAGTGAAATGGTTTATAAGCAGATAGGTACAGAAATTAAATGTTACGGAATATGAAGTTCCAAATTGTAGTGATAATAACAACCACTTATTCTTGAAAACTGGTGCACGCTTATTTTACAAGCAGGATCAGTTTGATACAGAAAGCATAGAATAATTTTAACTCATAAAGTTTTATGGCTGCGACAACCATGTGCTAAAACTTTGTTAGAGGTTAGGCGAAAGCTTAAAGATTACAGCAGTAGTTATATACCAGGGAGCAGTCGTATACAGTAATAGAAAACAAACTGATAATGTTTGACGAAGGTGACATCCACCGACAAAATAGATTGGGACAAACACTTCCAGGGTCAAGAGATAAAACAATGAGGCGAAGAATACAGGCTTGTGGAAATGAAATATTTTATATACACGCAAGCTCAATAATTGAACTTTGTGGAATATGAGATTCCATATTGTATGGAGTAAAAAATTACACACAGACTGTAGTATGCCTGGCATGACAGTTGGAAAGTGAAGAACAACCATCGTAGGAAATAAATAATGATTCTACTAATTGAAATACCGGTAGTTAGTAGAATACACGCTCCACTTGATTTGAATAACGTACAATCGTAGACACACTAGTGCATCTACTGATTTATAAGAGAAATAAGCGACAGAAAAAAGAGTGTGGCATCTGCACGAGATATGAATAATCTAAGCGTTAAGAATACTTAACTTTGGTGGGTATGACTACGGCTCGCTGATGTGAGGCATAAGTCAAGCTTGTCATCATAAAATAGAAATTCGTAAAGTCAATAAAACATGGAAGAGATTTAAAGGTTCTGTTCCATATCTGAGGAAATTTGACTAAAAAAGTTAGCCCTAAGAGTGGTGTGCTGACTGGCTTAATGATATTATATTTTGTAAAACTCTATCAGTGTTACATGTGTTATCAATTCTTATTCTAATATGTTATTAATACATACTTTGCTAACGTTGTTTAAATGTACCATTAATATAATTGTACTTTTACACTTTACACACTTGGCCTGTGGCGCTAACTGCTGCTTTCGCAAGAGCTAATACATTGTTGCTGTATTATTCTTCGTTCTGACTGAGTTTTCTCCACCGACTGCTTGGATTAATAATTGAATCCCTTTTATAGCATCGGAATCGAATACTCAACGTCACGTTGCCTCCACCAAGCATTGCTGACCAGGACGAAACTACACAGGACGCCAGAAAAGGTACATACGTGTGGTGGTCGCCTGGGACATTCGTCATTCATTCCGCACTTCGCAGTTATTCCAAGTAAACTACATTCTACTAAACATTGTACTTGTTATATATACTTATATTAACTGTGAATATAGTATTTGTACGAATTTGTGTCTAGTTGTAAGGCAATATTGACTCTATAGTGTTCCGTGGCCACTGCATGTTAATGGTGAGCTCGTCTTACTTAACATATTGTTAGTTACGTATATATATATTTATACTTATTAGTGTTTTTTTTGTGTCCTCGTTGTGTTATTATTACTAAGCGTCACATTTTACAGACATTAGCCTTCTATCCAGATTTTTGTTTCATTTGTTTTTTTTTTCTAAGTAATTTTTCGGCTGTAGATTTTTCTTTTTTACTGCGCTATCTTTTAATGTATCTTTGCACCAAACTATTCTTGGCAATTTTCACAGTAGTTGCACGCCTTTGTTGTCTTTTCGCATCATCCTGTTATTTCGTGATTTTCGCTTCATGGAAACAAACTCAACTACGTCTCAGCCTACTGAAGATACTCCATCACTCATGCAACCGACACCTAGTTTAAGTGCCATTGCCGATCTACGCTTCTTGCCATACAACCCACACGACCCTCGCCTTTGGTTCGCTCAGGCAGAAGCATTCTTCCAGGCTAAACGCATCAGCACCGAAGCTACTCGCTACGCTTATGCCGTAGGGTTTTTATCGTCAGAAGTCGCGGCAGAGGTTTCGGATCTTATAGTTCAAGTGCCAGCGACTAACCCTTACACAAAACTCAAAGAGGCCGTTATCCAGCGAACATCGGTATCAGATGAACGGCGACTGCAGCAGTTATTAACAGCATGTTCTCTTAATGACAGAAAGCCATCACAACTTTTACGCTCTATGCAGCAGTTAGCAGGTCCTTACAAATTTGATGAAAAGGTACTTAAGCACATGTGGTTGCGTCGTCTACCAGGCAGTATTCAACAAATTCTAAGCATTTCCTCGAACTCCACGACCTTACCGGAGTTAGCCGAGTTAGCAGACAAAATTTTCGACGTTTATCCGACCCAACAGGTAGCTACAGCTGTCCATAAACCGCTTGTATCGAGCGACTCAAACGCTTCGGTAGAATCGCTTTAAACGCAGGTAGCAACTTTGACCACTACTGTGGAAAAACTTCAAGCTTCCATCGCAAATCTCACGACGCATAGGCCACGCTCCGTCTCTCGTCGTCGACACTAGCGCGTGCCGTCGTACTACGTCACGGGATCATCCAGGCGTTTGCTGGTATCACCGTAAGTATGGTAGACTAGCCAAGAAATGTGTACACCCCTGTAGTTTTGCTATCAACCGCAACCAGCAGACAGGGAACCCCACCTGTCAGGCAGTAGTGGCGGCTACCACCAATGGCAAAACTGCTGGCAGTCTTTTGTATGTGTTAGGTAAGATTTCCGCATGTAGATTCCTCGTTGACACAGGAGCGGAAATCAGTGTCGTCCCTCCAAAAAATAACACAAAACCTTCCTCAATTAGTCCGGTCACTCTTCAAGCAGCCAACGGGACTACGATTCGCACTTATGGGGAGTGTTCGTTGACCTTAGATCTTGGTCTTCGACGACGTTTTAATTGGGTTTTCGTGATTGCTGATGTACAACACGCTATCCTGGGTGCTAATTTTCTCCAACATTTCAACCTAGCTGTCGACGTGGGTACACGCTCACTCATCGATAGTACCACTAATTTGACCATCATGGGTGTAGTTAAGTCAGCTGTCATCCACGGCATTCATCAGTTTTTACCGATGGATAACAAGTTCGCTGACATATTAAAGCAGTATCCCTCGATTACGAAACCTGATTACAGCGAAAAACCGTTGTCTCATCACACGGTTCACATCGCAACTAATGGACAACCAGTTCGGGCGTGTCCACGTCGTTTGCCACCCGACAAACTCGGTATCGCTAAGATAGAATTTGAACATATGATGCAGCTGGGGATTATTCGCCCACCAAATAGCCCATGGGCCTCCCCTTTGCACATAGTACCGAAAAAAGACCACGACCGGCGCCCATGTGGAGATTACAGGCGTTTAAACGCCAAAACAGTACCTGATCGATATCCCATTCCTCATCCTCATGATTTCTCGCTACAATTGCATGGAAAATCAATTTTCTCCAAGATCGATTTAGTTCGGGCATATCATCAAATCCCAGTCGCTCCCGAAGACATACCTAAGATTGCTATCACCACTCCGTTTGGTCTTTTCGAGTTTCTACGCATGCCATTTGGTCTTAAAAATGCGGCGCAAACTTTCCAGCGTTTTATGGACGAGGTAACACGTGGACTGGACTTTGTTTTCGTTTATATTGACGATGTTTTAATTGCTAGCAACAACATGGATGATCATCAGCAGCATCTTCATGTACTTTTTCAACGTTTCCAACAGTACGGAGTTGTCATACACCCACATAAGTGCATTTTCGGAGCCTCTGAAATTGACTTTCTAGGACATCATATTACGCAACACGGTGTTACTCCATTAGCAGAACGAGTGGAGGCACTAATTTCATTCGCCGAGCCAGATTCTTTTCAGCGGTTACGTAGATTTCTGGGTATGTGTAATTTTTACAGACGCTTTATCCCTCATTGTGCTCATTTGTTGCAACCTCTCACCGATTTACTAAAAGGACGACAGGAAACTTTTGATTTTTCACAAGAGGCTCGAACAGCTTTTAGAGCTATCAAGGATGCTTTGGCAAAAGTTACTATGTTAACCCACCTTGATCCAGATCCTTCACCCCAGCTTGTTTTATGTACTGACGCTTCTAATTACGCCGTTGGGGCTGTTTTTCAGCAGCAGCAGCAGCAGCAGAAGAATGAACTAGTTCCGCTGGCATTTTTTTCCAAACGCTTAGAACCAGCACAGACACGATACAGTACATTCGGGAGAGAACTACTAGCAATGTACCTAGCAGTAAAACACTTCTGTCATCTTCTCCAAGGACGTGATTCTGCCATTCTAACCGATCATAAACCGCTATGTTACTCTCTCACGACATCATCTGACAAACACTCACCTAGAGAGGCTCGTCAACTCGACTACATTTCACAGTTTACTACCGACATTAGATTTATCAAAGGGGATGCTAATGTGGTCGCAGATACTCTTTCTAGACGCGAATTGAACGCTATCACGACACAACCAGACATCAGTTTATCCACGCTCGCTTCTCTGCAGGAAGATGACCCAGAACTTCGGAGGTGTATGCAGAACTCTGCATTAGTCCTTAAACGTATACCTATACCGTCAGCTGATTGTACGATTATCTGTGACGCGTCCACAGGTGTTAGCAGACCATTTGTACCGGCACTTTCTAGGAAAGCTATTTTTCAGCACCTGCATTCTATTTCACATCCTGGTATACGTACCACAATCAAACTGATTTCAGAACGTTTCGTCTGGCCAAAAATGAACTCAGATATCCGCAAATGGTTACGCGAGTGTTTACAATGCCAACGAAGCAAAGTTCAGCGTCATACAATTACGTCCCCAGCTAAGTTTCCAGTACCGAATCAACGTTTTCAATACGTCCACATCGATATTGTCGGTCCTCTACCTTCCTCGAAGTCTTTCACTCACATATTGACAGTATCAACCGTTTCACACGTTGGGCTATCGCCTGCCCCATCAACGACATTTCTGCCGAGAACATCGTCTCGGTTTTCCTAGACCGCTGGATTTCCAATTTTGGGGTCCCTACGACTGTTACTACTGATCGTGGCCCACAATTTCAATCAGCATTATTCCGGGAGTTTACCCGCCTTCTGGGCATCCACCACATCAGTACTACGGCATACCATCCAGCAGCTAATGGTCTAGTTGAGCGGTTCCACCGTCAGTTAAAAGCTTCTCTGATGTCACAACCCGATACGACGTTATGGAGTGATGCTCTTCCTATGATTCTACTTGGAATTCGTAATACTATTAAGGAGGATATAGGATATACTTCCTCACAACTTGTTTACGGCACTACACTTACCTTGCCTGGACAGCTCGTACACTCACCTGATGAAAATGCCAGTAGTACGATGGATTTTACTAGTCAACTTATACGAGCTATGCGACAACTTAAACCAATTTTGCCCCGTATGCATAGTCGGCCGGAACAAGTTAGTCAGCATCTAACTTCGTGTGAATTTGTTTTTGTTCGGATCGACGCTACTCGTAGACCGTTGACCCCACCATATGAAGGTCCGTTCCGCGTCCTTAAAAGAGCAGATAAAGTTTTCACGGTAGATAAACACGGTAAGTCAGAAACTATCTCCATTGATCGTCTAAAGCCCGCTTTCGTGGACTCATCAATCGATACGTCAGTGGGAAACACCCTACTCCCTACTGCTCGCAGCCAAACGCAGACTCCGGACTCTGCTCAGCATCATCAACCTCCTACTTCGACAGCGTCATACAATTACGTCCCCAGCTAAGTTTCCAGTACCGAATCAACGTTTTCAATACGTCCACATCGATATTGTCGGTCCTCTACCTTCCTCGAAGTCTTTCACTCACATATTGACAGTATCAACCGTTTCACACGTTGGGCTATCGCCTGCCCCATCAACGACATTTCTGCCGAGAACATCGTCTCGGTTTTCCTAGACCGCTGGATTTCCAATTTTGGGGTCCCTACGACTGTTACTACTGATCGTGGCCCACAATTTCAATCAGCATTATTCCGGGAGTTTACCCGCCTTCTGGGCATCCACCACATCAGTACTACGGCATACCATCCAGCAGCTAATGGTCTAGTTGAGCGGTTCCACCGTCAGTTAAAAGCTTCTCTGATGTCACAACCCGATACGACGTTATGGAGTGATGCTCTTCCTATGATTCTACTTGGAATTCGTAATACTATTAAGGAGGATATAGGATATACTTCCTCACAACTTGTTTACGGCACTACACTTACCTTGCCTGGACAGCTCGTACACTCACCTGATGAAAATGCCAGTAGTACGATGGATTTTACTAGTCAACTTATACGAGCTATGCGACAACTTAAACCAATTTTGCCCCGTATGCATAGTCGGCCGGAACAAGTTAGTCAGCATCTAACTTCGTGTGAATTTGTTTTTGTTCGGATCGACGCTACTCGTAGACCGTTGACCCCACCATATGAAGGTCCGTTCCGCGTCCTTAAAAGAGCAGATAAAGTTTTCACGGTAGATAAACACGGTAAGTCAGAAACTATCTCCATTGATCGTCTAAAGCCCGCTTTCGTGGACTCATCAATCGATACGTCAGTGGGAAACACCCTACTCCCTACTGCTCGCAGCCAAACGCAGACTCCGGACTCTGCTCAGCATCATCAACCTCCTACTTCGACAGCGTCATCCAGCGTACCACTCACCACAACCCGTTCCGGCCGGATCATTACGAAACCAAAACGATTCGTTCATTTTGCCAATTAATACAAACCATTAAAACTCATCAATGGAACCTTTTGTTTCGTGATTTCCATCCCAATAGACTTAAGACAGTTACGACTATATTGTCATTACTAACGTTTGGCATTATCATGTATCAGTGTTTGAACTAGTAATTATTTTGCATTCTCTGCATGTTTTGCAAACCTTCGGTTTAGTTAGTGACATTATATCCAAACCGCTGTGTTGTATACATATATTCGCCTGATTTTTAACATTTGCACATGCTCTAGATATTGGCAAAATATGTCCAATATCATAGCTATTTTGCACTTTTTGCCTGTTATATTCAGTAACTTGCCATGGTTACATAGGCTACACTCGTTCATAGTACTCACGTATATAAATGTAGTGTGTTTTGTACTCTTGTCCAATGATCGCATTCAGTTTTAGTAATTGCCAATGTCTCTGTGCATGACTCATCATTTTTATGTGAATTTGTACCATTTTAATTACCTTTACGAACATAGTAACACTCATTAATTCTAGACATGACGTCATACGTTTGATTCCCAGACATACATATATATAAATTTGTGCCTAGTTAAGGACATCTTTATAATGGTAGTGTTATTAATGTTATTACTGTCATTGTACTTTTACCTTCTCACGTTTGTCACTATGTCCATATCTGTATTTTCAGTATCTTGTTGCATGCACTTATTATCATCAAAATTACGTTATTAGAATTATTATTGGTGTTATTAGCAATCTCTGTTCACACTATTATGTGCATATTCGTAATACTTCTGGTTTTCTGATTTGCATTATATTTACATTAGCTACTGTTATAGCCATACGCACGTTGTTTGCATGTTTAGTGTCATTAAACGTTCTACAAGTATTTCTGTAAAGTTACTTATGTATGAAACATTTCATTTGTTTTCTTCTCCCCCTTTTTGTATCTGTTATATTCACCATTTATCCTAGGTACTGTAGTGTCTCCTCCGGACACTCCGGGGGGAGCCATGTGCTGACTGGCTTAATGATATTATATTTTGTAAAACTCTATCAGTGTTACATGTGTTATCAATTCTTATTCTAATATGTTATTAATACATACTTTGCTAACGTTGTTTAAATGTACCATTAATATAATTGTACTTTTACACTTTACACACTTGGCCTGTGGCGCTAACTGCTGCTTTCGCAAGAGCTAATACATTGTTGCTGTATTATTCTTCGTTCTGACTGAGTTTTCTCCACCGACTGCTTGGATTAATAATTGAATCCCTTTTATAGCATCGGAATCGAATACTCAACGTCACGTTGCCTCCACCAAGCATTGCTGACCAGGACGAAACTACACAGGACGCCAGAAAAGGTACATACGTGTGGTGGTCGCCTGGGACATTCGTCATTCATTCCGCACTTCGCAGTTATTCCAAGTAAACTACATTCTACTAAACATTGTACTTGTTATATATACTTATATTAACTGTGAATATAGTATTTGTACGAATTTGTGTCTAGTTGTAAGGCAATATTGACTCTTTAGTGTTCGGTAAGCACTATAACTGCTTTGGCATCACACGGATCAGTTTGGACGTGTGTGAGGTAGTATTGGACATGGTAAGTAGTTTAGTATCTGGTGGCAACACTAGTGGTTACTAGAAACCAGCGTAGCGTTAATAATGCCGTAGGTACTAGGAGACTAGTAAACCATTCGAGTAGTAGGTTTGAAAAATATGTCGATGATACGTTAATAAATAGAAAACTGACTAAAAGTGAGTGGAGAGTGTGAACTCACTAGGTTCTGGTCAGTGATGTAACTTAGTAGTTAGATATTAGATTCTGAGGACATCCATCATGGGGTAATTTGTTTTGTGCGGTATTTGCTAAAATGGAGAGATTATGTCTACATAACATATAAATAGAAGTGAAAAGAAAAAAAACGAAATTTCTTTTAACGTGTAATGTACAGGCA
This sequence comes from Schistosoma mekongi, assembly GCA_034768735.1. Classification (NCBI taxonomy): domain Eukaryota; kingdom Metazoa; phylum Platyhelminthes; class Trematoda; order Strigeidida; family Schistosomatidae; genus Schistosoma; species Schistosoma mekongi. The sequence continues at coordinate 8,362,970 of CM068312.1, read as the reverse complement.
TAGAGATGATCGGTTGTTTGGGCTAGTTAGAGAAGGAAAGCAGATGGTTTTGGAATCTTGGATGATGAATTAGACAAAGACCCATACATTTATTATCGCTGTGACAGAGACAACAAGAGAGGAGCTGGTGGCTCAGTTTACATTCTATTGTGGAAAGGAGGGACAAGAGTTCGTAAATGTCGCTATCGAAAGATAGCTGTGATTCGAGTACTATATTCCAATAACTATACTTCGTTACGCCATTGACTAACATCGACTAATCACAAACACAATCAATGTATATTAAAAGTCAGAACGAAGAGTAGACGGAATATTTATTAACGAAACAACTATCGAACGTGAGGTCGAGTATTAAAAATCAAAAATTGTTGCCAGTTAAATCAATGTGTTCAATATAAATATAAATGCAACAACCAAACAATGTATAATGTTCTGATGACAGTTCTATGCTTATACACAGAAAATAGTCAAGTTGATATTTGTCGATAGCGTACAGAAATCAAACACTCAAACATTATCACTACACTATGCTCAATCTACCCCCCCCCCACCAACACACACACATCATAGTAACTCAACTCTCACTACTATGGAGGAGTCTATATGAGCCACTAGTAATCTGACGAACGCTACGCTACTGGGTAACCGTATATGCGGAATCCACCTGTCATATCTCGTGCGTGATAACTTGTCTAACGCAAACAACCTTAGCACTCAAACGCCTTCAACCCTCCTAATCGCGAAATCAAAAGACAGAAGACAGGAAACTTTATTCCAGTAAAATGGGAAGTGGGTCATGTACAAATATTTGTATATTTATAGTTTTCTGAAACAAATAAATCAGTAATATGATTTATCCAATTCGAATTAAGAGTTCTTAACTGCTACCCAATCGGGACGCACCACGTTGAGGTTTTATAAGGTTCTATCGATCACTGATTGCACAGAATGTTTCCGGTTCCTTCAAGGGTTCTGGAGGCTTCATTGAGGTTTCTGGGAGCCATCCCAACACCACCCTTCAAGTCTTGGATGATACACCCTCGCTTGTACGTAATGTTATAGTCGTTTCTTCTCTTCCAAATGACCATAAGGTCACCTGTGGTAGCTTTAACCTTCCAGATATCAACTGGAATACTTATTCCAACTAGCCTAATTATGATGAACTTTGTACACTATTGATATTCATAGTTGGTGACGATGTGTCACGCATCCTACACTTTTGACAGAGGCCGCGTTCCCCCTTTATAAGGTTTTTTTTATCCGCCATGACTTTTGTTCACTAGGCTCTATTATTGATATAACATAGAAGCCAGAATAATGTTGAAGAAAATTTGTGTGCAGCTCACGAGTTAGCATTTTTTTCCCTGTAACAAAATCCAGTCAGAGCAAAGCCAAATCTTATGATCTACGTAGCTATATATTTAGCACTACGATTGGCACCTTTAAAACCATTGTAGTGGCCACGGAACACTATAGAGTCAATATTGCCTTACAACTAGACACAAATTCGTACAAATACTATATTCACAGTTAATATAAGTATATATAACAAGTACAATGTTTAGTAGAATGTAGTTTACTTGGAATAACTGCGAAGTGCGGAATGAATGACGAATGTCCCAGGCGACCACCACACGTATGTACCTTTTCTGGCGTCCTGTGTAGTTTCGTCCTGGTCAGCAATGCTTGGTGGAGGCAACGTGACGTTGAGTATTCGATTCCGATGCTATAAAAGGGATTCAATTATTAATCCAAGCAGTCGGTGGAGAAAACTCAGTCAGAACGAAGAATAATACAGCAACAATGTATTAGCTCTTGCGAAAGCAGCAGTTAGCGCCACAGGCCAAGTGTGTAAAGTGTAAAAGTACAATTATATTAATGGTACATTTAAACAACGTTAGCAAAGTATGTATTAATAACATATTAGAATAAGAATTGATAACACATGTAACACTGATAGAGTTTTACAAAATATAATATCATTAAGCCAGTCAGCACATGGCTCCCCCCGGAGTGTCCGGAGGAGACACTACAGTACCTAGGATAAATGGTGAATATAACAGATACAAAAAGGGGGAGAAGAAAACAAATGAAATGTTTCATACATAAGTAACTTTACAGAAATACTTGTAGAACGTTTAATGACACTAAACATGCAAACAACGTGCGTATGGCTATAACAGTAGCTAATGTAAATATAATGCAAATCAGAAAACCAGAAGTATTACGAATATGCACATAATAGTGTGAACAGAGATTGCTAATAACACCAATAATAATTCTAATAACGTAATTTTGATGATAATAAGTGCATGCAACAAGATACTGAAAATACAGATATGGACATAGTGACAAACGTGAGAAGGTAAAAGTACAATGACAGTAATAACATTAATAACACTACCATTATAAAGATGTCCTTAACTAGGCACAAATTTATATATATGTATGTCTGGGAATCAAACGTATGACGTCATGTCTAGAATTAATGAGTGTTACTATGTTCGTAAAGGTAATTAAAATGGTACAAATTCACATAAAAATGATGAGTCATGCACAGAGACATTGGCAATTACTAAAACTGAATGCGATCATTGGACAAGAGTACAAAACACACTACATTTATATACGTGAGTACTATGAACGAGTGTAGCCTATGTAACCATGGCAAGTTACTGAATATAACAGGCAAAAAGTGCAAAATAGCTATGATATTGGACATATTTTGCCAATATCTAGAGCATGTGCAAATGTTAAAAATCAGGCGAATATATGTATACAACACAGCGGTTTGGATATAATGTCACTAACTAAACCGAAGGTTTGCAAAACATGCAGAGAATGCAAAATAATTACTAGTTCAAACACTGATACATGATAATGCCAAACGTTAGTAATGACAATATAGTCGTAACTGTCTTAAGTCTATTGGGATGGAAATCACGAAACAAAAGGTTCCATTGATGAGTTTTAATGGTTTGTATTAATTGGCAAAATGAACGAATCGTTTTGGTTTCGTAATGATCCGGCCGGAACGGGTTGTGGTGAGTGGTACGCTGGATGACGCTGTCGAAGTAGGAGGTTGATGATGCTGAGCAGAGTCCGGAGTCTGCGTTTGGCTGCGAGCAGTAGGGAGTAGGGTGTTTCCCACTGACGTATCGATTGATGAGTCCACGAAAGCGGGCTTTAGACGATCAATGGAGATAGTTTCTGACTTACCGTGTTTATCTACCGTGAAAACTTTATCTGCTCTTTTAAGGACGCGGAACGGACCTTCATATGGTGGGGTCAACGGTCTACGAGTAGCGTCGATCCGAACAAAAACAAATTCACACGAAGTTAGATGCTGACTAACTTGTTCCGGCCGACTATGCATACGGGGCAAAATTGGTTTAAGTTGTCGCATAGCTCGTATAAGTTGACTAGTAAAATCCATCGTACTACTGGCATTTTCATCAGGTGAGTGTACGAGCTGTCCAGGCAAGGTAAGTGTAGTGCCGTAAACAAGTTGTGAGGAAGTATATCCTATATCCTCCTTAATAGTATTACGAATTCCAAGTAGAATCATAGGAAGAGCATCACTCCATAACGTCGTATCGGGTTGTGACATCAGAGAAGCTTTTAACTGACGGTGGAACCGCTCAACTAGACCATTAGCTGCTGGATGGTATGCCGTAGTACTGATGTGGTGGATGCCCAGAAGGCGGGTAAACTCCCGGAATAATGCTGATTGAAATTGTGGGCCACGATCAGTAGTAACAGTCGTAGGGACCCCAAAATTGGAAATCCAGCGGTCTAGGAAAACCGAGACGATGTTCTCGGCAGAAATGTCGTTGATGGGGCAGGCGATAGCCCAACGTGTGAAACGGTTGATACTGTCAATATGTGAGTGAAAGACTTCGAGGAAGGTAGAGGACCGACAATATCGATGTGGACGTATTGAAAACGTTGATTCGGTACTGGAAACTTAGCTGGGGACGTAATTGTATGACGCTGAACTTTGCTTCGTTGGCATTGTAAACACTCGCGTAACCATTTGCGGATATCTGAGTTCATTTTTGGCCAGACGAAACGTTCTGAAATCAGTTTGATTGTGGTACGTATACCAGGATGTGAAATAGAATGCAGGTGCTGAAAAATAGCTTTCCTAGAAAGTGCCGGTACAAATGGTCTGCTAACACCTGTGGACGCGTCACAGATAATCGTACAATCAGCTGACGGTATAGGTATACGTTTAAGGACTAATGCAGAGTTCTGCATACACCTCCGAAGTTCTGGGTCATCTTCCTGCAGAGAAGCGAGCGTGGATAAACTGATGTCTGGTTGTGTCGTGATAGCGTTCAATTCGCGTCTAGAAAGAGTATCTGCGACCACATTAGCATCCCCTTTGATAAATCTAATGTCGGTAGTAAACTGTGAAATGTAGTCGAGTTGACGAGCCTCTCTAGGTGAGTGTTTGTCAGATGATGTCGTGAGAGAGTAACATAGCGGTTTATGATCGGTTAGAATGGCAGAATCACGTCCTTGGAGAAGATGACAGAAGTGTTTTACTGCTAGGTACATTGCTAGTAGTTCTCTCCCGAATGTACTGTATCGTGTCTGTGCTGGTTCTAAGCGTTTGGAAAAAAATGCCAGCGGAACTAGTTCATTCTTCTTCTGCTGCTGCTGCTGCTGCTGAAAAACAGCCCCAACGGCGTAATTAGAAGCGTCAGTACATAAAACAAGCTGGGGTGAAGGATCTGGATCAAGGTGGGTTAACATAGTAACTTTTGCCAAAGCATCCTTGATAGCTCTAAAAGCTGTTCGAGCCTCTTGTGAAAAATCAAAAGTTTCCTGTCGTCCTTTTAGTAAATCGGTGAGAGGTTGCAACAAATGAGCACAATGAGGGATAAAGCGTCTGTAAAAATTACACATACCCAGAAATCTACGTAACCGCTGAAAAGAATCTGGCTCGGCGAATGAAATTAGTGCCTCCACTCGTTCTGCTAATGGAGTAACACCGTGTTGCGTAATATGATGTCCTAGAAAGTCAATTTCAGAGGCTCCGAAAATGCACTTATGTGGGTGTATGACAACTCCGTACTGTTGGAAACGTTGAAAAAGTACATGAAGATGCTGCTGATGATCATCCATGTTGTTGCTAGCAATTAAAACATCGTCAATATAAACGAAAACAAAGTCCAGTCCACGTGTTACCTCGTCCATAAAACGCTGGAAAGTTTGCGCCGCATTTTTAAGACCAAATGGCATGCGTAGAAACTCGAAAAGACCAAACGGAGTGGTGATAGCAATCTTAGGTATGTCTTCGGGAGCGACTGGGATTTGATGATATGCCCGAACTAAATCGATCTTGGAGAAAATTGATTTTCCATGCAATTGTAGCGAGAAATCATGAGGATGAGGAATGGGATATCGATCAGGTACTGTTTTGGCGTTTAAACGCCTGTAATCTCCACATGGGCGCCGGTCGTGGTCTTTTTTCGGTACTATGTGCAAAGGGGAGGCCCATGGGCTATTTGGTGGGCGAATAATCCCCAGCTGCATCATATGTTCAAATTCTATCTTAGCGATACCGAGTTTGTCGGGTGGCAAACGACGTGGACACGCCCGAACTGGTTGTCCATTAGTTGCGATGTGAACCGTGTGATGAGACAACGGTTTTTCGCTGTAATCAGGTTTCGTAATCGAGGGATACTGCTTTAATACTGTCAGCGAACTGTTATCCACGCGGTAAAAACTGATGAATGTACCGTGGATGACAGCTGACTTAACTACACCAATGATGGTCAAATTAGTTGGTACTATCGATGAGTGAGCGTGTACCCACGTCGACAGCTAGGTTGAAATGTTGGCAACGGTTTTTCGCTGTAATCAGGTTTCGTAATCGAGGGATACTGCTTTAATATGTCAGCGAACTTGTTATCCATCGGTAAAAACTGATGAATGCCGTGGATGACAGCTGACTTAACTACACCCATGATGGTCAAATTAGTGGTACTATCGATGAGTGAGCGTGTACCCACGTCGACAGCTAGGTTGAAATGTTGGAGAAAATTAGCACCCAGGATAGCGTGTTGTACATCAGCAATCACGAAAACCCAATTAAAACGTCGTCGAAGACCAAGATCTAAGGTCAACGAACACTCCCCATAAGTGCGAATCGTAGTCCCGTTGGCTGCTTGAAGAGTGACCGGACTAATTGAGGAAGGTTTTGTGTTATTTTTTGGAGGGACGACACTGATTTCCGCTCCTGTGTCAACGAGGAATCTACATGCGGAAATCTTACCTAACACATACAAAAGACTGCCAGCAGTTTTGCCATTGGTGGTAGCCGCCACTACTGCCTGACAGGTGGGGTTCCCTGTCTGCTGGTTGCGGTTGATAGCAAAACTACAGGGGTGTACACATTTCTTGGCTAGTCTACCATACTTACGGTGATACCAGCAAACGCCTGGATGATCCCGTGACGTAGTACGACGGCACGCGCTAGTGTCGACGACGAGAGACGGAGCGTGGCCTATGCGTCGTGAGATTTGCGATGGAAGCTTGAAGTTTTTCCACAGTAGTGGTCAAAGTTGCTACCTGCGTTTAAAGCGATTCTACCGAAGCGTTTGAGTCGCTCGATACAAGCGGTTTATGGACAGCTGTAGCTACCTGTTGGGTCGGATAAACGTCGAAAATTTTGTCTGCTAACTCGGCTAACTCCGGTAAGGTCGTGGAGTTCGAGGAAATGCTTAGAATTTGTTGAATACTGCCTGGTAGACGACGCAACCACATGTGCTTAAGTACCTTTTCATCAAATTTGTAAGGACCTGCTAACTGCTGCATAGAGCGTAAAAGTTGTGATGGCTTTCTGTCATTAAGAGAACATGCTGTTAATAACTGCTGCAGTCGCCGTTCATCTGATACCGATGTTCGCTGGATAACGGCCTCTTTGAGTTTTGTGTAAGGGTTAGTCGCTGGCACTTGAACTATAAGATCCGAAACCTCTGCCGCGACTTCTGACGATAAAAACCCTACGGCATAAGCGTAGCGAGTAGCTTCGGTGCTGATGCGTTTAGCCTGGAAGAATGCTTCTGCCTGAGCGAACCAAAGGCGAGGGTCGTGTGGGTTGTATGGCAAGAAGCGTAGATCGGCAATGGCACTTAAACTAGGTGTCGGTTGCATGAGTGATGGAGTATCTTCAGTAGGCTGAGACGTAGTTGAGTTTGTTTCCATGAAGCGAAAATCACGAAATAACAGGATGATGCGAAAAGACAACAAAGGCGTGCAACTACTGTGAAAATTGCCAAGAATAGTTTGGTGCAAAGATACATTAAAAGATAGCGCAGTAAAAAAGAAAAATCTACAGCCGAAAAATTACTTAGAAAAAAAAAACAAATGAAACAAAAATCTGGATAGAAGGCTAATGTCTGTAAAATGTGACGCTTAGTAATAATAACACAACGAGGACACAAAAAAAACACTAATAAGTATAAATATATATATACGTAACTAACAATATGTTAAGTAAGACGAGCTCACCATTAACATGCAGTGGCCACGGAACACTATAGAGTCAATATTGCCTTACAACTAGACACAAATTCGTACAAATACTATATTCACAGTTAATATAAGTATATATAACAAGTACAATGTTTAGTAGAATGTAGTTTACTTGGAATAACTGCGAAGTGCGGAATGAATGACGAATGTCCCAGGCGACCACCACACGTATGTACCTTTTCTGGCGTCCTGTGTAGTTTCGTCCTGGTCAGCAATGCTTGGTGGAGGCAACGTGACGTTGAGTATTCGATTCCGATGCTATAAAAGGGATTCAATTATTAATCCAAGCAGTCGGTGGAGAAAACTCAGTCAGAACGAAGAATAATACAGCAACAATGTATTTGCTCTTGCGAAAGCAGCAGTTAGCGCCACAGGCCAAGTGTGTAAAGTGTAAAAGTACAATTATATTAATGGTACATTTAAACAACGTTAGCAAAGTATGTATTAATAACATATTAGAATAAGAATTGATAACACATGTAACACTGATAGAGTTTTACAAAATATAGTATTATTAAGCCAGTCAGCACACAGTAACAGTTATGTCTCCAGTTTCTAGTTAGTGGCCTTAGTAGTCTGTATGGTCCGTAATAAGTTGCCTTCTCACATGTTGATTAAAACTGAACTTGTGTCGTTGAGCAACGAGTAAAGTGATAGGATTTCTGTCTAACCGGTAAACGTACGTGCCAAACATAATAAAATGAGATAGGGTGAAGTTTTCGGCCATCAGGCATGATGATATGGGAGGTAACTTCGAACTCCCGTTGTCTGTACGGTAAAACCTGTTTTTTTTACGGCTACGTACTACGGTTGTAACATGTGCAGGCATTCAGTAGTGATGTTTGAACTGACCTAATATGTGCTACTCGGACTCACACATACAATGTTTAATTGGCACTATCTATCTGTTAGAATGTCCTGCGGCAAGAATAACCAGACTTCTACGCTACAGACTATGATGCTGATACCTAATAAGTTAAAGTGACTAAAGATTATACACATACAAACATTTATTGCATCGATAGTCATCTTGTGGATTGAATTAATAATCATTAAGTTCTTTTCGTAACTACTGCAACCACTAAAATTATGCCCCTTATTAAACCTCACCTTTCACAGAAACCCGGTGTGGACACTGTAACCTTCTGTAATAGCCAACCTATGAAGGATAACAAATTAACTCTTACCAAATGAACTTTAATAACCAATTCTTTACTAGTTCAAATGGTTATGCTTTTCTGATTGCTAAATAATCAGAAAAGTATAGCAGTCATAATTCCGTTGCTCCGTTCTGCGGTTTGTCTTCCTTCTTTCCTTTCAGCACTTCAAGATCGCCTTATGTTACGCAAAAGGCTGAACATCTATATTCCCCGTCATTTTGTAACCCATCATAATGGTGGCATAAATCTATCCTGTCATTCGCCTGTACCATTAGATCGTCCCAAAGCCATGTTTGTAACGATCGAAACATAAATGCCAATTTGAGACAATGTTTATTATTCCACTATCTCTGTGTCATAGTATAGTAAGTTTGCATAACAATTGAACTCTTTTACTGCCTGGTACATTTTTGTTGACCTTGCCTGTAAAAATGGCTTGCTCCTGACATCAAGAAAACAAATTATTATTTGCTTATTTAATACCTTCAATTGCATTATCTAGCTGTTTGCACATTACACATGTTATCTTTGAAGTTGTTTGGTGTTTTTCTGCTCGGTTACCTAAAGTCTTCTTAGTTTATCTGAGTGCATAAATAACTTTAATAAACTTCACATTTTGTTCTTATATATCACGGGGTTGTATTTATTCGGTACGAGATATTGATTTTAGCCGGTTTGTGCATTACTAAATCTGGTGCTAGGCTTTAGTTAGTGCACTAAGTATCCTAAACATCATGAGGAAAATTAGAGCATTAAGTTTTGTAAAATGATGCACTTATATTAAATGACCTGAATATAAGTCAAGTTCCGTTGTCTACGTACTTCTGAGTCTCGCACTTGAAATCAGCTGTCTAAATATCGTGGAGGGAAATGTAGTTCAGTGGACTTAATTGTGATCGATTATCAGAATTAGAACAAAATTAAATCATAAGCATAGAGCCATCCAGGCATAAATAGATGTAACCTAAGTTAACTTGCTTTATTGATATGCAATAATAGGATCATGGTCTCCCCTCAGTATCACTTGCAGATTTGGTTTGAAAAATGCATCCAATAGCCTTTAGTTGCTATCATGTAAAACCACAACTATACTTTATTGCTTGACAAATTGCTAAGTTGTGACACTGCAGTTTGCAAACTGTGAATAATACATTGCGATTAGGATATATTCACGTTGCTGGTCTCTACGATGATGAAATCAAACATGAATATCCTTTTAAATTCAATGTCAGTGGGTGTATAGGGCACAAAAGGTATATATATATGGCCCATTCCAAATTAAGTATCGGGGCTTGGTTTGCGTTAGTGACACATGCCCACTTATTTACTTGTCTTTATACATATGCAAACTTTTATGCACAACGTATGAGCTGCTAGCTTTATTAGCAGGTCTTTACCATTAGATTAAGAATTAATTATCTAATATCTCAATATGAGTTGACCTAAGTGGAGAAGTATTATCAAACCTAGTAGATCCATTCTAAGTATATTTGGATAAGGTTGTGCAGGGTTCGTCATAAGTAATTTCCGGTATATATTTGAGTTTGTATTTGCTTTATTATGGCTTATAATATATTTTCATTTTCCATAAGTAAACCAGTACCAATAAGCTACTTAGAATCCATTTCTTACTTAGTAATTATATGATGGATATAAGGTAGTTGTATCACACTTCCGCATGTAGAATCGGATTCACCTTACTAATACATATGAGCTCCACTTTACATCTTTAGTATTCTGGTAAACCCAACTGGTGACTTTCAAACAGAACGATACACAAGTTAAGTATTCCACTACTAGACACTAACCAATGCTAAAAACTTTCTACTGTAAGAAACACAAAGTACTGAACAAAACACTAGATACAGAAGTATAGAAAGGTAAATTCTGAAAAAAAAAACAATCACATTTAATACATGATTTTATTACTGTCCGTAGATTATTACCGTCAAGAACTACAACATTAAACATCTCATTCGTTGAAAGTAATCAATTGCGTGAAAGATTACAACAAAACAAATGACTGATAGTTATCCGTGTTTAAAAATTACTCTGAGGTGTATGAACGGTAACCTAAAGATAACAATAAGAAAAAACGGAGATTGATACAATAAAAACAAATAGTATAGTACAAAATATTAAGTAAGTAATTTGTCAACTCCGCCTGTAACTCTCCTAGGGTTACTGCCGGTCCCAAGCCCGGGTAAAGGAGGAGGGTTGGGCATGGGGCTAGCATTCCCATCCCGTAAAACCCAAGCTCGTTAGAAAAACGCTAACCAGATTAAACAAGCTAAACCATTTAAACTCTTACGATGGAACACAGTGCAAAATTGTGCATCGAGGACAGCTAACAAATGCATTCCCAGTGAGGACTGGAGTCGGACAAGGCTGCCTACCCTTCTTTCCCTTCTAGTGGTTGACTGGACCATGAAAACCTCCACATCTGAGGGGATGCACGGAATTCAATGGACATGTAGGATGCAACTCGACGATTTGGACTTCGCGGATGATCTAGCCTATACACACGAATGCAAACGAAGACAAACAACGAAGCAGCAACCTCAGCATCAGTAGGCCTGAACATACATAAGGGAAAGAGTAAGATCCTTAAATACAACACAGGGAACACCAACCCAATTTAACTTAATGGAAAAACTATGGAAGATGTGAATACTTTCACGTACCTGGGAAGTATCATCGATGAACAAGGGGGGTTCGGTGTAGATGTAATGGAAAAAATTGGCAAAGCAAGGGCAGCATTCCTACAGTTTAAAAACATATGGGACTCAAAACAACTGTCAACAAATCTCAAAGTCAAACTCTTCAACTCGAACGTCAAGAGAGTTCTGCTGTATGGAGCTGGAACTTGGAGAATTACTGCAAACATCATCAGAAGGGTACAAGTATTTATAAACAACTGTCTACTGAATGTCCGTTGGCCGGAAACCATCAGCAACAATATACTATAGGAGAGAACAAACCAACTTCCAACTGAAGAGGAAATTAGGAAAAGACATTGGAAATGGATAGGACATACATTGCGGAAATCATCAGACTGCATCACGAGACAAGCATTAACGGGCATAAGTAAGTAAGTAATTTGTTGTTGTATTACAAATTCGAATGTAGTACAAATTGAAGAGTAAATGATCTAATTAATATGCTACAACATAATAAACAAAATTTAAAGTTTCCCATACATATACATAACATTCTATTCATATTTATTCATAAAAATTGTTAGTAATAAGGATAGTGAAGAACACTTACTTCAACGTGAAATGTAGCTAACAAATAATAAAAGTTACTAGAGAAGAGAAATAACCTTCTGGTTAAGCTGTGTTATCTCTATTGCACTGATAATATTATTTATTAATCCCGTTTAGTATTCTACGGTTCGACAATGATAGCGACGTGATTCCCAAATCAGAACAAGTGTAGAACAGGTAGGAAGATGTATTGAGAAAATAACAACAGAAGGTTAAGGGCACCCGATATATGACCAAGTTACGCTTGCGGTATTACCAGGGCAACGATTGAACCCACTCTTACGAATGAGAATAAATCAGAAGGCACGAAGAGTGGAAAAGAACTTAAATTTGGTTGTGAATAGAGCGGCAATGGGATAGCAACGTCTAGGCTGGCAAACTAAAGAGAGAGTTGCTTTCCACGGTAGGGCGTAACGTGATCTGATGATGATACGTGACCGAGAGCCTTCAACTAGTAGTGTCCGCTAAAACAAACATGGTCAGCATCAATGTCGAGGACCTATGTAACTATTTATTTTGGGGATTATTTACCGCTACAAAGGCAAAGCAAACCAAATAATTACACTAGTTTATATAAACATCGGTATAGAGTATTCCAGAAGCTCCCAGATTGTTCGTTGGCTCTGATTGGGTAAGAATAGATCAATCATAACATAGCTTCATGAGCATGTTTTGAGCATGATTTAATCAGGATTGTTTCATGTTAACACCTTCGATTGACCGGTCACTGAGCAGTGATCAATGTCATGTTTGCAATCGACAGTAAAGTTGAACTGTAGTTTCTAGGACACTGGTACTTCTTATAGGATGATGTAACATTATAATCTGGAACTGTCACTGCAGAGGGATTTTAGCCTTGAGCCACACTCCAAGTGTAAGGACTAGTGAAGAAAACCAGTTAGTAAAATGAAGTAAATAGAATGGGGTTCGAATCAATGAGTGGAAGTCGAACATGTTAACTACTGAATCACCTATACGCTCATATTAGTTGTCATGCATAAGTCATTATAATGAACAAAATGACAAAAACGGAGTTATAGATAACTTACAGTTTTAACTTCCGTATAGTTTCCTAAGCTATATTCACCTAATTCTCGACCGACTCCAGAATGCTTGTAACCTCCAAATGGTGAGGCAGCATCAAAAACATCATAACAGTTAATCCTGGAAAAAGTATTTGTAAGTGTTAACATTTAATTAACGAAGATGATTGTAACTTTAGACATGCATTTAAATAATAATGCACATTCTAAACATATTTTTCTATTGAAAATACAGTATCTAACAAATGTTAACATGATATATATCGAACAGAATGGATGCAGTTCACAAGAAATCAAAATTGATTCAATCAATTTAAGAAAGTACGAAGTAACAAAACAAAGCAACTTGAATATAATCTATTTCGAATGCAAGAAACACTACACTATCAATAAATACTGACATGACTTTGAATGGGACAAACTTGTGGGTCCTTATTGATTTAATACGGTTCGTGATATGATAAAGTTAATAGATCTAGGGTATCCTGATTATATATCTGATTTCTTTGATAGTCGATACGATTAAATGCAAATGTTATCTCTAATATATGTATTTCAAACTGGATAACATGAGTTGTCCCTTTTCAATCTACAGCTACTTCAAAAGACCAGACTTGTAGGAAGATAGCATTGTGGAGAAAACTGAGAAAAAACGAGCGAACAGCATTTATATGAATGCATCCATTTAATGGACAATTGTATGTTTGGGGATTTTGAATCTCCCAAAAATACTAACTTGTTATGACGTGAATGAATAGGACGAGGGTGATGATGATTGGTTGGTTGATGCGTACACCAATACGATGTGTGCCTAACTAAGAATGCACGATTGACCTAAGCCCATTCACCTCCCTAGGCCGACAATAAGACAACCAGAACTGAGAACAGGAAGACTGAGAGAGCAAGGTCCAAGGTCGTATTATATTTTAATCATGCATTTATATATACATAAAATCAGACCACACAGTAAGCCAATCGGAAATCTAACATTGATACAGAACAAAAGAAATAGTGGTAGTGAATGGGGAGAACTTGTACACAATAAGGTAGACGTAGTTCATAGTTAATAAACAATACATAAAGAATCAATACATTAAATGAGAGAACCGGGCAAGGGGAACGTAACGGTCATAGAAATAAAATGTTAACACTGTCCACAGTTATAATAAATGAAATAATGTTCTAAATCACAGTTCCCGAAGATAGCCAAATCTTCATTAGGTGCCCGGCATATCACCTCCCCTTTTTGAAGAGACAATGATGATACGTTTCTGGACCAGTTCAGCTTTGAGTGTGGTCAGGTAAGAACTACAATGTACTCAAGAAAAAAAAAAGCACGGTTAGTTACAGCGAAAACTAGAAAATTACAATCTACCACCAGTCTCCTCCTCCACGGAAAGTTGTGGGGTCTTTGCGTAGTGGCAGGAACAACACTTCATTGTACTGAAGATGTATGATCTTGATGGCAGCATTGTTGCGACTTCGTGGATGAGTTGGGAAGTCGAGGACTTGATCATGTCCGGGGCGTACATCTTCGACAGTGGCAGTTTTTTTATATTTAATGAACCTGTCCGCTGAATACAATGGCTTCTTTGGTCTAACAGACGGTCTAGACACGGTTCTCAAGACGACGCTCTGTACTGGACGGGCGGCTATGTTCCGCGCACATCTGTTGGGATTAGGACTGCGAGACCTTGTGAATAATTCTGAGACTGCTGCTGGATTTTCATTTAATGGTTGTTTCATCTCTGGAACGATCTGAACAGAGGTCTTCAGCTCAACTTGTTTCTCCGGAACGGCAATGCTAGGCACATAGGACAGACGTGCTTCTGTCGGACATTCTGGTTGAATTTGGGAGTCACTGTCAAATGTGGGCTTAGGTATTGCTTCGTCGATTACCGGCATGCTAATGCTGTTGGCTTGAATACCAGCTTGGTGCAACAATAACTCAATTAACTGTTGGTTAGCCATCAGAAGCCTATGCATAGATGAGTTGAAACGTTCACTGCAGGCTGACATGCCGATCTGCTGAAAATACTGACTCAGTTATTGGCCAATGTAATGTAAGGTCACTGATGATTACCTCGAGTTCTGATTGGTCCTTAATGCGACTGGATTTCTCGACCAATAATGAAATGACCTTGGCTGGCTGCAGATGCTGAGTTTGCGTGGGTTCTATAATTTTCACCCCCGTCGCCAATTGTTATGACGTGAATGAATAGGACGAGGGTGATGATGATTTTGGTTGGTTGATGCGTACACCAATACGATGTGTGCCTAACTAAGAATGCACGATTGACCTAAGCCCATTCACCTCCCTAGGCCGACAATAAGACAACCAGAACTGAGAACAGGAAGACTGAGAGAGCAAGGTCCAAGGTCGTATTATATTTTAATCATGCATTTATATATACATAAAATCAGACCACACAGTAAGCCAATCGGAAATCTAACATTGATACAGAACAAAAGAAATAGTGGTAGTGAATGGGGAGAACTTGTACACAATAAGGTAGACGTAGTTCATAGTTAATAAACAATACATAAAGAATCAATACATTAAATGAGAGAACCGGGCAAGGGGAACGTAACGGTCATAGAAATAAAATGTTAACACTGTCCACAGTTATAATAAATGAAATAATGTTCTAAATCACAGTTCCCGAAGATAGCCAAATCTTCATTAGGTGCCCGGCATATCACCTCCCCTTTTTGAAGAGACAATGATGATACGTTTCTGGACCAGTTCAGCTTTGAGTGTGGTCAGGTAAGAACTACAATGTACTCAAGAAAAAAAAAAGCACGGTTAGTTACAGCGAAAACTAGAAAATTACAATCTACCACCAGTCTCCTCCTCCACGGAAAGTTGTGGGGTCTTTGCGTAGTGGCAGGAACAACACTTCATTGTACTGAAGATGTATGATCTTGATGGCAGCATTGTTGCGACTTCGTGGATGAGTTGGGAAGTCGAGGACTTGATCATGTCCGGGGCGTACATCTTCGACAGTGGCAGTTTTTTTATATTTAATGAACCTGTCCGCTGAATACAATGGCTTCTTTGGTCTAACAGACGGTCTAGACACGGTTCTCAAGACGACGCTCTGTACTGGACGGGCGGCTATGTTCCGCGCACATCTGTTGGGATTAGGACTGCGAGACCTTGTGAATAATTCTGAGACTGCTGCTGGATTTTCATTTAATGGTTGTTTCATCTCTGGAACGATCTGAACAGAGGTCTTCAGCTCAACTTGTTTCTCCGGAACGGCAATGCTAGGCACATAGGACAGACGTGCTTCTGTCGGACATTCTGGTTGAATTTGGGAGTCACTGTCAAATGTGGGCTTAGGTATTGCTTCGTCGATTACCGGCATGCTAATGCTGTTGGCTTGAATACCAGCTTGGTGCAACAATAACTCAATTAACTGTTGGTTAGCCATCAGAAGCCTATGCATAGATGAGTTGAAACGTTCACTGCAGGCTGACATGCCGATCTGCTGAAAATACTGACTCAGTTATTGGCCAATGTAATGTAAGGTCACTGATGATTACCTCGAGTTCTGATTGGTCCTTAATGCGACTGGATTTCTCGACCAATAATGAAATGACCTTGGCTGGCTGCAGATGCTGAGTTTGCGTGGGTTCTATAATTTTCACCCCCGTCGCCAATTGTTATGACGTGAATGAATAGGACGAGGGTGATGATGATTTTGGTTGGTTGATGCGTACACCAATACGATGTGTGCCTAACTAAGAATGCACGATTGACCTAAGCCCATTCACCTCCCTAGGCCGACAATAAGACAACCAGAACTGAGAACAGGAAGACTGAGAGAGCAAGGTCCAAGGTCGTATTATATTTTAATCATGCATTTATATATACATAAAATCAGACCACACAGTAAGCCAATCGGAAATCTAACATTGATACAGAACAAAAGAAATAGTGGTAGTGAATGGGGAGAACTTGTACACAATAAGGTAGACGTAGTTCATAGTTAATAAACAATACATAAAGAATCAATACATTAAATGAGAGAACCGGGCAAGGGGAACGTAACGGTCATAGAAATAAAATGTTAACACTGTCCACAGTTATAATAAATGAAATAATGTTCTAAATCACAGTTCCCGAAGATAGCCAAATCTTCATTAGGTGCCCGGCATATCATAACTACATGTCAAAAACTACAAAATATACTCCCTTTTATACGGTAGTAACCTAGGGTGAAAAACGAAATTAAGATGTATATCTTTCAATCCACTACTTGGAACATCCCCCCCCCTCACACACTTACTTACTTACTGCCCGTTACTCCTCGCTGAGGAGCATAGGCCGCTCACCAGTGTTCTCCATTTAACTCTGTCCTGAGCAATCCTTTCCAATTGTTTCCAGTTGCTGCTCATCCTTTTAATGTCTGCTTCCAATTCTCGACGCAGCGTGTTCTTTGGCCTTCCTCTTTTCCGTTTCCCAGCAGGATTTCATGTCAATGCTTGTCTTGTGATGCAGTCTGATGGTTTGCGTAGTGTATGTCCTATCCATTTCCACCGTCTTTTCCTAATTTCCTCTTCGGCTGGAAGTTGGTTTGTCCTCTCCCATAGTAAGTTGTTGCTGATGGTTTCCGGCCAACGGACATTTAGTATCTTTCGTAGGCAGTTGTTTATAAATACCTGTATCCGTCTGAGGATGTTTGCAGTAATTCTCCAGGTTTCAGCTCCATACAGCAGGACTGTCTTCACGTTCGAATTGAAGAGTCTGACTTTGAGGTTAGTTGATATTTGTTTTGAGTTCCAGATGTTTTTCAACTGCAGGAATGCTGCCCTTGCCTTGCCAATCCTTGTCTTTACATCTGCATCAGACCCTCCTTTTTCATCGATGATGCTCCCCAGATATGTGAAGGTATCCACCTCTTCCAGAGTTTCCCCATTAAGTTGAATTGGGTTGGTGCTCCCTGTGTTGTATTTGAGAATCTTGCTCTTACCCTTATGTATGTTCAACCCTACTGCTGCTGAAGTTGTTGCTACACTGATTGTCTTCGCTTGCATTTGTTGGTGTGTATGTGCTAAAAGAGCTAGATCATCTGCGAAGTCCAAATCATCGAGTTGCATCCTACTTGTCCATTGAATCCCGTACATTCCCTCAGATGTGGAGGTCTTCATGATCCAGTCGACCACTAGGAGGAAGAGAAAAGGTGACAGCAAGCAACCTTGTCTGACTCCGGTCCTCACTGAAAATGCATTTGTCAGTTGTCCTCCATGCACAATTTTGCACTGTGTTCCGTCGTAAGAGTTCCGGATGATGTTGACGAGTTTCTCTGGTACACCGTAGTGTCGAAGAAGTTTCCATAGTGTTCTCCTATCTACACTATCAAACGCCTTCTCATAATCAATGAAGTTGATGTACAGGGGCGAGTTCCATTCAATTGATTGTTCAACGATGATCCGTAGTGCTGCGATTTGGTTTGTTCATGACCGATCTTTACGAAAACCAGCTTGTTGATCTCGAAGTTGAGCCTCCACTGAATCTTTCATTCTGTTCAACAATACTCTGTTAAAGATTTTCCCTGGTATCGACAGTAGCGTGATCCCTCTGTAGTTGTCACATTTGCTCAAATCTCCTTTCTTTGGTATCTTGATAAGATAACCTTCTTTCCAGTCTGCAGCCGGCACTTGTTCTTCTTCCCAGATCTTTTTGAATAAAACGTGGAATATCTTTGCTGTTAGGTCGATATCTGACTTGAGTGCTTCAGCTGGTATATTGTCAGGTCCTGCTGCTTTCCCACTTTTGATTTGCCTGATGGCCATCTTGATTTCTTCCATCGTTGGTGGAGTGACATCTATGGGGAGATCTGTAGGTGCTGCTTCAATGTCCGGTGGGTTCGGTGGAGCTGGCCTATTTAGAAGTTCCTCAAAGTGTTCTACCCACCTATTCTTTTGTTCTTCAATCTCAGCCCCCCTCACACACACAAAACAATAAATACGATCAGTCAACAACGTAGAGCTCAGCACGTATGTGCCTTAGCCCAACCTGTCGTACCACATTAGCACGACAATATCAAATTAACAAGATTATTACTGTCGTCTATCCAACAAAAAGGAACCTAATAAAAGTGTGAAGAAGAATGTAAGATTTAGAAGAAGGTAAGAAGTGAAGGCATGGAGCCGCTTTTACTGATAATCAGCCATATCACTCCAATTCTCCAACCACTGATCTAGATTAGTGCAGTGACTCCAATCAGACAGTCTGCGCCTACAAACACGGCTCACACTAATGGTCAAAGGCTCCATGGAATAATGTCGTCTTCAAACTTATTCCTACACCAACTAACATCCTACATCGAGGTGGTTAGGCATACGTTATACGCATCCTAAACACTTAAGTCGACGGAGATTTACAACCATACACAGCATACTATTCAATACCAGATTGTAGGAATGCTTACTCAATCGTTCCAAGATGCACGAGTGATACTCTGAAGACACTTGTGATAAAAGACCCGCAGTGTGTATGCCTCCTACTGTCATAGCTGGTATTTCTTACCAACAGGTTGACAGAAGGACAGCTCATTTACCTCAAAATGAAGCTAACAAAATCCGAGCAAGCTTTCTGGATTAGTGGAGATATCCTAAGAAAACAATCGATTACATAACGAAAAAATTAAATCAGTATAAGTGATTATGAAACTTCATAATAATGGCATTACCAAACTGTCCCAGCCCGTAAATATTGCATTACATGCATAGCTTTCTCAATATTCTTGGTGAATATACCAGCTGCAAGACCGTAGTGTGTATGATTCGCTCTGTGAACCAACTCATCTATTGATCGAAACTTCATGATTTGCATAACAGGTCCAAATATCTACAAAAAATGAAAAATGTGTATAATTAGCTAAGCAAATGGATGATTGTAGCTCAGAGAATGCTAGGAAGAGACAGAACTAGTTATTTTTCATGTAATTATTCTTATTTTTGCTATTATTTTTATTAATCGTAAAATGTGCGATATTCAATATCGCCGTTTATATTCTCCGCATTGACCTTGTATCTTCCGATTGGTTGTACTGCTTTTTAGTGTGCTAATATTCCTAATTGTTACAAGGTCGTTATTGTAACTATATATACGGAGTTGGGACAAAATAGAATCGAATCTTCTCAGCGCTGCGTTCGTGTCTTCTTGATTTTGGCTTGGGCGAGTAATAGTTGTTCGAGTTGTTGGTCGAAGTTTCGAGTATCTGTTCGCGTAGGAAATCAGCTAGTTGAAGTTGCGGTTAGTGCTGCCGAGGTATAGGGTTGGCGTTGTTATATTAGTAGGCGTCATATCAGTTGGCGACGGGTGATGGTGACAATGGATCCTATCAAGATGGAGATGTTGATAGATGAGCAACTTAAGCTAATGAAACTAGTCACAAGCTCTAAATCTACTTCTGAAACGTCCTCAACTGTTCCTGTTCCCAACTCTACACTGTCAGTTGATGGAATTATTAATAGCATTGCTG
Source organism: Schistosoma mekongi (assembly GCA_034768735.1). Lineage (NCBI taxonomy): Eukaryota > Metazoa > Platyhelminthes > Trematoda > Strigeidida > Schistosomatidae > Schistosoma > Schistosoma mekongi. The sequence continues at coordinate 8,342,454 of CM068312.1, read as the reverse complement.
AATTTAACTATGATCCAGAAGCTAATGTCACTTTTGATACATGGTTTCGGAGGTATGAAGATCTGTTCATGTTTGATTTAGCTTCTCAGGATGATTCATGGAAAGTTCGCCTACTACTCAGAAAGCTTGGTGCAGCAGAACTTGACAAGTACTGCAACTTAATTTTACCTCAAAATCCGCGTGACAGAACATTTACTGAAACTTGCACAACTCTTAGCCAGCATTTTGGTGATAATTCTTCTCTGTTTAATATTAGATATCGTTGCTTAAAGTTGAAAATGAATGAGTCAGACGACTTTCTTACGCATGTTGGCATTGTAAACAGAGAATGTGAACGTTTTAAATTGAAAGACTTGTCGGAGGACCAATTTAAATCTTTAATCCTCATCTGCAGCTTACAGTCAGAAAGATTTGCTGATATTCGCACGCGATTGCTACACCGTCTTGATCAAGAACCCACTTTGTCTCTTAAAGACATTGCTGCAGAACATCAACGGTTGACCAACTTAAAGCATGATACTACACTCGTCCAATCTGGTGGTCATAGTGAAATTGAAGTTCATGCAGTTCATCAGAAACCAAGTCCTCGTCAGCTCACTCCTGCAACCACCACTCCAACTTCCTGTGCTAAACCAGCTGATAAGAAGAGACCTATTCCCCCATCCAGATGCTGGAACTGTGGTGCATGGCATTTTGCTAAGTTCTGCCCATTTAAGAACTATCGCTGCAGAAAATGTGGCATGCTGGGACACAAAGAAACTTTTTGCAAGCAGAAAGAAACACGCACTCGGTCACGTTCTAGAAGAAGATTCCGTTCATTCAGTAAGCCGGCTGAGTCACTTTCAGTATCCACCGTAAATCACATTCACCAGAGACCAGCTAGAAAGTATGTTTCCGTCCAGATAAATGGTCAGGAGGTAAGCCTTCAGCTTGACACAGCCTCTGACATTACAATTATTTCTAGAAAAACGTGGATTAAAATTGGGAAACCTGTACTATGCTCTACAGAACAGCTCGCAGTAAGCGCAACAGGCAATCGCCTGCAGATCGTCGGCAAGATTGTTTGCTCAGTGACATTCAACGATATAACCATGAACGGAGTATGTTATGTGGTTAATAGTAATCTTAACTTGTTGGGTTTAGATTGGTTTGCAGATCTGAAGCTAGGTGATGTTCCACTGAGCACCATATGCAACCGCATCGTAAATATAAAAGACAGCAAGGACTTTACGAAAAATCCACCGAAAGTTGAAGCAGTAACTTGGTCAGACCCCTCAAGTCCATGGAGCAGAGTGCATTTAGATTTTGCTGGACCTATGTCAGGAACCTATTACTTGGTGCTAGTAGACGCTTACTCAAAATGGCCAGAGATCCACCCGGTAGTTCCTCCGACTACGCATAAGACTCTGGAAATACTGATGAAATTATTCGCATGCCATGGGTTTCCAGAGACACTCGTCACCGATAATGGTTCTCAATTTACATCACAATCTTTCAGTGATTTCTGTCGGAAAAATGCCATCACTCATATTCGCTCCCCGCCGTACCATCCACAGTCAAATGGACAAGCAGAAAGGTTCGTGGATACCTTCAAAAGAGCTATATTAAAGGCAGAGGGGGAGGGGACCCTGTCAGAAGTCATCCAGCGTTTCCTCCTTGTATACAGAAGCACTCCTAACAGCAGTGTTCCACAACAAAAATCACCGGCAGAAGCACTTATGGGCCGAAAACTAAGAACAATAAATGAGGTGATGAGACCAGCAAAAGTAGAAAACAACGAAGATGACATCTATAAGAACGGGACAGAGGTGTATGTAAGAAATTACAGACCCGGAAGTGAGACGTGGAGAAAGGGGGTCATTAAAGGAAGACGAGGGAAAGTGATATATGAAGTTGCAGTAGAAGGACAAATATGGGTTCGACATCGAAATCAATTACGCAGAAGGTTCAGCGGAGAAAAGGTAGATAAACCCAACCTAGCACTTGAATTTCTCCTCGATACTTTTAAGCTTCCTACTGAGAAAACGACAGTAATTGCAGCAAGCAACGAGAAACCTAAACTTGCAGAAGAACAGTCTCTACGACGCAGCGAAAGAAAACGAAAACCAACAGTGAGGTTTCAAGAAAGCGAACTTCTTTCAAAAAGGGGAGGTGCTAGGAAGAGACAGAACTAGTTATTTTTCATGTAATTATTCTTATTTTTGCTATTATTTTTATTAATCGTAAAATGTGCGATATTCGATATCGCCGTTTATATTCTCCGCATTGACCTTGTATCTTCCGATTGGTTGTACTGCTTTTTAGTGTGCTAATATTCCTAATTGTTACAAGGTCGTTATTGTAACTATATATACGGAGTTGGGACAAAATAGAATCGAATCTTCTCAGCGCTGCGTTCGTGTCTTCTTGATTTTGGCTTGGGCGAGTAATAGTTGTTCGAGTTGTTGGTCGAAGTTTCGAGTATCTGTTCGCGTAGGAAATCAGCTAGTTGAAGTTGCGGTTAGTGCTGCCGAGGTATAGGGTTGGCGTTGTTATATTAGTAGGCGTCATATCAGAGAAACAACGAGAAAATGCTGAATTTTAATGCTGTCATAAGTGGGTATCCGCTTTACACCAGGCATCCACCGATCTAATGGCTTGAAGATTAGTTGCACACCGCTCGTCTTGGGGGTCCTAAATTCTACCCACTGTGAGTTCACAAATAGCGAGTGTTGAACTAAGTACTAGGACAATAAGACTGCCTACTTCTCCCTGGTTTTCAGGTCTATGAAGTAAGTGATAATATTCAATATATTCCGCGAAAACCTTTATGCTAATAATTATGTGGTCAATTCTAGATGTAATCCTTCAAGTCCTAGTAAGACGGTATGATAGGTGGAGTTTAACCAAATCAGGTGTGTGGCAATTACTCCATTAATCACACGCGATGATGTTTCCCCTTCCTCCCCTCAACAATATAAATCGACTTAAATAAAAATTTTTTACCATTAGATGCCATTTTTGTGGTTTGAAGATTAAACACTCACAGGGAGACTGAATGACTAGAACTTATCTGACTGGAACAGTCATAGGCATGCGCTTCCATTGAGAAGCTCGACACTAGAACGAAACAGACAACCAATGCTTCTTAATTGTTAATGATTGTTTAAGTACAGTTAATCTGTGATGTAAGTTAGAAAATCAGAATACACTTTGAATTTAAGTGTAGAAGTTGAGATGGGACTATGGCAATATGATATAGGGATTTTAAATGATTAGTTGAATTTATGTTGATAACATTGACTGATGTGTCACTAAAATTCAAAGATGTTAAACCTTCAATTTCGAGTAGTAATTCATTTTAATAAATCCTTACCTTTCCTAAAGTTAGGATCATATATTTGAAACAATCAGTAAAATTGAACCACAAATACAAATAACTCACTTCTTCACGAGCGATACGCATTTCATCTTGAACATCAGCAAAAACAGTAGGCTCAATGAAGTAACCATCTGACCCAAATTGTTTACCTCCTGTACATAGTTTAGCACCTTCATTTTTACCAGCTTCAATGTATGACATAACCGATTTAAACTGTTGTTCATCAACTTGTGGACCCTGAATCATAAATGATCGATTTAGTAGTAAAACAAGATATAACCGTAATTTTAACATATGCATTAAATCAATAAGTACTCATTAGTAAAGGTTTGAACAAAATGGAAATCCATATTATTATTGCTAATGTAATTACTACTATTAGTAGTAGTAACTCATCTGACAGGTGAAATTTATGTAATTGGCTTCGAACCACATTCTAATTGTGATAGCTAGTTCTACTGCATGGTTATCCAAACCGAAGTAAGTAGGGTGGACACTAATCCACTATGTAAACTAATAACTAATTGGAAATAAACAGTAGGTAGCTTTACATCTTAACTTTGTACATGTTTATGTTTGGTAATCACCACTCGATAAACTAATGTTCGGTGAGAAGATAATATAAGTGTCACTTCATAAATGTAATTGTTGGAATGTGGTGTATGAATGGCAACCTCAAACAGTAGACTACTCAATTATCTTTACCTTTATTAGACTCCTTCATAGATATTCTTTCAATAACAATGCTTACTTCTGATTTTTCAGGGACCGATTTTAAACTACGAAATTTGTTTATCGACCTAGAGTTGTGAAAATGATATAGCTCTATATGATAAATACCCTGGCAAAATACGAAGCCTTTTGGTAGTCTTGAGAAACAATCAAAACACGTTGCTTAAAGGCTTGTCTAGGTCAATATCTAAACTAATTATAGAAGATGAGACAGTTGAGCGCGTTTGCCACTTCACCTGTCTCAAGAGATGATATCCGACGAAATCTTGCAACTAATTCAGAAAGCTCATTCGACTTTTATCAACTTATGTACTGTGTGGCGTAGGCGAGATATCCATCTAACAACTGAGCGAGTGGATACATTGTGCAGCAGAGCCCTCTGCTTTACCAAACAAATGTAAAACATTGTCGTTAAAAGCAGCTTCTACAAACCACCCCATAAATGTAGACTCATCAACAATCGAAGAAATCAGCATGACCATCAGACAAATCAAGAGTGGCAAAGTAACAGGACCAGACAATATACCAGCTGGGGCACTAAAAGCAGGCATAAAAGTAACTGCAAAGATGCTTCACGTTCTCTTCAGAAGCATTTGGGGGGAAAAATGGGTACCAACAGGCTTGAAAGAAGGATGCCTCATCAAGATACCAAAGAAAGATCATAGCAAGTGTGAGAGCTACAGAGACGTCATTCTACTTTCAGTACCAGGAAAAGTTTTCAACAGAGTTTTATTGAACCGAATGAAAGATTCAGTCAACGCCTAAATTAAAAATAAACGCTGGTGGATAGGACACATTCCGAAAATCACCAAACTGCGTCACAAAGCAAGCCCTGCAAGGGAAAAAAAGAGGAAAACCGACCAACATATTAAGCTGGGAATTGGAGCGAAGTTGACAGGGAACTCGCCGGCCAAGCAATAATATCAGTCACTACTCCTAGCTCTTTACGAGCAGATCGTTTTATGTGTTCTAAAAGTTTACTGGAGCCTGGCTAGTAGAAGACAGGCGGAAGTTAGTGTAACACTTCAAGAACTAATGAGACGAAGCAGGTGTGGCACTACAAGATGCGAATAAAACAAAAAATGGACTTCCGATGAACAAACTCTTATATTAGGCATCAACTTATGCCGTAGATTTCCACGGGTCTTCATTATTGCCGAAATAAATCAAGCCACACTTGGTGCTGATTCCTTTATTTTCTAAAATATATTGGTTAGTGTTAACATACGTAAGTTGATTAATGCTGAGAAGCGTTTAAAAGTTTAAGGAGCTACGACCACTTGGAATGTACACAGCATACAGATGCCTAAATCGCAGAACAACTGTTGCAAACAAAAGAATAAAACTGAAAACCAAATTACGAAACTGACAAGTTCTTAAAAAAGGTCAACCTATATGTGTACAACCGCAATGCCTTCTTTTCAGTAAGCTCTCTAATGCAAAAAAAATGAACGCAGGATGTAGCTAGACGTTATGAAACAATCAAAAAGCCTAAGCACCCAATAGTTTCTAAGGAAGATCATGACTGTCATCAATTAGGCGATCATCGACGTTTGGATAGCATAACTTTATCAGATCCTATACAGCATTTTGATGATTTCTACTAAGCATTATAAAAAACTAACCGTTTAATCTTCAAACTTTTGATGGTACCAAGTGAATAATAAGAAATGTATAAGCATGCTATTAGATTAAAATTCCATTAGGAAATTTAATTTCCACTTACTTGTGTTGTGTTTAAATCGAAAGGGTTACCGACTACACGTTTTTTAGCTTCCTCACTGCTATATTCAACAAACTTATCATAGACGGATTCCTCGACAAATATACGTGAACTTGCACAACAGCATTGACCTTGATTGAAAAATAAGCCAAAATGTGATGTGGCTATGGCTCTATCAACTTAGATTGTAAAAAAAAGGAAAAAGTAAATGAATGTGGGATGTATGAAGGAGAGTATGATATAATAACAACAGACTTAAGTTTTATGGAAGTAGAATGCAGGCTAGTAAGCTACGCCTCATATATTCTTTTGTAAAAAAATCTTTTAGTTTCAATTCATAAGCAAAAAGGTTAAAGCCACTTTGAATTGCTCTGGAAAACGTTTTTCCGTATACCCAAATGACAACATAATATTTTATACTCTGAAAACGGAAGAATAATCTATACAACCTTTAAGGCTCTGTATACGTGTTAAATCTCTTTGCTAATCACCTTAACAGTGACACGCTGGTATACGCTCACTTCAACTGATGGAATAGAACTAACATTCTAGAAGAGGAAGGTGATGAGCTAGAGATTAGATATATCATGGCCTTTGAAAGATTAGAGATCTCACGGCCGCCGCAAGGTCAAATGACAGGCAGGAAACCTCAAAGGAAGTATACCACTGTGGGAAACAGATTGTGTTTCAAGTCAAAGTAATACCCTAAATATCCTTTTCTGGATCGTATGACTTCAGTACATCAGAGATTTAGTCCCATGGGTAAATCTTATGAGTCATCTCCACTTTTTTGCGTAGCAATTGAATCAACCATAAGAGTTAAAGGTATCAGAAAAATCATAGCTTCACAGCTTCTCATGATGTTAAATGGTTTTTCTTTATGATGCACTTGAAAGAAAACTAAGCGGTGGGTGGTCTTAACTAGTTTATCAAGTAACCTCAGTGCTCACGGAGTAGTTCTAGATGTGCTAGCTCTGCACTTGTACAGATAGAAATCTATGGAGTTACAGGAAGTGCGAAATTTTCAGAGTCGACCTCTTCCAACCCCGCCTCTCTTCACCCCATCCCGACACACACTTCCTTTGTGGGAAAGCAGGATTGTTTAAATGACGGGTGTTTGGAAGAAATAACCTACTTTTGTCATACCACTGTACAAGTGACAGTAAGACTTCACTCTCTGACTTTGAGTAAAGTGCTTTAGTTCGCACCGCTCTTCAGTTGACCTATCTAGTATGGTAAAATCTAAAATTACAATTGTTTCAATCCGACTGGTTTATCAAGATGGGAAAATCAAACCACCACATCCAGGAAGCAGGTTACGTTAGATTAACCATAAGAAATGTTCATTGTAATCGTATTAGACAATAGATTGTAACGAAAACAAATTAAAATCGAGGTCAAGACATTCACTTTCTAAGAATACACTTTTCTTAAATTTTACAATATTTGGAGTTGATCTACGTAATTGAATCAAAGGCGCACGTCTTGGTGGAACTTATCACCTGCTTTTATATGAACATTGACTAACATCTTCATCAATCCCTTTAATTATAGTACATCCATCAATGATTTATAAATTTTAGACTATGATGATGATGATGAAACTGTACGTGATAATAACAAACTTTGAATCAACAACATTTAAGTGGAAAATGTTGTCGTCTTTCATAACGTTAAAAAGTATATCAATAATTCATTGTTTTAATCAAATATAACAAATAAATTATTTGATTGGATATATCACAGACTGATGTTGGCAGCGTATCATTGAAAACCAGGAAGCACTGGACAGTTGTTTCGTTCTAGTGTGGAACTCTTCAGCAGTGCGCACCCACGATTCCGCACCAATCCCCACAAAAAATAACCATCCCAATTGAAATAAATTATTCACAACTTCATTGGATGTATACTATACAAAACAACTTACAATCAGCATCATTAAAAACAATTAATGGACTCTTTCCACCAAGTTCTAATGTAATACGTTTTATACCATTTTTAAAAGCATTTTGACCAATTAATTGTCCAACACTTGTTGAACCAGTAAATGCAATTTTATCTACATCAGGATGAATAACTAGTGCAGCACCAGCAGTTTCACCTAATCTGATTAAATTCATTCAGAAAATAAATTAAAAAAGAAAAAAAGAAAATAGATAGTGACATATATCCTATTGTTATACGACTGTAATTCTTTAACATTATAGATTCTATATTGAATAGAATCAACAAGGATAAGTCAAAAAATAACTCAACAAATTATAGATTAGATATGATATATTGTCCACAAACAAAAAATTGTAATGTAATTTTATACTTCATATGAATAGGTAGAAATGTTAGATGAATAGTTTTGTTTATTATGGAAACTTGAGTTTACGCCTTACAAACTGAATATCAATGATTATTAACTATTTATCGTTAATGAATAATGACTGCTGATATATGGTATAAAGTAATACTTTAAAGTTATTATATAGACGCTTTCAAAGAATTTGATTTGATAGCTCTTCATTCTGAAAGCTATTAAAGTACAGGTAAATTGGAACAGAATCTGTTTTAGATTTGAACCATGGAGTATCCCTTTCATTCACATTAAAAAAGAGGTTGTTAAAAAGCAAAAACCACTTGGTGAATTCGTTGGCCTTTCTGGCACTATGCCTCGGATATTTTATGCAAATGGATGTCAAATATGACTCAGTTAGTCAGTTACAACGTAGAACTTGGTATATGCATACATCAGTCCAGGTTGCCATGCAGATAGAGTTTAAATTGTCGGACCTAATCCCAGAGTAGGGGACGTAGTAACAGAGTTAGTACTAATCGAAAGGAATAGAGATCGGAGATAAGACTTAAGAAAATATGATTCAGTAGGGAGAAAATTATGATATGTTCAGAAACTTAGAATTTGGAGGAAGACAAGGAGTGGATGCACCTGCGCCATTACAAATGATTTTAAGCCATATCACCTAAAGTCTCTAATCATTTGTGACGATCATCACGCAGACCCCAACCAGGTAGTCTGCACCTATTAACATGGCTCAACCTAACTGTCAATGACTTCATGGACTGGTGCCATGTTTTGGTTTGGCCACCCCTAGCTTTCTTCCAGCCTACTCCCACACCAGACAGCATTGCTCGTCGAGGTAGGCGGTGGTTAGGCATATGTAACACATGTCCTAACCACCTCAACTGATAAAGATTTACTACTTCATCAACAGACTTACCATATCTACCTAGTACTCTATTCCTAACCCATGTATTGCTTACTCGATGGTCCCAGCAAACACAAATAATGCTTCGAAGACATCGATGATTGAATACAAGTAGCCTACGAATATCCTCTGTCCTTAATGGCCATGTTTCACATCCATAAAGTAGAACAGATCGAACTGCTGTGCAGTAAACGCCTCCTTTGGTCAGTAGTCGGATGTGTCGACTACGCCACAAGTGACGCGAATTCCCAAAAGCTAATCGGGCCTTATCCATACAAGTCGAGATTTCAGCAGACACAAAACCGTCAAGACTGATGAGGCTTCCAAGGTAAGTGAAGCAATTAACACATTCAACTGCTTCACACCCTATCCCTAACTTCAGTGTCGAAGTAAGCCAATCCTGAAGTAACATTTTGAATTTGGATGGAAAGAATCGCATCCCAAACATTCCTACATTCATGTTTAAGGTAGTCAGACAATTCTGCATTTTATCAACATCTTCACCTAAGAAAACTATATCATCTGCAAATTCTAAGTCAGCAAGTTTATCTCCTCGAAGGAGGGCAACCCCAGAGAAGTCAGACGATGACAATGTTAACTCTAAAAGTATGCCAGATCCGAACAAATACAAGAATATAACTCCAGTTGACAGTAACTATGAAAATAATATATCCTAATAAAATACTCAAAATATGTGAACACCTAGGAAGGAAGAGATATAGAGTCAAAAGTACAACTAACAGATTTTTAAGCGCAAGTTCTAGGGGAGTTACCTTGAAAAATACAATCTGTGGAAAACAAACTTTTTCGGGGAGGAAATATCTCCTAGTTCTGTCATTTCAAATATACTTCCTCAAATTTGGTTGTTCAGAGATTACAAAGTCATATAAATTCTTTTCAAACTACACAAAACCTAGACGGTTGATGTAGAAGCACTTACCCTGGGACGATGTTTACTACACCGGCTGGGAATCCAGCTTCTTTTATTAACTCACCCACCCAATTAGCAGTTAATGGTGTTTGTTCTGCGGTCTTCAGTACCACTGTATTACCCATTGCTAAAGCTGGGCCAAGTTTCCAGGCTTGCATAAGAAGTGGAAAATTCCATGGGATAATTTGTCCACAAACACCAACTGGTTCATGACGAGTGAAACATATATAATTTCCATTAATAGGGATAGTCTTGCCATGATATTTATCCGCCCAACCAGCATAATACCTATAAGAACAATGTTTTTTATCATGTTATACATTTCCACTGGTTATAATATATACGAAATGAACTACAACAACAAGGTTTTAAATAAGAACATAAAGGATAAAATGGGCACATTTCCGCCTGATTTTTATCTCAGGTGGGTTCTTTGATTACGTTGTGTTCTCGGAGATGGGTATTTTAATGCGAAGCCTTCATTTCTTTCTAGACAATAATATCAGCGTTTACTTAAAAGTGACCTTGTTTGCATGTACACAGACATCTATGGACAATAGCTCAATACACCAAAAAATTAAATTCTGGGTCAAGGAAATTCTAATAATTCCAGAAAATTTCTAAAACTTAGGCATTCCGGTGAAACGCTAATCAATAAACATCATTATAGATCTAGTCTATAAATCTATACAGAAAATGTCAATCAATCACATAACCGAAGGTCAGCCGAATAAAACATTTAGTATAAACAAAGACAATCGAAGCTAATAAAACCTCTACAAAATAACTATTCACTGACAGGATCATCAGAAAAGGCAGATATAGCACTTCTGTGATAAATAAACAGCTCACTTAGACATGATGTAACAACTAATAATGTTGTAGGATTACTACTGTCCTTCTACTAATATATCTCACATTTTTAGAAAGTATCATGAGACCTAGGAGAATGAGACTGAACACAATAAAGATTGTACAGACACGGGGGCTATTTATTAAGCATTCCTGATAATATATCAGACTGCCTTGTGAAACCATAAAAAGTGCATGCAATATAATTATTGATATAATCGGTAGCTTAATGTCAATATATGAGAGCTAGTAGTGACACAACATAGTTGTCCAAACCAAAATAGGTGGATCAGGAATCGACTCTGAAACAAAAGCCTTAATCAATGTGCCAAAGCCACCCCTTACACTAATTAATAAGTATAAATCAATATATTTTTACTTCTGTAATATTTAATAGCTATATTATTAAAAACGGCGGAAATGATGACATAAGTAAGACAAATTAATGCGTTTGTACAAGCAAAAATGCAATATTTGATACTTTGCAATTAGAATAAGCTTGTATTTTCCCGTCGATGCATTCTGAGCGGGACGCAGGTACATCCAGCCGATGAGTCCAAAATAGGACGAAGCGCGCGTCCTGGATTCCGCTTGCTAACATAAATATTTGACACTTTGGTCACAAAAAATACTAGTCTGTTTTATTGTGAAAGTTAGTTTATGTTATACTTAATTTACGTTTATACCAATGTGTCACTTTCCAAACACTAAATGGTATCGTAACGTAGTGGTTAGGCTTACCTATCTTAACGATCTAATCACATTTATTTAACTCCCACCACACCAAAAAGGTAACTGCCTGTAGCCCTCCTAGGGTTACTGCCGGTCCCAAGCCCGGGTAAAGGAGGAGGGTTGGGCATGGGGCTAGCACCCCCATCCCGTAAAAACCCAAACTTGCTAAAAACACGCAAACCAGATTAAACAAGATAAACCATTTAAACTCTGCCCTGGGAGTGGAAGGATTGCTTATGACGCCTCATGATGAAAGCCGAAATTCTTCGGAAGTCATGAGGTCGATGCCCCCCCTTCTAACAACCAGAGTAAATATTTTTATAGGTACATGGAATGTTCGAACAATGTGGGAGAGCGGGAAGACAAATCAAATAGCTGTAGAATTGAAGAGATACAACTTGACAATACTCGGAATCAGCGAAACCCATTGGACTCAAGCTGGACAGAAAACATTGGCTTCGGGAGAGACGCTGCTATACTCCGGCCACGAAGAGGAAAATGCTCCCCACACTCAAGGAGTTGCTCTGGTGCTGTCCAAGGAGGCACGTAATGCACTTGTGGGATGGGAACCACATGGACCCAGGATCATCAAAGCATCTTTCAAAACAATGAAGAAAGGGATTACAATCAATATTATCCAATGTTATGCACCAACCAACGACAGCAACGACGAAGACAAAGATCAGTTTTACGACAGACTGCAATCAATTATAGCAGTGTCGAAGAAAGGATCTGACAATACTGATGGGGGACCTAAACGCCAAAGTCGGAAAAGACAACACTCGATATGAAGAAATCATGGGACGACAAGGACTGGGAGACAGAAACGACAATGGTGAAAGACTTGCAAACCTATGTGCCTTCAACAAATTGGTTATAGGTGGTACAATATTCGCCCACAAACGCATACACAAGGCTACATGGGTCTCACCGGATCATACTACTGAGAATCAAATCGATCATATATGTATCAATAAAAAATCTAGAAGATCAATGGAAGATGTAAGAACCAGGAGAGGAGCTGACATAGCTTCAGACCACCACCTGGTGGTTTCTAAAATAAAACTGAAGCTAAAGAAGCAGTGGACAACTGGAGTGTCAGCAGTACAACGGTTCAATACAGGCTTTCTCCGAGACACTAACAAACTCAACGAATTCAAAATATCTCTCAACAACAGGTTCCAAGCCTTACAAGATCTGCCGAAAGAAGAAGAAACCACTATAGAGGACAACTGGAAAGAAATCATAGAAGCACTAACGTCGTGTCAGGAGGTTCTAGGCCGCAAGAAGCACCATTATAAGGAATGGATCTCCACTGAGACATTGGGCAAAATTCAACAAAGGAGGAACAAGAAGATAGAAATCAACAACAGCCGAACAAGAGCAGAGAAAATCAAGGCTCAAGCTGAATACTCAGAAGCAAATAAGCAGGTAAAGAAGAGCATTAGAGCTGACAAACGGAAATACATCGAAGGCCTTGCAACGACAGCGGAGAAGGCTGCAAGAGAAGGAAATATGAAACAGCTATACGACACAACAAAGAAACTGGCAGATAAACATGGTAAACCAGAGCGACCGATCAAGAACAAAGAAGGCAAGACACTCACTGAGATTCAAGAACAAAAGAATAGGTGGGTAGAACACTTTGAGGAACTTCTAAATAGGCCAGCTCCACCGAACCCACCGGACATCGAAGCAGCACCTACAGATCTCCCCATAGATGTCACTCCACCAACGATGGAAGAAATCAAGATGGACATCAGACAAATCAAAAGTGGGAAAGCAGCAGGACCTGACAATATACCAGCTGAAGCACTCAAGTCAGATATCGACCTAACAGCAAGGATACTCCACCTTTTATTCAAAAGGATCTGGGAGGAAGAACATGTGCCGGCTGCAGACTGGAAAGAAGGACACCTTATCAAGATACCAAAGAAAGGAGATTTGAGCAAATGTGACAACTACAGAGGGATCACGCTACTATCGGCACGGGGGAAAGTCTTCAACAGAGTATTGTTGAACAGAATGAAAGATTCAGTGGAGGCTCAACTTCGAGATCAACAAGCTGGTTTTCGTAAAGATCGGTCATGAACAAACCAAATCGCAGCACTACGGATCATCGTTGAACAATCAATTGAATGGAACTCGCCACTGTACATCAACTTCATTGATTATGAGAAGGCGTTTGATAGTGTAGATAGGAGAACACTATGGAAACTTGTTCGACACCACGGCGCACCAGAGAAACTCGTCAACATCATCCGGAACTCTTACGACAGAACACAGTGCAAAATTGTGCATGGAGGACAACTGACAAATGCATTTTCAGTGAGGACCGGAGTCAGACAAGGTTGCCTGCTCTCACCTTTTCTCTTCCTCCTAGTGGTCGACTGGATCATGAAGACCTCCACATCTGAGGGGATGTACGGAATTCAATGGACAAGTAGGATGCAACTCAATGATTTGGACTTCGCAGATGATCTAGCTCTTTTAGCACATACACACCAACAGATGCATGCGAAGACAATCAGTGTAGCAGCAACTTCAGCATCAGTAGGGTTGAACATACATAAGGGTAAGAGCAAGATTCTCAAATACAACACAGGGAGCACCAACCCAATTCAACTTGATGGTGAAACTCTGGAAGAAGTGAATACTTTCACATATCTGGGGAGCATCGTCGATGAACAAGCAGTGTCGGATGCAGATGTAAAGACAAGGATTGGCAAAACCAGGGCAGCATTCCTGCAGTTGAAAAACATCTGGAACTCAAAACAAATATCAACTAACCTCAAAGTCAGACTCTTCAATTCAAACGTGAAGACAGTCCTGCTGTATGACGCTGAAACTTGGAGAATTACTGCAAACATCATCAGATGGATACAGGTATTTATAAACAACTGCCTACGAAAGATACTAAATGTCCGTTGGCCGGAAACCATCAGCAACAACTTACTATGGGAGAGGATAAACCAACTTCCAGCCGAAGAGGAAATTAGGAAAAGACGATGGAAATGGATAGGACATACACTACGCAAACCATCAGACTGCATCACAAGACAAGCATTAACATGGAATCCAGTTGGGAAACGGAAAAGAGGAAGGCCAAAGAACACGCTGCGTCGAGAATTGGAAGCAGATATTAAAAGGATGAGCAGCAACTGGAAACAATTGGAAAGGATTGCTCAGGACAGAGTTAAATGGAGAACACTGGTGAGCGGCCTATGCTCCTCAGCGAGGAGTAACGGGCATAAGTAAGTAAGTAACACCAAAAAGGTCTACTGGAAAGCTTCAAGACTTAAAGCAACAAAACTGGAACCAAAGGGTGAAGTCAGCCTTCTGACTAAAACAGTGTGATTGGAGTAAGGTGCTACACATTAACAACCAGTATTGAGACGTACTGCACCTTGTCCCACTGGTAAAGAGCTAACAAGTCAAACACTACTTACAAAAAGTCTGTATGCGACCAACTTCAAACAAATGTCCATTGGACTCTGAAATCAAGCAGTCAGGTCTTTAAGAATACTTGTAACTCAGTTTTTTCGTCAATTCATTCAAGAAAAAGAACCTGTCTTCAGTCTGGCAACTAACAAACAATAACTGTCTCCCGGCAATAAACAGCACCCGACAACATCTTGTTTACGACTGCAACGTTATAACATCAGAATTTACATACATATAGTTCACATAAACATAAATGATTATCAACCAAATCCAAACTAACACCGTTCAAAGGAAGTTAATCCGAAAAGTAAGATAAACTACCATAGTACACTTGCAAATAAATGAATATAATCGCATATATATATATATATATATATATATATATATATATATATATATATACTGTTCCAATGAATTCCCGAACTGTATAAATAAGTTACTCACATGGTTATACATACATATTTCAAGGGACGATGAAAGTTAGTTATTTGTACAACTAATCTAAATAAGCACAAATTTGTGACATTTTGTTATTTTTCTAATCTGTATAAACTAATACCTGAGGTATAACCAAGTGAGCGACTACATCAGATAATTCAGGAATTCATTATGATTATAAAGTTACAAATATTATAGTAATGAAAACAAAAAGAACTTGTATTCTATATTGACAGTCAGTATGGTAATAATGATTTAGTGAAGGAGTGGTTTCGTAGTTATAATAAGAATTATGATAAACATAATAATAGCCTATTCAGTATTATATACTTAGTACAATATGAGTGTTTAGCTTGAACTATTTTAACACAGCAACTAATTCCCATTCATCTATCTCAAAAAATACACATTCATATGTAATAATGCAAACAAAAATACAATATCTGCAATGGATACGGAGAGTAGAGTATTTATGCGTTACTTTAAAGGCATGAATTTGTTCGCAGCAGTTATGTTCTGTCTGAAGATATACAACATGAAAGATTTGAATAAGGAGGGTGATTAATGTCTGATAGAATGATATTAACAAGTCGTTTGTAGGATTTAAAATGTCTATCCACAACCAGGTTCGTAATAACATCAAAAGTATAACCACCTACTCTAATAATAGCCTTCAATACTCTATTAAACACCATGTAATCTTTTGTCAAAAGTCAAGGAGAAAATAATGGAGAACAGTAGAAAATGCTATTTAATATGTTAGAATCGACAAATTGTAATAGGAAGTGACCAGTATCACCAAAACTTCATAATCATATTAAACAATAAACTAGACGAATAACTTCCATTGATTTAATGAAATATGTGAAGACCAAGATATATCAGAAGTAAACGTCAAATGAAAATAAGTGATATTCGATGCAATCTTTATTACAGAATCTCCAGTGATACAAACATCATGTGAGTTCACAAAGGCATATAAGTCTTTCTCAAGTCTTAAACTTAAATTGACTGTATGACATTTACATGGATTAAGTTGTAGACTATTTTAGCTAGACCATTTACTAAGAAATCATTCCACAACAATTTGAGGAATAAAGAGGTATGTAATTAGTAAGATCGACTTCTTAGTTGACAAAGATGTTACTATTCGTAGAACAGGGTAGATCACACACAAGGAAAAGCTAAATAACTATACCTTAAAGTTCCCCAACTACTGATAATAGATATGTGGAGTACTTCTCCAAATACACATTATACTATTCTCTTTTAAAGAAATAAAAATACGGTCATTATAAAATGAGTGATATATATTTGCAAAATTCAAATGAGTAGAAACTAAAATTTCTGACGTTTCGTGGCTTAGTGCAAGTCGCTTCTTCAAAGAATAAATAAATAACCGAATTGAATTAATATAAGATTAAATAATACAATTGAACAAATCAAAATCACAATAAATTAGTACAATCAAACTACACGTCTGATTGTGTCATGTCACGTCATTTGGGTCATGGTGGTTTAAATTGAGATATATTTGTGCAAGTTCCTGTGATGTGGATGAATGCGAGAAATATGTGAAATGAGGATAAAATTGTATGCATGTTCATGTGTATGAAGTTTGATGTACTTTTATTATGGTAGCTTGGATGGAAAGTCCATGTTGGATGAATAGTAAGGGCTTCGTTTTGTTAAGTGCAGTTGGATTTAACATGTGAAGTGCTTCAGCTATTCATCTTTCTATATAATTTTAAAAACTGTTACGGATAATTTAGATATTTTTACTATCGATTTTATGGTTGCCGTAGATAGCATGTACTGCTATTGCTGATTAAATTTGTAATTTTTCAAGTTCAACAGGATTATTAGGAGGTCGTTTAGTGTAGCTTACATTTTATTTGGCATGAGTTATGATTACTCTAGAAGACTCTACAATATAGAAAGCATCACAACTAACACAACCTAACCTATAGACACAATTCTGTGTAGAGATGAAAGGGATCTTGTCGTTTGTTTTAAGTAATGCACCTCCAAGAATGTTGGTAGTTTTGTAGAATGCCTGAATCTAATGTTGTTTTAGAATCCTTTGCAATTCTTCTGTTGTGTTATGTAGATGAAGTAAAACGATGGTACCAATCTATGACATTTCAGTCGATTTATTATTAGTCAATAATAGGTCGTTTCGTTGTTGTATATTGTTAATAATATTCAGCTGATATAGTAAAAGTTTTTTTATTAGTTTTAAGAAAGGGAGAACTTACATCTATGGATCTAAACTTAACATTCCAAATAGTAGACACGAGTTTTAATATAGATGACAATTTTTCCTCCAAGATTTTGGCATATCCATTAAAAATAATTGTTTGAAGATCTCGGCTAGTGGTTAACATTTCATAAAAAGAAGGTTTGGAATATTGCCATGTCCTGGACATCGTGATGACTTAAACGCCTTCAAACATCCTAAAGTATCATTATTGGTGAATATAGAATTAAGATATGCCTTTGAATTTCAGAAATCAGGAAGCATCAAATCCGGTCCATAATATAGGAAATAATAATGTTTAATATCTGAAAGCTCTTTAAGGAATTTCCTAACATTAGAAAAATTTTACACAATACAAGTTTTTGAGCCTACATTGTCTCTAAACATTTAATTTCCTGTAATGCATACATTTAGTCTCCTAACTTCAGTATAAAGATAAAGACAGAACTTGAGATAGGACGCGGTGTCAGCTACAGCGATTTCTAATGAGTCATTTGTAAATAGGATCCAGGTAGTTAATTGTAGTATGTTATTCAACTCAGAGATGTTTTCCTCTGGGTAATTTCTGTTTTATTATCTGAGTCAGATGAAAAGTTGTCTCTCTTCATATTTACCATAGATTTTTGGTAGAACACGAATGATGCAGAATTTAGAAGAGGAGTTCGTTTACTAGCCTCACGTAATCCTACCTCATTGACAAACTAAATCAATAGAAACATGACAGCGATTTGGAAAATAGACTACATGTTGGTGACATAAAAATGAAAGAAAAATGTGATCTAACGAGTTCACTTTTGATCCACCTTGGTCTTCACATATTTCATTAAATCAATGGAAGTTATTCGTCTAGTTTATTGTTTAATATGATTATGAAGTTTTGGTGATACTGGTCACTTCCTATTACAATTTGTCGATTCTAACATATTAAATAGCATTTTCTACTGTTCTCCATTATTTTCTCCTTGACTTTTGACAAAAGATTACATGGTGTTTAATAGAGTATTGAAGGCTATTATTAGAGTAGGTGGTTATACTTTTGATGTTATTACGAACCTGGTTGTGGATAGACATTTTAAATCCTACAAACGACTTGTTAATATCATTCTATCAGACATTAATCACCCTTCTCATTCACACTAGATGTGCGCATACTAAAAGAGCAACCTATTCAGATACTATATACTAAGAATTCATATTATACTAGACACAATAATAAATAAAGCTATTATTATTTATTTATTTATTTATTTATTTATTTATTATTATTATTATTATTATTATTATTATTATTATTATTATTATGCCAACGACATCGCTTACTAAGTTATTTCATGGTATTCAAACTATACTACGAAGACATCTACGATCAAGAACGTATATTTTCAACTTAATAGCCAATACTACTAATGAACAGTATACTCATCTTTTTGTTGAGACGATTTGTTGTCTACGCCACAAGTGGCGTAAATCGGCAAAAGCCAAGCCAGCCTTTTGATTCGATCTAAGGTCTCCATCGGATAAAAACATACCAGAGTAGGTTAAACTTGCAAAATAAATTATCAACTACTACTAAATGTTCACCACTCAACAGCTTAACTCCCTATAAACAGTATAGGCGATGACAAATACGTAGTGGAATAGTATTTTGCATTTATAAGGAGAGATATGCATCCCAAATATGTTAACATCATTACTCAAGGCGTTCAGGAGACTGTATATTGTCAGCGTTTTCACTGAATCGGTCTATATTGTCTACATAGTAAGAAGTCGATACCTGAAAGTTTTGACGAAGGAAGTGAGAAGAACACCCATAATGAGATTAAATAGAAAGAGGAATAAGTGGCAATTCTGAGGAGCAGCAGTTGAGGTTGACAATTCTAATGGCAACTCGCCATAAACTCTAGCCCGACCAGAGGTATTCAGGTTGAGCCTTCATAAGTTTTATGTACTTTGAAGTTTACCTTTTAGTGATAAACATTGCCAAAGGACATCTCGGTTTACGAAGTCGTGAAGTGCCTTCAAGTCGAAGAATACGACTATTGTCGGACGTTGGTAAGTACACCTATATTTACGAACTGATGGAGAGCAACTATTTGGTCAATGCATTCTTGTCCAGGTTTGAAACCAGCCTAGTTTTCCCATATTTGTCGTCCTCTATATTCAGATGGACATCAGACGATTACAAAGATTAATATTTAAGTCACTATGTTATTCAAACAGATTCATATGTGGTTATAACACAAAAGGATTTGTCCTTATCTACAAACTAGAATGATCGAGATCAGTCAGGTGGGATTAAATCCAGATCTCGGTCTTTAGCTAATATATCATATCAGCCAATATACCTCCTAAAACTAGACCCCCCCCCTCTTAATGATATTTGAGGTCAGCTTATCAGGTCCTGCTGCTGTCACTCGCTTCAAAGCAGTTATAGTCTTTTCAACTCAACAAAGTATTGGAGAACTTGTGTCAACTTTAACTTAGGTAGTTTGGACATAGTCAGTAACTGAAGGGTAGCTGGTAATTCACTGTGCATGGAGCTGGATTTGAACCTATAAACCAATAGCTAAGCGCCAAAGACTGCCTCAGCTTTCAGTGGATAGCAGTGGGTAGCTGGTTAAGGCATCCAACTCAACTATTAAGTCGTAAGTTGCAACCACATTATGCCTACTTCACATCGGGCAACAAGCTAATATCACCAATCCTTAAAATTCGAGTGTGGCTCAAAGCCAAGTACAAAAGTCAAATAAATACACCAAAGACAAAAGAACGATCAAACGTATAGTGATTAAAAACCGACCTGTAACATTTGATTACTAAATCTAAATCAATATTATATGAATCAGCAAATGGTTTCCCATTCTCCAGTGTTTCTAAAGACTAAAATAGTAAAGTAAATAAACATAATGCAAATTATATAGATAAAACGGAAAACTAACAGACCATTGAATATGAGCATGCATGCAAACCTATGTAACACAATGTGGAACCTTGATGTTACAATGTCGGTTACTGATTGCGCACTTTAAAATAGCACAGAATTAATAGAACATCATTAACCTTAGAAGAGTATTCAAAAATGTTGAAATGATATGAGGGGTAAGCGTTAGTCCTGATAGTCAGGTCTTCATTTCACCGATGAGTGATCAGTGACATACAGGACAGATACCATCCCAATTGCCTATGACATAAATGAAATCTAATAAGGTTTGAAGTTTAGCATCACAGACTGCTTAAAGTCAGACATCTATTGAATAACTGTTTCATCCTACTATAGGACATCTCGTCAGGGCGTATCCACGATCGCATCAGACATCGAATTCAGAACTATTGGGCCTCGTCAGTCAGTCAGTCAGTCAGTCAGTCAGTCAGTAATAACGTAGAACTTGGTACGTGCATACATCAGTTCAAGTTGTCATGCCTCAGCAGATATAGATTAAATTGTCGGACCAAATCCAAGAGTAGTGGAGGTAGTAACAGAGTTAGTATTAATGGAAAGGATTGAAGCTCGAAGATAAGATTTAGGAAAACAAAATTCAGTAAACAGGAAATTATAATGAATTCAGAAACTTAGAATTTGGAGGAAGATAAGGAGTGGATGTACCTGCGCCATTACGAACGATTTTGATCCACGTCAACCAAAGTCTCTAACCATCTGTTACGATCTTTATAGTAAGCTCCGAAACATTAGATAAATGAGTTGACACCCAATGGTTAGCATTTTAACGTACACCACATTAAGATATTGTGAGACCATCATGTAATGCAACTGGTGAGAAGCTGTTTCACCCCCTCCCCCCGACATGGTTAAACTTTACTGAACATATCTCACTAGAGCTCCGTAATTACCTCCTGAAGTCACTAGTAGGTACATGACAATTTCTATTACTGAGGACTTCTCAATTTGATATTTAATGTCATGGAATGACCTTAGTTAGACAACCGCTGAAAACTAGGAAGCTATAAACAGCTGTTTTGTTATAAATAGTTGTCTAACCACGGTTAGTTAGCGAAGGAAAACTCTAAACTGAACAACTCCCACAACACAACAATTCTAATCATGCTTAGTTTCCGACTTTAATTTCCTACATACAAATACATTATTTTACAAGAAAAACGCCTAGTCAATCAATCAAGTTTTCATTTGAAGACTTGATTGGTTTTGTGAGCAACGGCTGTTAGTTGAATACACGCGTATTGCTGTGTGTCATCTATGTATTAATAGTCTTAAGAAAATCAAGTGTGTTCATAAAACACCATAACAGAGGAATAAATAGAAAGGCAACAGTTTTCAAAATTCATAAGAAAAATGATAGTCTAATGTGTTGTAATTCCACTAATTCTAAATCACATCACCTACGATATTCGCTCTATGATATATCACGCAAAAGAAATCCTCACATCCCTATAAAACTAAGAATAACAGTCCGTGATCATATGGACTATCGTAGTAAAGTTACGATTAGATATTTCGACGTGATGCTATTCGACCAATTATCAAAAACTGACGAAATGGGCTTGGCTTAGTAAAAAGCAACACATGATCCCAGTACTTCAGTCAGCACAACCTTTAGATTTGTATTGAATTATTTACTATTTTTGCATAGAAACGTATGCTTAACTTAGCCATTATTTAGTTGATGTTATTAATCACATCCGCTTAATATTTCGAAGAAATCAAAAATTCTTACAATCTAATCCACAATTGTAGAAATAAAAGTCGATATCGATTATATTTATCACAGGATAACCGCCTGGAACTCTCCCGGGGTTACTGCCGGTCCCAAGCCCGGATAAAGGAGGAGGGTTGGGCACAGGGTTAGCAACCCCATCCCGTAGAAACAACAACCCTACTAAAAAACGTGCTAACAGAAAAAACACCGTTTAAATTCTTTGAACTCTGCCCTGGGAGTTGGAAGGTCTTCACTTCGAAGAGTTATGACACATCATGAAAGCCGAGTTCCTTCAGAAGTCACGAGGCCGATAGCCCTTCTGACAACCGGAGCAACAATTAATATAGGTGACCGGCCCCAAACAGCTGTCCCCTGAGCACTATAGTCATACTCTCGGGTCATCAAGACCTCCCATAATCCACTTTCTCTTTCAAGTACGTCATGAAGAACCCTTTCACGATGTGGGTAACCACGAAGTGATAACCACCCTCATACCTCTAACAGCACTCAAACTCACTTTGTTCATGATCAAACGCGTTCTCCTTTTCTGGTTTCTACTACTTGTACTTCTCCCACTACATATTCTATGCGTGCCACTATTACTGATTGCTCGAGTTCCCGAAGTGCTATACTAGGTTTCCTGAAGCCGCGCTCTAAACTTTATGTCGGAGCTTTTAATGTACGTATATTGTGTCAAATTGGTCAACAAGCTGCCTTAGCTAAAACACTAGGATCTCTTGCAACTGATGCATGCTGTCTCCGAAACACGCAAACAGGACCCCAGCATTGTCATCCATTTGACTACACCCAATCAATGCAGCGGAACAGCATAATTTACTCTTCGTTTATCTGGAGACCCGACAGTAAGCTCACGTGGCCTTGCTGGTGTAGGCATAGCACTAAACTTACGGGCAGAACAGACACTTCACGAGTGGATTCCCGTAAGCAGTCGTTTATGTGCTATCGTCTAAATGTCACAGTACGAACTCGGAAAGATAGGGACACACGCCGATGCCTTTTTGTCATCTCTGTTTATGCCCCCATTGACTGAAAGACGAGTTCTATATGAAGTTCTCTAGCCTCCTTCAGAAAGCTAAGCACTCAGACATAGTGATTATAGCAGGGAATTTTAGTGCCCGAGTCGGTAGGCTAAGTCAGGCTTAAAAACATTTAGGTGGGTCACTCGGCATCCCAGCCCAGAGAACGGATAAGGGAGATCGTCTGATACAACTATGTTCAGACTACCGTTTATTTCTAGCTAGCACAAACTTTAAGCATAAAGAGACAATGTTTAACCTGGCGACCTCCAACATCTACACAACGATGGATGCAAATCGACCACATCGGCATCAGCTGTCGTTGGAGAAGCTGTATAGAGGACTGTCGATCTTTCTGGGGCACGTGTTTAGATTCTGACCACGTTCAAGTGAGAGCATGTATCTCTATGCGTTTTACTGGTCGCAGAAAGGTCACCTCAGGCAAACCCTTTAGATATCAATACGAAACAGAAAATACCAAGATTGCATTTAGAAATGGTTTGGCTAAGCATTTAGTCGCCAACCAATAGATTCATCCCGAAACAGCTTGAGACTAATTTAAAGCAGGCGTAAACGCAGCAGCGTTATCTGCATCTAACTTCAATCCAAAAATTATGAAGGACCATTGGATCTCTAGAACTTCTAGTGAACTAATGGGGGCTCAGAAACTCATTTCAGCAGGCTCGGAGAATGATGAAGAGCGACGACAATTGAAAATTAGTCTGACAAGGAGTCTGCGTAAGGATAGTGAACAGTGATGGTCAACAAAAGCAAAAGCGACGGAAGCGGCGGCGGTGGCAAGCAATAGTAGACAGCTGTTCCGACTTATTAAGGACACCGGTATTAAGAAATTGGCGGTTAGTGGAACTATCTCTGAAAAAGATGAGTCGATGATTCACTCACAGTCTAGAAGATTAGAGCGATGGGCGGAACACTTTCAGGAACAGTTCAACTGGCCCCCATCTACTCCTAGCTTACCTACTATTCCCAGCTATCTGAATAGAAAACTAAAAGAGATCCCCCAACTAGAGGCAAGGAAAAGCAGCAGGACCTGATGATATCTTTAAGGATGGTGGTCCAGTTTAAATTGGCAGGTTGACTGGTATATTGACCGAAATCTGGGTAGTGAATATTATCCCATCTGACTGATCTCGTTAGCTTAACCTTCCGGTTTACAAAAAGGGACAGAATCCTCTTGTGATAACCACAGAGGAATCAGTTTGACTAATATAGTATCTAAACTATTATCCTCTATAATCAGTCGGCGTTTATCCAACACTAGAGAACAGTAGACTCGAGGAAACCAGACTGGTTTCAGACTTGGACGTGGTTGCATTGATCAAATATTCACCCCGCGCCAGATTCTCGAACATAGACATATGTGCCAACGTTCAACTATAGTTGTATTTCTTGACTTGAAAGCAGCTTTTGACTCCGTAGACCGTAAAGTCTTGCGGCAGTATCTGTCATTAAAAGGCGCACCTCAAAAATACATAAACCTCGTAAAGGCTTTCTACTCAGTCACCACTGGTCGAGTTAGAGCCTATGGCCAATTGTTACAAGAAATATCATCTTCAGGTGGGGTTCGTCAGGGTTGCCCCTTATCCCCTTTTTTATTTAATTTCGTCATAGATGAACTCCTAGAAGTCTTACTCACTTCTTTTAACTCCTCAGGAATTATCCCCTTTCCAGGAGGTCCTCTCGTCGACTGAGAATACGTAGACTATACAGTCCTATTTGGTGAAGACGCCGACAATATGTAGTCTGCTGAGGACCTTGAGTAACAATCCAAGCATATTCGGGAGGCGCTTCTCCCATTCTAAGTAAAATGTGCTGCTCCAGGACTGGTTTGCTTCTTCACCTAGACTAGTTATAGGGAGTGAAGTAACTGATTGCATTGACCGTTTCACTTATATCGAAAGTCTCATCACCCCTGGTGGGTCGGTGTCTGATGAAATCTCATTACGGATTCAAAATCCCCAATTGGCATTTACTAATTTACGCGCAGGCGGAATATCCGTCTTTCAACGAAAGGCCGGGTGTACTGCGCAGCAGTCCGCGCCGTTTTAACATATGGCTACAAAACGTGGGCTATGAAAACCCAAGATATGCGTCGACTTCAGGTATTTGACCACAGAAATTTTCGTAGCACCACTCGTATATCATGGAACAGTCGAGTAAGCAATATTGAAGTTAGACAAAAGGTTCTTGGGAAATATAGTAAATTAGTCGAAGAGGTCACTAACCTTCATCGACTGAGATGGTTGGGACAAGTATCGCGCATGCCCGACCACCGACTACCTTGTCGCGCGATGTTGGCTAGGGTTGGAATAGGATGGAAGAAGGGTAGGGGCAGACAAACCAAAACATGGCATCAGTTCATGAAGTCTTTGACTGTTAGTCTAATCCATGTTGGTAGATGCAGATTACCTGGTTGGAGTTTGCGTGATAATCGCAATGAATGGCTGGAGACACTTGGCGGCATGGCTCAGAATCGGCCACAGTGGCGCAAGTGTATTCACTCTTTGCGTTCATCTGGATCTTGAATTCTATTATTCTTTCTTGCAAACCTTTACTTTACTCTCCCCTCTTGTATTCTGTTGTTGTTTTACCTCTGTAATCTCATAGTGCTAATGTAGTATGGCAACTTGAACCAATGCCTGGTTCTGCGTTATTGATGAATAAATGAATGAATGAATCATACGATAAAAAGCTAGATTTTCTGTTAACATTAAAATGGAAAACACTGAAGGAGTTTCTTGTGTTCACACTGAAACTTAATGAGCATGCCAGATATTAAGGCTGACATAACATCTCAAGTACAATGGTCTAACAAACTAAACCACTTCAATTTCTTTCTTGAAACTAAAAGTCGCCAAAAATTAGTATTCGAGTATTCTTTTACTCCTAGCAGACATCGAAAAGGCTTTGAACGTTGTCACAGTTCTCATTTAAAGGGACTGGAACGTGTAATTACTTTGAACAGATCTCCAGAAAAGTCAGACATAAGTAAATTCATCCCCATGAAAATCTAACGGATCTAAACAAAATTGTGACAACGATAAACTTTCCTTTTCACACAAGGTTTCCTTTCCAACAAGATTTTACTTCCCTATGAGTAAGTTTGATTAGTATGTATAAAAGAACGACTACTAGTCAAGATTAACATCATATATCTTCATGCTTTTCTCCATTTAGTCAAGAGTAATAACAAGTCAGTCTCTGTAAACAGTAAGTAGGTTTCACATTATTTTCACTAGAAAATAATGACCAGATGATACTTGGTTTCTTTTTTACCGGTTAACTTTAGGATTATCTTCTTAAAAGAGTAATAGGTGCACTATTAACACAGGCATCCAATAAAAAAATTGTCATGAATATAGCGCTAATAACGCACGCAATATTCCAGAAATACAGCTTCATCACTATTTACAAATTCGTACATAGAGTTATTAATCATATAATAACCTTGGTAAATGCAGAAGTATTAAAGTCGAGAACTCAAATCAACTAGCCCTAACTTAAAAATGTATTTGCCATAAATATAAAGACTTACAGCCAAATAAACTCTATCCCGCTCAATAAGATCAGCCAATCTGTTGAGTAGGACACCACGATACGATGCATCCATAGAACGCCATTCCGAACCAAATTCGAAAGCGTGACGAGCTGCTTTAACTGCTTTGTCTATGTCAGCCTTTGTTTAAGAGGATATGTATAAAAAAATAGAAAAGCATCTGTTAAAATAAAGAATATAATAGCCTCTGTAACACTAACACCACAATAGTCAATACAAATGCTTGGCTGATTAAGGCTCTCAATCTAAAGCTGTCGGATGCAATTGTGAAAGAATCAGTAAGTAATGATCATACAAATTGAAACATGTATCCTACCGTACGAACACAAAAGATAAATACCATAATAGAAGTAGCGATAAAATTAGTCATCGTAAATAAGATTAGGCAAGAAGTAATTCAGGAAAAAAGTTAGTCTTTAGAAAAGAAGTTATGAAATGATCATAAAGTTTTAAGGTAAAGTTGTATATTCCCGTTGATTTGTTATAGACTGAAGCTGGTCAGTCATTGTTGCTATATGTGCATCCTGAGCGGATTGCCTCGATATAGCGATTTTTTCACAAGTATTATATAAGTTGTATTGTGACTGGCAAGTGGAATCCAGGATGCGCGTTTCGTCCTATTTGGGACTCATCGGCTGGATATACCTGCATCCCAGTGTTGATGTGTTCACACTGGAATTCGAACTCAGTCCGTTTCGTGTCGAACGCCACCGCGTTCACCACTAGACTACTGAGTCCAGACAGTCACACTTGTGCAACAGGCACATTGGTATTAGGATGAAGTTGTATATTCCCATTGATTTGTTATAGACTGAAGCGCGCGTTCCCTCCCATTTGGGACTCATCAAACGGAATATACAAGTTTATCCTAATACCAATGTGCCCGTTGCACAAGTGTGACTGTCTGGACTCAGTAGTCTAGTGGTGAACGCAGTGGCGTTCGACACGAAACGGATTGAGTTCGAATCCCAGTGTGAACATCAATATTGGGATGCAGGTACATCAAGCCGATGAGTCCCAAATAGGACGAAACGCATGTCCTGGATTCCACTTGCCAGTCACAACCCAACTTATATGATCATAAAGTTTATTATGTAGGGAAATAGAGAATGAATACACCTGAGTCATAACGACTTATTCTGAGTAATGTCACTTAACGTCTCCAGAACCTGGTTGCGACGATCGCGTGGACCCTCAAATAGTAGTCTGTATCAATGAACATAATTCAGACCAAAAATTTAGAATTTCGGAGACTAATGTTATGTTTTCGTTTGGCCACCCTCCCCCACATTCTTTCCAACTTACTTTTGAGTTAGTCAAGATCATGAAGAGGTGAGAAATACGTAGTCCATGTCCCAACCATCTGAGTTTATGCAGATCCACAGTTTTGACAATTAGTTTACCATCTCTACAAAGTATCGAATGTCTAACGGTATTAATCACGTAATCGTACGACGATATGGGAGTAATGTCTAGAAGATAATGTGGTAACTTCCGAATATCCTCTACACTGAAAGGTTACGTTTCATATCCATAAAGTCAGTCAGTCAACCGTGGACAGCGTAGAACCTGGTACATATGTGCACAGGTCCAAGTGGCTATATCACATTAACTCAACGAGATCAAATCTACAGGAATAACGCGGGAATAAAGAAAATATGTGTGAAAGAATAATGGAACTTAAGAACTAGGAGAAGATAAAGACTCAATACACTTGCAGCACTGCGGTAGAGCCCGAGACATATCACCTAGTGTCCTCATCCACTGAACGTGATAACCGTGTGGACCCTAACTATGAAGTCTGTATCTATTAACATGGCTTAGACCGACAGTCGACGACATCACGGACTGATGTCATGTTTTGGTTTGGAACCCCATAGCTTTCTGCTTAGTAAAACAAGGCAGAGTGCTGCACAATTTGCTCGTTTTCTTCTTGGCAGATAGACATCTCGCCATAGGTGGAGTAGGTTAGTGAAAGCCAGGTAAACTTTCTACTTCCCTACTGACATTTCGTCAAGCATTAACCCACCATGGTTGACGAGATTTTCGACACAAATGAAGTGGTCAATGAGATTGTCTGCCTCATTCCCTACTATTAGTTCAGGTGTTAAAGCAAGCCAGCTCTGATGTACGTCAATGATACGCCTTTCAACAACAAGTATTGCCACAAAATCCCTCATTCAACGGAGCCGAGTGTTGCTACAGGTGTACAAAACTTAATATAATTGATAGTCTTACTAATTAAGTCCAAAATTTCAATTGAATTAATTAATACAATCGAGTGTTATGACATTTACTCTGAAATTTAACTCACAATGAACTAGATTAAAACGATTAAAGTTCAATAAAACAAGCTTGCGAAAATCAATACGATGTATTTCGCGTGAATAATTGTATTCTGGGGGGATTTGAAATCCCTAAAAACCTGTCAAAAACGTATCTTGTATTGCCAAATAACATCAGTTAAAGATTTAAATGACACTAGAACAACAAAATTTTGCAAATATAGTCTTTCTAGCTCTATTTAAATTAGTGAAGGGAATAAATTGTATAAAGTTGAGAATCTAACAAGTGAAGATTTCCAAAATCTGTAAGTATTACCTTATCGCCAGCCGAAACTTGACAAATAACTTTTCCAGTTGCTGGATTGATGGTATTAAAGGTTCTTCCATCAGCCGACTCCTGCCAGATATTATTGATGAAAATCTTGTAGATTACATTAAAGTAAATACATCAATACATACCGAGTTTCGTTTTATTTCCGGTTTCAAAATAGGATTGACCACCGTGCTCAAAAATGCAGCTATATTTTTAGCACTTGCCCGTATTTCCAAAAGTGTTAGTCGAGAATACACGAATACCATCTGAGAGTCTGGTTTTGGACAAATGACTGTTAAAACCTGAAAATAACATGTTATATTGCAATTGCAAAGCTTACACAACTACAGCGTAATATTTTAGACCTCAATACTTGAGGTGATTTCGATGTTTAAAATTCTCGTTCAGAAGATTACAACTATTTGTACAGATGTGGCTTAATGATCCCCATAGTTTATAACAACTAAAAAGTTGAACCAATTATTTATGATTTGAAGGACTAAACGGTAACAAATACTACTAAATGTCTTGTAGCTTTCTACAACGTTCAAAGAAACTGTTATAACGGATACAGTTGTGAAGTAAGTCAATTAAATTACCTGTATAAATAGTACACTGGCTTTTGTGGATGAACTACAGCATATATTTATTCCTGAGAATGTTAATACAGTCATTCATAGTAAGTTAAACAGGTTACTCCAATTAAAATTCGAATAACATATATGTAAATTCTGAAATATCGGTTAAGAGGGGATTGAAAATGCCTTAAGACAGAAAATAATTCATGACAGTACTCTGCATGATGAAAATAAACATTTTGATACTACTTTTCGTAATGGATAGCACTTTCACCTAGATCACCATCCCTTTGTTAGCAATTCTACATCGTACCATATAGTTCTCTAAAACTCCTTTAACAGCGTTAGGCTAATAGTGGCACTAAGCGACGAAACAACTTTAGAATTTGACAAGCATCTACAAGTGTGATATAGTTGGCTAATCAGTTTCACTATGATCTGAGGATTATTATGACGCGTAACTCACTGTTTAGACGATTATATGGAATCAACAACATAATTCTCAAAATTTATTTTTAAAGTAAATGTGTAGTCACTTCATATATATACGTAGATGTACCTACATGTATTTACGGAAAAGCTAGCTCACCGCCAATGGGGTGAGAATAGAAATTCTCCATTTTTTCTCTTAGGTATTTAATATCTAACTCTAATTAACCCAGAGGCAAGATTAGCTAGGACTTACTTGCCCAATGTGTTAGCCGCGAACATGAGTTATTGTACCGATCAACGAAAGTCGAAGTTAGTAATCTTCGAGCACTCAGGAGATATGAGCTATTTTGCATTACAAAGTAAATATAAATGCAAGAAAAAGACATTCTTAATATCATCGATAAACTTCTGGAGGTTGTTCATGAGATCAGAAGTCCCAAATTGTAACTCATGTGTTATGACCTTAAAATCAGCGACTTGCCCCTGGATTGCTAGGTATACGTGACTATATATATATATGTATATATATATATATATGTATATATACGTTGCAATATAACGTGACTATATGTAGTCACGTTAGCTTTGTTTGCATTAATTGTGTAGCGAGTTTGTGCAACCAATAGTCTTGAAAAAGACAATTTAAACAACATATGTTTGGCTTCTTAGTTTTCTAATCAAAATCAAACCAAAATAAGGTCTGAAAGACGAATACTAATTTCAAACCTTAGCAGACAGTCAATATCGAATCTCGCTCCGTACGTCTCTAATGTGTTTAGACGTCCTTGTGGCATAGCCCTGAGTGACTTCAACGAAATCTTACATATTGTCCAATATTGAGTACCTTGTAACCAGCTAATGTCAAATAAATGGCTTTGTTGCTCTCACATCTTATTGCTTTTGGCTGAATTTTGGATCTTTTGGTGACCTCTAATGAAGGCTGTCTATCTGGTAATGTTAGCAAAATGAGTTAGCTATTGCTTGGTTGAAAATTACAAATTCCAAGAAGACTTCCGACAGACATACATATATCGCTTGTGGACACTTTCTGTCTCATGTTAAAGCCACAAAAAAGAGTAGTAACTGGGTGATATGTCTTCGAATGGGACAAAGGATTGGGTCCTTATTAATTTAGCACGGTTCCCGATGTGATACAGCTAATAGATCTAGGGTAGCCAGATTATATACCCAATTTCTTCGATAGTTGATACGACTAATGCGAAACGTTATATCTGATACTTGTACCCCAGGATGAATAATACAACTTGTTTCTTCCTAACTTAAAGCTACTTCAAAAGACTAGACTCCGAGGAAGATTGTATTGTGGAGAGAACTGAGAAGAGACGGGTGGACACCACTTATATGAACACATCCATTTTTATGTCAACTCATTTACAGTGATCACAAATCAAAGTGAAATCATTAGCATTCCATTAAAATAATTACATGTTGTGAAATATGCTCTGAAGTATGACTCACAGTAAACTAAACTAATGTGATGAAAATTTACAAATCATGACTCCAAAAAATCAATACAGCTCCTTTCGCTTAATTTAAGGAACAGATATACGTCTGGGGATTTTGAATCCTCAACATTAAGTATAATAGGTTTTAAGATGGGAAGGCCTCAATATATGGAATGTAGATCAAATAAATACAAAGGAGTTCGATCGTTAGCTTAACAACCTTTTACACTTAATTCCTTTAAAACATATAGACACATTCGTAATTTATAAGCTGTAATTGGTTAAGAAGAAAGTAAACGGACGGGTATTATATCACCAATAAGCGATTAAAGAATTGTATGTGATGTGTCTTTGCTCATTTTATGGATAATTCCACAGCTTGCACTGAATACATGTATGATAATTCTGTTTAGCTAGTGTTACTCTACTTAAGTATGTTACTTATCTGGTTCTCAGTCAATGACTGGGATAATGTGACAAGCTTAATGATTGTCAACTTATTAGGTCATACGTACCAATCCCCCTTGTTTTGCAGACTCCTCTCTAGGTTTTACCTGTCTAGTTTGTGTCAGAAAATGTCTGCCTGTATTATAGTCCCTACAATCATCCATCTATGCTTTATAGAATTAAATATACCCCCCTTCCAATGACCACTTGGCAACATAAAATTGGGATAAAATATCAGATAATGATTGACTCAGATAATATTGGGGTGTTTAATGATTTTTTGCATCTGACTTTATTCAGAAGCGATTGTGAAGCCTTTTTGATTTATAATCTGAGTCAGTCGATCTAACAAAACGTTTCAATTAACAATCGCACTAACGATGAGTTTGTGAAATCTATGTAGGAATTCTGACAAGTTATGGGAGTGTACTTGCTATGCCTCTGGAGATTACTAGACTTCAATGTTCCCAAGTTAAGAGACATGAGTGCGACATGATTTAAATACTCATATGTTACATAAGGAGATTAATTTGGACTAAAAGGAGTGCTACATGGGATGAGTATCGTCAGTATTGACTGGTCTACCGTTACCATGACTGCTAAACTTTGTGACCTAGGCAAACTTACCATAAGTTGTATTCATGATGACAGTACCAAAAAATATTACAGCAACAGATTCAAACTTACTACCCTCAAGCCCGTCGCATCTCTGCAGTATATAGACAACTTGACATCACACAGGACAGACAACGATAGTCGCGGTAAGGCTGTCATTCCACTAACTCTAAGAGAAAATCATACTAACAGGGGACACATTTAATCTAGTTCACCCTAATCCCTGGCAATCAGTTGTTTCGAAGAATACAATTCTGATAAGTGGTTAAATTACGCTTAACACAATGATGATAGACAGAATATGTAAATCTTCCAATGGCGCTTGAAAATTTTGAACTGCGTAACGTCAAACGATCATCAGAAGAAAATAGACAATAGGTATGGTGGAAATACGTCATTTCACAAATCCTTTAAGTTTGTCCTTAGATATAAATAGTTATAACTGGGAGCAATGTAGTCCATGTAATAAGGTTATTTGTTGTATTTTAACAGTATCTGAACTATTAGCCAGTTATATCAACGATGTGCAGAAATGATATGAGCGCTTCAGCCTATAATAATGGGTTCTCAACTCAGGATGATAACACTTACAGTTGCTTTGAGTAGTTGAGAAGACAGCTGGAATGTTATGCAGAAGAAAGTACCATATTGTGTAAATCCAACGTTAAAATTCACAATTTCATGTCATCAACAGGAATACATTCTGAAAATAATGTCAAGGTCAGAGGGTGCCGCAAATATGATACACCATAGCAAGTAGTTCGACGTTACAATCTGCCAAGTAAATATTCTTCAAAACAATATTGTAGTAAGTGCAAAAATGAAGTGTGTTTGTGTAAAGTATGAGGAACAAATAAAATTCATGTGCTGATGGTGTTTCGCAATCTTAATTAACTTTGTATCCCAGTGAATGCAACTGTGGTATATACAAAATTTATTGCTACCACGTATCAAATTAGCACAGCTATACTTTTTTCATTAAACTGCTACTGATTGTTATTACGGTTCTTATAACTCGTGTCTCTGGTTAACAATCTATTTCTAGCTTTAACGTCCTAAGATTTCACAAACCCATTGTGGGCTCCAAACTAAGTCAGTTTGAATTGAGGAATAACTGTCAAGGTTGGTTTAGGTACGCTTAATTTTGCCCAGTAGAAATTCAGAACAAATGGTTGGATGAGGAACGGTACAATGCAAAATTATTTATACACAGTACATTATTACCTAAACAAATATCACCACCAGTTATTCAACCAAAATTTATCCCAAAGTTTGGAATAATCAGTTCAGTTTTAAGAAATAAACGAGAAGGTTATTCTAACCTTACGGGATAGATCAAGTATAGCTTGTCCAGAAGGTAAGGTCTAAATCTATAGAAATATCAATAACAAAGTATCAAAGGTTACTTGTTACATCGAAATATTTTAAGTTCTGAATGTGTGCGTCAATCCACAATCAGAAAATTCACGAAATCAATCAATTCAAGCAATAAAATCAAGAAGAGAAATGAACCAATATGGCAGCCGCCAGAGCCGAGAGTCCAGTAAAACAAAATGTACGGAATCCATGAGAATAATAGAAACCCAGTATCAACTCAAGAGAGAAACAAATATTACAATGAAAATAAATAGTAACTAACCCAAAAGGTCATTAGAATGCATAGCCAAGTAGAATGAGAGGAATAAATGTACTGGAAATCATCCGTTTCACTTCCATAAAAATAAAATACCTATCGTCATAGCATCAACGTCCATAGTTAATCACAAAGTCCTACCTTCTGAAAGTTCCGACCCACTCAGAAAACTTCCTGGAGCTTCGTCCATCAAGCACCCTTCCATAGTTACTTTATTCAATACATTATTTGAATGGCTTACAAGCCATTCCCACAAACGACATTATGACTAGTAAGTTAGAGGATTACATTTTAATTAAATTCAACCATCCAGTAATTCCTTATGGATTTTACCATTATGAATCTTCAGACATTTCTCGAGTTTAGCATTTCTGTGCATCGAATTAGTGCCTCTAACGTCACATTTGTTATTCCCACGCAAGGATTAATTTGTCTGTGAATAGTGTACAAACCATACCCATGTAAACAACTTGCAATTTGATTTGAGGAAATAAATGACCATATACCTTGGACGTTCCCCACCCCTTCTTAAATCAAATAGCCAAAAATATCCACTCATAATGGTAATTCTACCTCTTTTGTTATTAGACGATTAGAGGATAAGGCTTTCATTTGTTGTCAAAAACTACCATTCTTCTTCTTGAACTGACTGTAGTTTCGCCCTTAAAAATCCAATATTATTCTTAAATCATCACAAATGCCTGAATTTGCAGGGTGGCCTTTAACAAAATTGATGATACCGAATTATCAAATGGTGAGGCTTATTGCTGAGACTACGTCCTCCAAGTACATACATCCACCCACCCTAACTGCATCCCGCATTACCACAGGATTCAGACTTCTTATACAAAATTTCCGCCCCAGAATATTTAAGCCCTTGCCTGACTTTACCGTTCTGTACACTTGTTACTGTATAATCTTAGTGATGATGCTTTCTTTTCAGCACGATGTGTGTCTTATTACCTCACGAATCCTAGCCAAGAATTTTAACTCAGTCTACCCATGTCCACTCTATGGTAATCTTTTAACCCTTTCCCATGAGCCAGACTGCCCAAGACAGAACGAAGGAACGAATACCAATTTGAACGTAAGTGTAAATCTGTAATAACGAACCTGAAAGAATAGAAAATGGTAAATAATAGTATTAACAGCAAATAATTATAAACTAGCAGTGAGAAGATAAAGAAGCCTAACTGAAGCTGCCATGGCAACTGAAGTAGTGAAGCCAGCCGATTATTAGAAGTGACTAATGGCCCAAAACCAAAACCAGGACATCCATATCGCGAACGCGTAAACCACCGGATAACGGATATTGGATTATTCTAGCTGGTGAATCCTGGTCGCCAAGCTAAAAAAATATTAAAGCATGGAAACTAACTTATTATTGCACGTTTTTTTAATAATAATCTTAATGTTGCGGATTAAATATAATCCTTTCGATTTTTTGAATTTACCTCGAATTCATCATTCGACCTTGTGAATTTGCGCGTGTTCTTGGACGTGGATATTTTCTTTTATATTCAATTAACTGGATTACGCGCACACATACAGTGATTATGTTTAACTAGCTTATCCTATTATTCTTGAAACAAATTTGGTTGCTTTGTAATCTATGCATATGAAATCCGTGAAAATTTGAACATATTCATGCTAAAGTCTCATATATGAATACTGTTAATGTTACATTTGTCTCTCGTTTTCATATGTAAGTATTAAGGGAAAGATCCTTTTCATTTGCTTATTTTATCTAAGAGTTAATTGTATTGACACAGGATATTCAGACTTTTATATTCAAATATCGTAGGAGTACTAATTTTGTAGGTGAAGTAAAGATGATGTTAAAAACTTAAGTTATTTCTTACATTCTTAATATTATTATTTGGAAATCAAAGACTCTCACTTAACGCGTGTTAGAAGTTTCTGAGCCCTAAATATGTTTGTCTAACCTTGTGCTTCTAGTAGCAATAATTATAAATATTGCTACATACCTCAATAATATTATCACCTGTTAGTGTTAAGACTTTCGGGATGCCTCTAGATTATAACATTAATGGGTTGATTTATGTTAAGCTTTAGAATAGTAGTCACTTACTTAGGTGTAATGTTTTAGTGTAAAATCCACAATTCATCTTTTATTTTCTCCCCGAAATTGCGAGTGGATTCGTGTCTTATCATTTTAACTTACTGTTTTAGTATTCAATAGTTCATTTTTGCAGGTAGTTGATCTACTTCAAAACACCAATTTTGTGTGAGAATAAAATATCAGGCACTATAATGGTAAGCATTCAGTTAGTGTGTACGATAGTTCCGTACTATTAGTAATTATCCTAGAACTATCCCAAAACTAATCACTATGCTAATCAACATGTGTATTTTGGAATACTTCCTTGAGAAAATCTTGTCGTTTAAGTGCATCTATTCCTTACTAGTCACTTAGAAAGAAGCGTATCGTGGTTTATAAGTGCCGTGATTCTAAGACCGTTGTCTTTTTTCAGGAGATACTGAATTGTTTCTCCAAACCATAAATGTATTCTTAAATAACTGTGATCCGCCGAATAATCCTTCCACATGTCATAACCTATGTAAAGATTTTAAAAAGTGTGCTGTAATTCTAATCCTGTAACAAACATTTGTCCGAATTAAATTTTATGAAGATACTTGTTATTAAATCTTTATGTCGCTATCAGCTACAGTGAGTCACGCAGTATATTGGCTGGATAGTGTTGCTAGTTTTCTGTTAAACTTTATAAAACCTGAACTTGTTGTAAACATCTTGCAGTGAGTAACGTTTGTTCTAGTCTGTATGTCGATCGTAGTTGGCTAACTAATAACCCTGAAGTTTAACTTGACATCAAAGTATACGAGCATCAATCTCTTTTAAATCTGATTGGGAAGACTTATTCCTTCTGAAGTACTAGTGAGTTTTGACAATGCTTTCATAAATGCATGTGTTCGCGCCTTAATGGGAGCAAAAGAATTGCAGTAATAAAACCTCTTTTAGTTGGGCCTTACATTATATTACTAAGAATCCTTTTAGATGTAAATCGTCTATAGCCTTATTAAAAAGTAGGAAAGTTAGGTGGTAGTTTAACAACCTCCATTCTGTAGGTTAAACATCTGCAAAAAATTGCGATGCAAGTGAAGAAGTTACGGAAAGCATATGGTTTTCAAAAAAACTAATAAATTCTCGGAAACTAATTTTCCTAACATAGTGGGGAGTTAAAGAAACTTTATGGTAAAATGATTAAACAATGCAATGATCATAAGTAGCGGTTGGCACCAAAGATGAAAAAGAACTAAAAGAGAGTAACTAAGTGCAAAATCGGATAGCTATTTAGGAAACTCTCCTTACAGAATAGTCAATATAAACACAGAGCAACAATACATTTATTTATAGCACCATAAGCTTGATATAGTCGGGGAGCTAAAATGCCGCAGTCTCCGACCACTTGTTGGTATTACACTATACGAAATATTTCTATTGGCCTCCAACTGCTGTTCAGTTTTCCACTCTCTTCAATACTATTAATTATAGATCATATAATCCACATCTGGCGAAATTAAGCTATTTAAATTACCATCATTGATTAGGATATAACTAATGAATTATATAGGCTATGAGGATGGTCGTCTGCAATTATATCAGAATAAATGAGTTATTAGTTGGAGTTTGAGATCTGCTGTTGATTCTGCTTTGACGTTCCAGTACATGAAGAGAGACATTTTGTCATAACAACACCAACTTGACTAACACATATCTTCAGGTTTCATCCTCTTTAAGCTGGCTCAATCGAAAATCGGTAGCCATGGACTCGTAAAAACTTACAAATATGAGGATTTGCCTTGAGTTTGTTGACCGAATGTGTATACTTTGTTGTACCTTGAAACGCAGATCGATATCCATATTCGTATGCTTGTAGTTACCAACCGATTGCGACAATTATGACTTATACCGCTAATTTATTGAAGTCTCTTCATTTAGACTCTTTTCCGTTGTCTGAAACAATTTCACCAATTAGGTTATACATGAAAAATGATTGACCTAAAGCTCGCCTAGGGCATAGTTTTCATAGTGATGATAACATTTTTTAGCAATCTATGTAATTGATTTTCAAATATCAGTGTATAAATACTCAAATTCGGTTCGCTGCTTTGATTTTGATAGTTGACTAATGGCTGCTACACATTCGCCAATCCTTCCGATAAGAATGCGGGATCTGTATGATCATTAATTAAATACTAGGTTATTCCTTCCCTGTGTAAGTATTTCTGTATAATTTTAGCACTTCCATTTTTCTATACTGACGCTTGCGTTTAGAGATGGTTTATTAATTGATGCATTTGAAAAGTTTATATACCGCGGCAGTTGTGCAAATTTTCACGAAGACTGGAGAGTATTAGCCATTTTCAACCAGACAATGTTGGTTCAGGCATAATGCTGTAGATTTATTACTCATTTGTTTGAAAAGATATGTGCATTCGTTCAGGTGAAGAATGCTTGTCAGGACGAATTATTGAGGTTCGACATCATGTATATCACGACATCAAGTATATTGAAGTCATTTTTGATAAGTAAAGTCATCCCGAAGCATTGGCGCCTAGTTCAATTGCCTAATAAGTACTTTATTCCTACCTTTATATCTTCTTACAGATGGTTGTAAAATATTTTATCTGGAATTTATGCTGATGGCGTCGTCCACAATGATGATGAACACTCCATTCATCTCATAGAACACAATCAATTCAGAACTTAAATGAATTAGTCAGCCCGTCAAAAGACGATTTAACGAAATCATGACGTTAATTTATGACTATTGGTATAAATCATGTAAGCAGGTGTAAACTGGTTACAGTGTACCAATTCACCATGATTACTAGTCCTGCATACATATCGTATCGTTTTTTTCTCACAAACTATATTTCCAACGTTTAGACTGTTTTACTATCATTACTATTAGATTATCTTGACTCCTTTGTTATTCATCTCTTTAATTTCATTTTATTGTGCTAATATACTTTTACAGTCTGAACTAAGGCACATTTTCACCAGGCTCTACATTGATTTATAACTAACTAACAGCTTATTAAATAGAGTCATGAAATGGGATTGTGTTAACTTAGCTTACCTGTACATGGTTTACGTGTGGCTTATTCATTTTCTATTTAATATATAAAATTAAGATTGTTTTTAAAAGTCTTCTGTCACTTTCATGACAAAACTAAATCAACATTACAAATAAGAGAATATCGAAGATATCAGATGAGATATCATTTAATCTATTCAGAATGTATCTATCCATTTACACTGTGATATATTTATTTTTTAAAGTTTTTTAGTGTTTTATAATGGTTTCATAATCTCTTGCCAAACAAACACTGTGAAGACGTAAAATTCGAACATGATGGTCTTAAG
Organism: Schistosoma mekongi; assembly: GCA_034768735.1. Taxonomy (NCBI): domain Eukaryota; kingdom Metazoa; phylum Platyhelminthes; class Trematoda; order Strigeidida; family Schistosomatidae; genus Schistosoma; species Schistosoma mekongi. Next base: position 8,302,297 of record CM068312.1, on the reverse strand, counting down.
TTTTTGTGTTCACTAGTATATATATATATATATATATATATATATATATATATGTAGGTATAAATTTTTTTCAAATTCCGCTTCTATTTCTTTCCTTAAAGTAAACATTTTCTAAAACTATCTGTTCATTGATCTTTGAAAGTTAAAATAACTTTTGTAAAAATACACTAAGATGATGATTGTGTTTGTGTATGTATTCGTGATAAAATCTCAATCGAAAAAGGGCTTCTGTATTTTAGATTGACTTCAGATAACAACTGTCATCGATTATAGTAGAATTCTGTGGATGCTGTTCAACTTATTATCTGGTAGTCACCATTAGTAGTCTAGTGTTAATGTTTATAGCCATTTATTCATTCGCAATTAGTTAGTAATTTGTATTATAGGGACTGTATTTTGCCATAGATAAATGCAAAATACGAGGAATATTATTTATGTTGACTTGTGACTGGTAAGTGGAATCCAGGACGTGCGTTTCGTCCTATTTGGGACTCATCGGCTGGATGTACCTGCATCCGAAAGTTGAAGTTCACAGTGGGATTCGAACTCAGTCCGTTACTCAAGTGTGACTATTTGGACTCAGTAGCTTCAGTCTATAACAAATCAACGAGAATATACAAGTTCATCCTTTACGAGGAATAGATAGTAGACCAGTCGATAATGTTGTGTATATTCATCAGTCGAAGTGTCTGGAATACATATTAGGTATGCCGAACCCCTTACTTGTCTTGAGGCACATTGTTGACTGGCATGGAAGTATGTTGAAAGAAAGCTGGGAGCAAGTAAACCAAAACATGGTATCAATTCACAAAGTTGTTAACTGTTGGTTTAAGCCATGCTTTTATATGTAGACCGTCTACTCGAGGTCATTGTGATTACCGCTATGCATGATTGGGGACGTTATATGACGTAATTTTAAACCAGTCATGGTGGCGTAAATGCATTCATTCATTTTCTTCCTCCAGGTTCTAACTTCTGAAATAATTTGACAATTTTTTGCGAATTAATTGTTTCCTCTCTAGGCTTAATCCTTTTCATTACTATTTCTACTATTTTGGTGTGTACCTTACTGTACTGTTGAGTCACAATAATTTTTACGTACGTAATGTGCATAGATTAGAGTCACCACATCACATCAATATGTAATGAACTTATCAAAGTGAGTACTATTGTTGTGGTACTACCACTGTCTGTAATAAAACTCACTCATGAGAAATATGTCAAATAAGTGAATAAATACATATAATGAAAAGTACTTGACAGTTTTGAGAACTTAAGACCTAAGGACTGCCACAGTGAACGCATTTTCTTCATTTCGACTGGTTCCTAGCAATACCTTTGCTACTTAATAACATACTTTTTTATGGACAGATATTATCTGTCTATTATTTTGTAATTCAATCGGTCTGCAGTTATGTCATTTTCAGTAGACAGCAAGCTTGGCGTTTATATCAAGAAGGTAAATCGATTTTCCAGAAAATAGATAATATTTATTTACTATAATCCCATCTAGTAAGAGGAACACATTTGATCAAGTAGTAAACACACGGATTCTTAATATACTATTGTTATTCTGTTTAGGTCAAAGGTGATTATATGAGGTTTATGCGTTTTCGCATTCTCGTTTATTCTAGTGTGTGAGTAAATTTGAATGATTTCAATTGTATGCTCGGTTGTATCGTCATTTTTAAATAGGTCCAGTTTTACCGCTTAGGTCGATTGTTACGCCTGGTTAGTAACACATTCCTTCATATCGAACACATTAGGAGCTAGTATTCTATAAAATACCTCAACTACTAGGCTTTTTTGTAGTAGAGGAATCATTCCTTTATAGTTTTATTTTAATACCAAGCCATTCCATGGCTATTGGTAAGTGCACACTAACCGTTTACAGTTCCTGCCTTAACCATATTTAAAGGTATTAGGTGACGTGGCTAAAAACACATCATATTGGTGCGAATACATGCACTCGCATCCTTCTTGTAGATGTTGAATCCTAGTTTTTCTTCATACACACTTATTCACTCCTTCTCAAATCATGCATTGTAAATTTTTGTAATTCATCTTATTAGTCTCATCTCATTATGCTAATATTGTATAGTAACCTCAACTGACATACATTCGACTAGACTTTACTGTGTTCATAACTGACTGTTATGGTACCCCGTGATAATTACAGTGAGCGTGTCAAGAAACATTTAGGCTATACCAGATGACTCCGTGGTAATTTTGTAGCAACTGGAGGTTCATAGGCCAAATCAGTAGCTTTTGTGCATGCCATATGTACACTCTGAATAATTAAGACAAGAACAAAATTCGGCGAATAGTTGTGTTTTTGGCAAGTTCATTTTCAGAGCTGTAGAACTAGAAATGTATACATTTTGTTCCACATCAATAGTATGTTTGTCAGTGACACTAATTAACTGAACATGCTAATAATCCAAGTACAGAGGTTTTTATTCTTTTAAGAAACTGGAAATATGGTTTTTGATGCACTGACTATTAATTGGATAAGCGCAGAAGTTATGTGGAGATTAATAGTTGACGGCAAAGGCGGTTACGTAACGTGAATAGTTAAAAATTGAAACTTTAATTGAATGTGTTTAAAAATGAATGTGGAAGAAAAAACGGGTTACCTCATCGTAACTGGTGACTAGAGTAGGAGCTAAAGTCTGAAATCATAGTAGAGGAAAAGGTTAAACAGGTTTCTTCTGATTACATAGTTCTAGTATTTATAAATTTGAGAGGGCCTCAACAATACTTTTCACCCTTTAGCAAGCTTGCATGCTTTTTGGATCTGTGCAGAGATTTCGTCAGACACCAAACTATGAGGGTTACTAAAACATCCAACATGAGGGATGTGGTCAGCGCGCTCAACTACTTTACTCCCTACCTTCATTTCAAACATTGATGTTAACCAGTTCCGAATCAATTCTTTGTATTTAGTAACATTTGGAATATGTTAGCATTATTACTCAACACACATACTTCAGTGACTTTACTATCTGGCATCTACGTATTTCGATTTGGAAAGTCAATCTTCTAAATAGCGATCAGTCCCTTGGTAATTAGAGGTAAGATAATCATAGTTATTACGGATGCCGGAGGTTATGTAAAACATCTCGTTTCTTACAAACGACTGTTTTCTTAAAACTGAATTCATGGAAAAGTTAAAATTTTAATTAAATAGCACATAAATCTCCCACAGATTAATATTTTGACATTTCCAATATTGTAATTAACTTTCCTCCCTGTTTTATTTCGTTAGTAGAAAAAGTGGGTTAATTAATTGATTAGTTTTGTAATTCAGTGTTTTATGAACTACATATAGTTTGACATTCTGTTCAACATAAATCTGCTACGAATGATCATGCCCTATTTTGATGTTAGTGAAATAGTACATCCTTCTTATTGCCTGTTACAAAACGATAATGCTATAAACCTTGTATTCAGGATATGTTATTCACTTTTTACTTTGCTTTATACCCATCGTTTATTGATATAAGTAGACTTGCATCACCTTTCTCTCTCTCTCTTGACGTAGGGCTGTTCACTGACACAATTCTTGGTATTTTCCAATTCCCACGTCATCTGTCAGAGGATAGTTTTCTCTTTGACCCAGTTTACAGCTTTAAAACCCTTACAATTTATGTGGAAGGATGATTAGTTAATTTGTTTGTTATAGTGCGTTTTAACAATTTCCTGCGTTTGATACCGTCATGTAGAAGGAACTATGTTACTTTCAAAATTAAGGTTTAGTTTATATTAATCTGTACCAAGCATATTCGGGGAACTGATCCTGTCTATGCGATCCGAGCCTTGGTCACTGTAACTGATCTGTTAATTTTTCGGAATATAAAGGTTAAACGATTAGAATTGGATTGTAGCCTGCAAGTGGAATTTAGGACACGCGTTTCGCGTATGTATTTCATTACTTGCGTATTAAAATAACCATGTGTCTTCTCACTTACGTACATTTCATATTTCGATGATTTAAACAGTTTACCTTAATGGTAATAGGCCTATTTTAACAACTAATGTAACTGTCACAGAAATAAAGTACAATTCTCTGTACTCCACTTGATATCATGTTGTTTAATTGATAGCTAACAATACTATCTGGTTTCTTAAATTGAAATAGGTGAGGATTAGTTTCAAACTTTATAAGGAAATAGTTTCAATATCGAGTACTTTGACCAGTAAGTCTGTTACGCGTACATCCTATGGAATACTATGTATTGAAGTATCTAAGTTAAATAATTAACACTTATGAAACAAACTGTTGGTTGACTTATTTCAAATCTGATCACTTCCATTTTTGTTAGTATGGAGTAATGACTTATTTGGTTAACCTTCCCGACTTTCTGACACTAAGCCATAGATTCGAACTCCTTTCTACTTACTTTAGTTTAAGCATTTGTGTAGTAGCGCTGACATACTAGGTGTATCTTGAGGGCGAGTATATGAATCTGTACTTTGTAAGTTGCTGGACTTTGAGTCACACTACGTGTGAAGTCTTATAGTACAACTCTGTTGCCTAAACCGATGATGGAATAGAATTTGATCCTGGGACCTTATAGTTGAAAGTCGAACGCCCTAACCATTAAATTGAGTACACGAATTTGTACATGATAAATGAGTTATATCAATGTATTTTTGCAATTTTCCGGTGTATAGAAGGGGAAAAATTAAAGAAACTATTTCGTTTTATGATGGATCATTTAATTAATGTTCTCTTTCTCTGTCTTGGGTTTTACTTTTTTCCATTGGCTTACTTGATTGGTGATCGGTAAATACTGTGACTGACTGTTATAGTGCATCTATTTACAGTGTTTTAACTCAAATGTACTGGGCAAAAGTTCACTCTGTTTTACTATATCGATGTGAATTGTATACATATTTAAACATTAGTGTCTTCGAGCCATTCTCCGCTAATTGTCGAATGATCACATAATTAATACTGTAACTAAACGTAGAATATTAATCATGGTTAGCAAATCAGTTGGCTCGATTATGGATCTTCATGCGAGGTGTTTGGGTTGTATATTACATATACCAAATCACCTACCTCGACATGCGATACTGGTTATAGTGGTACTTGAATCGATCAAGCCAGGACATGGTAGTTATTGACTGTTTATATGAACCACTCGGCTGGTGTTCTGGAGATAACCGCAACCATTAACTGAGTATAAATCAGAATTAACATCAGAAGGTATAGTTGCATTCACTACTATACTCTCAATGCTATGCTGTTTTCTTGTTTGGTATTCATCTTGTTCACTTCATCATGTAGTATTCATGTCGAACGAAAATGTGATCTAATGCCTATTGGTGTCATGACCTAACATTGATTATGACTATATTTTAGTTAAATAAGCTGGTTACAATTGTTTCCATTCTTTGTATCTGAAGTTTGTAGGATGCAACATATTGAAACATTTGAAGTTGAAATTGATTTATCATTTGAACGATATGGTAATCTTAATGTTAAAACATTGAATAGGTACTATTTAATGAAAAACGGATTAAAAAACAAAGCATATTTTTATTTACACAGGGGAGTCGTGGAGATTGTTGAATTTGTTGTTTACATCACTGATTGGAGTCATTTTCTAGGACGAAACTCGATTTTATGTACATCGACCTAAAAAGATCAGTTTTCCGGTTAGTAACTAACTTATTGCTGATCATCTCTGGCACTGATTAAATTCTATTGACAAAATGTGGGCTGAATTGAAAAGGTGTCTTAAACCCATTTCTCAAGCCTTTTGGTATTTTTAGGAAATAAAATGCGTTTAATGGACAACTGTATTTAGATACCTCTAAACATACTAGCACTACTGTCTATAATACAGAATTACGTCGTTTATAGTTTTTTGAGTTTTTTTTTTATCGTCATCAGATATACAACCGTTAAAGATTACCAACAGTTGTAAAGTGTAGCATAGAAAATTTATTATGGTTTTCCTCAACTATGTGACCTTAGATTGACCACTTAAAATGAAGATATAGTTTAGTCGATCTGTTTAAACTTTTCTGTCTCCCTTAATACTTACTTCGCCATCTGTTGGTATCTAAGCTATACAAATTCACAATTAGAAATGTTACTGTAGAATTATTCATGCCTTAACTGGTCAAGCTATTTCAGGATCTGCGTGGTTGCCATTTTGACTAACGAAATGCTTCAAATGAGTAATTAATTTAATAAGTGATTATGTTACTAGTTAGTAATACAATTTACTTACTTACTTACTTTCACCCATTACTCCTCACAGAAGGGCATAGGCCGCTCACCAGTATTCTCCATTGGGCTTTGTCCTGAGCAATCCTTTCCAGCTGTTTCCAGTTGAGTAATACAATTTATCCAACTAAAAAATATTTAGAAACAGTTTACATCACTAATTTTAATTAAACAGCCGTTGAGAACAGGAGTTTAATTGCCAAGTGCTTCGTTCTAATCTTGAAATGACCTTCTTTCTGTTGACTGAGGAAAAAATAACCAATGGAACTTGTGTTAATTCTATAACCTGGTTGACTTAAAAAACAGTGATTGTTTGACAATATGCCTGAACGACCAAAGCCTGCCTCAGAGGTATGTATAGAGAGAACAAGTATCAATCAATGAGAGCTAAGACGAAGTCGTTTATTAAGTGAAAACAATGGTTTTTACATATCATATGCTAGACAATCCGTAACAGAAACTACGAGACACCTTGATGACTGGACTAGGGGGAGTTGTGTCTAGAAATCGGAACAACGAGGTCGTAATAACATAACAATAGCTAAGTAAGGAAAACAGATATGACAACGGTTAGTGAGTCTGTGAAAAGCTTACAATTTAACTAATTCAATTAGCATAGTTACTAAATGTTCAACAAATACAGTGCATCAGTAGGTGTCCAAATATCAGGAAGAATACACTTTACATAATATGATTCCTGTTCCTTGTCACAATATAACAAATGTGGCTAATCACTGAAAGCTAACTACATGTGATATTTTAAAGCATTTGATGAAGTTCTGAATGTTGCATACAGATGAGGGTTTTATACTAGTATCAAACAATGTTATAATAGTTTCCTAATGTAAAATTAATTCATATTGTATAATAACCATTATGTTCTCACCCTAATCGAAATATCTTTGTTGTATAGTTTACTACAATGTTATTTCTATTACATTTTTGGGTGTACATCAAATAAACAACTTTGTGTAACATTTGTATTATTAGTGAAAAATGAGGATAAACTAATTATCTTCTAGGTATAAAATAATCATTAACTGATTCCCCTCCTCCTCCTCCTCCCATATTGAATTGTTTCTTGAAAACAAAACAATAAAAAAACTATTTCTGTGGTTTTGTACTTTAATATTTTTCTATTCTAACTGCAATATATTTTCATTCTTAATTATTATAAATATAAAGAATACAGTGAATTAAAGGGCGTACTCAATAGTTGACATTTAGTCTTCTTTCAATTCATATTCATTGATTTGTATATTTTACTTATTTTATTTTATGCATATACAACTCATAATTGTAATGTTATGCAAAAAAACGAACACTAATTTTAGACATATCGTTTTATTAGGATAAACTTCTATATTCCCGTTGATTTGTTATAGACTGAAGCTGATCAGTCATTGTTGGTGTATGTGCATCTTGTGCGGATTGCCTCGATATAGCGAATTTTCACAAGTATTATATAAGTTGTATTGTGACTGGTAAGTGGAATTCAGAAAGCGCGTTTCCTTCTATTTGGGACTCATCGGCTGGATGTACCTGCATCCCAATGTTGATGTTCACACTGGGATTCGAACAGAGACTGACCAGCTTCAGTCTATAACAAATCAACGGGAATATACAACTTCATCCTAATACCAATGTGCCCGTTGCACAAGTGTGACTGTCTGGACTCAGTAGTCTAGTGGTGAACGCGGTGGCGTTCGACACGAAACGGACTGAGTTGGAATCCCAGTGTGAACATCAATATTGGGACGCAGGTATATCCAGCCGATGAGTCCCAAATAGGACGAAACGCGCATCCTGGATTCCACTTGCCAGTCACAATCCAACTTATATAATATCGTTTTATTTTTTTAAAGTTAGATTGTGACTGGCAGCTGAAATCCACGACATGCGTTACATCGTTTTATTTTTCTAATGGTTTTTTTTGGTTTTATTTCATCATAACATTAAGTTTATTCCAGGTTGAAATGTATGATCATTGACTTCTTTATAGTAGTATATTCTGAGATCATCTGAAGTTCTGAAGTTCGACTGAGGTTACAAGGCAAAGATATCATAACACATAGTGAATGTATATCATCAGAAGACAGAATAACTTGTCATCAGAAATAAAAAAAAATTGAATTACTTAGTAAAATGACATAATTATAAAGTGAATAATGAAATAAGTAAGATTATAATTCATTTTAAAGGTTTATAGCTTTCCGTTATTGATATTAAGTTATGCAATTAATCAGTCATATGTACATATTAAGCAGATTTCATTGATAGTATCATTTAGTCACGTAATTTCTTAGTGAAATTTGAGAGAAACTGATCAGTTGCATTCAATCAATGCCTGTTACCCCCAAGTGGAGCATAGACCACCCACCAGCATTCTCCAACCAACTCTACCCTGGGCTTTCCTTTCTAGCTCTTCCCAAGTGCTGTTCATTCTCTTTATGTCTGTTTCCGATTCCCGACACAGTGTGCTCCTTGGTCATCCAATGTTTCTTTGGCCTTTAGGATTCCAAGTCAGTGCTTGTCTTGTGACACAGTTTGATGGTTTCCTCAATGTGTGTCCAATCCATCTTCAGCGTCTTTTCCTAATTTCTTCCTCAACTGGAAGTTGATTAGTTCTCTGCCACAGAGGGTTGTTGTTGATGGTATCTGGCCAGCGAATCCGAAGAATCTTACGCAGAAAGTTGTTTATTAATATTTGAATCTTCTGAAGAATGCTTTTCGTAGTTCTCCAAATTTCAGCTCCATACAACAGAACTGACTGTCTTCACATTTGTATTGAAATCTTTGACTTAAATGCTGACTGATAGTTGGTTTGAATTCCAGATGTTTTTCAGTTGTAGAAATGCTGCTCTTGCCTTACCAATCCGCGCCTTCACATCCGAATTAAACCCTCCTTGTTTGTCGATGATGCTGTCCAAATATGCGAAGGTTTCAACGTCTTCCAGAATTTCTCCGTCAAGTGTAATTGGGTTAGTGTTTGTTGTTTTGCATCGAAGGATCTTGCTTTTCCCTTTATGTATGTTGAGGCCTACTGGCGGCTGCCGAGGCTGCTGCTATATTGTTGGCCTTCATCTGCATTAGATGTTGTGTGCAAGAAAGAAGTGATCAGTTGCATTCCTTAACATCAATAACTGGGATATCCAAACCTTTACAAATTGATTTATGTCCACTGCACAGACAAGTGACTAAATAGATTCAGTGGGTAACATCGCGTTTGAGGCGAAATGTACTGTGTTCGAACATGAATATGTCCAAGTGACCAGTCGGAAACAAGATAAAAGGCTTGATTTGTATTTCAATGTTAACTACAGTACATCCATTCTGATTTGTAAGTCAATTATGAACCAACCTATTTGTGGTTTTATAATAAGACTATTTCATTGCCAAACACTTCACTGAATAAAAAAAATAATATGGAAATTGGAAGCTAACAGTCTTTTTTCAACACATACATACATTAGTAACATAACTATTAAAATGGAAATAGTAATTTAGAAAAATAAGCTCTTTTTACTTTGTAAGGGTTTATATCTTCACGTTGTTGAAATTAATACATATCCGATACAAAAGTAAAGCTGTCGACTTAATATCTCATTGGATAACATAATTGCGTTTGAAGCAAATGAACTGAATTCGAGTTCCTATATGAATATGAATAGTGCGAAGCAATTACATTCAACTAGTTGGGGAATATAATCACAATCCAACTTTAGTAAATCTGTTGTATTCTTTTAAATAGAATCAAGCATTCATTTGTTATATTAGATTAGATTATTGAATGGTTACGTATTCTTGAAATTCAATCACTAGATTCAGGAGTAGGTCACCTAGTAGATTTTTCTATGAGTTATTTCATTAAAATTCAAATGGAATTAGGTCAATAATGGATTATAATCATATATTTGATAATAGGATTAATGTAATGATTGTTTGTAATTACTACGGTATACATAAATAATGATTTTCTATGTAATCAGGTTAGAAAAATAACAGTAGCTGCAAAACTAATTCAACTATTGTCATGTGTAAAGAATGGTTTTGAATTGTTCATTTTTTTCTGTTTTACTCAAATCATTATTTGAGTTTCACTCGTTTAAAGTTGTCGTTGACTGAGGCGATAAATGTGTTCTACGTATGTTAAAAATGGGTGGACTGTTGTGTAGTACACACGAATTCATAATCCGTGCTGAGGCTTCGTCAGACACTGACGCGTCAAGGGTGATGAGACTTCTGAGATTAGTGAAGTAGTCAACACACTCAACAGCTTCACTCCGTATAAACAGTCTAAGCGATGAGAAATATATCGTGAAATGAAATTTTGCATTTATAAGGTGAGATATGCATTCCAAATATGTTGACAAGTATGTTGGTAAGTGCACCTATATTTACGAACTGATGAAGAGCAACTATTTGATCAATGCATCCTTGTCCAGGTTTGAAACCAGTTTAGTTTTTCCATATTTGTCGTTCTCTAGAATTAGATAGACATCAGATGATTACAGAGATTGATATTTTAGGCACTATGTTAGTCAAACAGATTCTTATGTGGTTATAATACAAAAGGATTTGTCTTTATCTACAAACTAGAATGATCGAGATCAGTCAGGTGGAATTAGATTCAGATCTCGGTCTTTAGCTAATATATCATATCAACCAATATATATCCTAAAGCTTAACAACCTCCTCAATGATATCTTACGTTAACTTACCAGGTCCTCCTAAATTAGTTTATAGCCTTTTAACCTTAGAGGGGTGTGGATTTGTGTCAATTTTTCTTACATGTGATTTGCACGTTGTCTGTAAGCATAGTGTTTCTGGAGGTCAGTTTTATTGACTCTGATAATGTTCTATCCACCTGTTTAACTTTCTCTTCTGGGAGTGGATAATGGGTCTATCCTTTTAAGAAATAATCTCACTAACAACTAACTTTGTAATAACGGTTTCCTTGATGAGTTGGAGCAGTTGTCTAGTATTACCTATCGCCACAACTGTCTTTATCGCTTTTGTATTTGTCACTAACTACTGCTAATAATCTTTGTGTAGACTTTTTGTCATTTTAAGTTTGAACTATCATCGTTCTTCACCATTCTCTGAGCCTACTGAATTTAATCCATTGATTATTTATATTAATAATAGATATCGTTACTGTATTTACTGTTGCTTTATAACTGTCAAAAACGTTTTCAAAATAATCCTGCTACACATGATCATCTAAGTATTTTGCCTAATTCTTCTTTACTATCTGTCTAATTATATTGAATTTAAACTTGCCTACGTGTATTGATATACATCTATACATCATTTAATGTTTTATTCTACAATTTATTGAGATTACTGAATTCATTCTATCAATAGAAAATAACAACTGATTAACATTTGATCATATGAAAAAAAAAAAAACGATGACAATAACTACAAGTATTTACGTTTCTGAGATAAATTTACATTATCTATTATAGATGTTCCGAATGTTTACTTTTTCATCAGTATATTTTTTTTGTATTAATGTACACTGAACTGACTGTTTACTTGTATAGAAATAGATCATTCATAAAACTATTTCCTTAATATCTAATTAGCACATTTACGTCATATCAGTCTATTGATACTAAAGTAGAATTTGTACAATTTATACAATGATTTCGATTTATGATACTAGTTAATCTGATGGATAAATATTGAGCATCATGAAGTATTTTGAAGTTGTAATTTAGACTATTTCTACCTTTCATATACTTAAGTTCATGTATAGTCGAATCCATGATCTTCATTTCCTAAGGCTAAAATTTTAATAACTGTTTAATGTAAATCTCGTGTGATTATTTTATATGGTTTAAGTAAACATTTATCTGTTGTTTACTGAAAAAACAGTTTTAGATTTTTGTTACTTAATTCTATATAAGTAGTTTATCTTCAGTAGCCTAAGTAGCCAGGATATCACTGTAATTCATATCTAGTTTCACTAATGTCTTTATGCTTTTAGTGCATTTTATGACAAATAAAGCATTGACTGATTACATAACATCATGCTGGGGAATAGACAAAATATCTTAACAAGGGATCGAATGTTAATGTTATATCTGTAAGAGTAATGTGAAGTGACATACACAAAGGAGACAGACTAATCTCGAATGCACCAAAAATGTTGTTGGCAAAGGCGGAGGTTTTTTAGTGATTCATATGTAAACCGATAATAGAGTTATGAGAATATGTAGGTGATAGTTATTTAAAAGTAAAGAGATGACTATTAAAATTATGTAAACACATTTTGACAAAAGATGTGGAATAATCGAGAAAAAAAACTATTTTAACCACGCTTTGGTTTGGTCTGTATTAATGGTCATTATAGGGCTAGGGATTGTACAAACTCTTTCTCAGAATACAGTCCAGCTTTATGGATGTGAAGGGCAACTGCTTCAGATGTACGTAAAAGACAGACTTGTAAGCTGAATGGGATCGTTGATGGAATTCGACAAATAGCCGTGAAAGATTTATTAAGATCGACACAACATTCTGTTATTCAAATGGGCTCGGATAGAACCTTTAACGCCTAACTTGTTCTTTGCTCAGTCAGGTCGGATGATGTCCTACGGCACGATAATGGACTTGTTGGATTGTTTACATTATATAACTGGCCCCACATGAAAATGTGGTTTGAAGTATCTTGCGTAAACAACTGTTTACTGATACTGACTATTTTAGATGTACCATAGGGTCGAAGAAAGCTCCATATTGTTTACCTATCGACACTGTCGAATGCTTTCTCGTAGTCAAGGAAGTTGATGTAAAGTGGTGAATTCCATTTACTTGATTGTTCAGCAATGAACCATAGAGTCACAATTTTGTCGGCACACGATCGATGTTTACGGAATCCAGCCTATTTATCTCGAAGTTGGGCGTTGACTAAATCCTTCATTCGGTTCAATGATATTCTGTTGAAGACTTTTCCTGGATAAATATTCAATATAAATAAAAAGAATCTTTTTAAAATATAAACGATGTACAGTATCTAGCTGTTTTTTTTAGTATAATTTTACTGATCTATTATTATGTAAGTTGGATTGTAACTGGCAAGTGGAATCCAGGACGCGCATTTCGTCCTATTTGGGACTCATCGGTTGGATGTACCTGCATCTCAATGTTGATGTTCACACTGGGATTATCATGAAAAGTTTTCAATGACATCATTGATAAAAATGTGAACATTTAAAACTTTAGTTTAATGAATATTAATCACAATTCGATGTTGGTAGGATACTTCACGTTAAACAGTACATGATTATGTTTTTGTTTTTTTTCTTTTCACTGTAGTGTAGTTGATTTTTCTTTCAATGTTAACATGAAGAATGAGAAATGTATAATTTTTTTTGTAATATAGAAATGTATGCTTGTTTCTACAAATAGTTCTTTTTTTTTATTGTTTAGTACAATCTACACAGCATGACATTGAAGTGTTTCATTATAGCTAAGCATACTATGCAAAGTATGCATAATACTCATTTATTATTTAGAAATATAATGATCAATTCATGTATGTATCCATTTGATTTATTTAAGAAAAAAAATGTTATATTACTACAAAAACCATTAATGAAATAGATGTAAGTTTGAGTACTAATTGCCAAAATATCTTGAAACTGTTGAATGTTGAGAATGAATCCATTTTTCCTGATTACAGTTTGTTTATATAGTCAGTGATGATTTTATAAATGTGAAAATATTTACGACACAAATTCTCAATTAGTAGTTGATATTAAGCTATTGAGTTTTGGTATATCCACTTATCGTCCTCCCTTAAATCGTCAGGTTCAAATTATTTCATAGCTTTCTTTTCACACTATTTCTACCTCCATGAACTATATTCTGCACAACCACTCTTCTTTGTTTTTGTTATTGTTACCATTGAAGTAACTTATACTTCTTTTTCTGTGGTGTTAATTTTACTATGATTTCGAGGTGTGGCAACTTGGACCGATGCACATATGTAACAAGTTCTATGTCGATTATACATGCATATATACCTGGTGTATGAGTCTAATCTAGTCATCGACTGTCATGGGATTATATCATATAACGACGATTCATTACCTCGTGAACTACAATTCTTTAAGTAAAAGAATTAGGTAATATCTCTATTATTAAATTATCTACTTAGCTTTCGATATTTGAGAAGTGTTTCAGCTCACGTTAGAACATAGATTTTTAGATCTATGAAATTAGTAAAAACTCTTCTTTTATCGTTAGTAAATCCTTCAAAGTTTATACATCTCTCACTACTCTATAAGCATCACTAGCAATATCTGACTACAGTGTTCTAGGGTTTGATGCATTTATGTTTAACGACTAAGTATATTTTTGCTAATTGTTATTACCCACTAGTTTCACTATTTGTGATCATGTGGCCATGCATAGTTTGTTTGAATATTATCGGATTTATTGATCTTATGCTGGGCAGCTGTTTCTTCCTTGTATGAACCTCCTCGACAATGTTCACGCTCAACCACACCATGGAATGAAACATATAATTGCGTGCTATTGGGAAGTGTCATACTAAGAGGAAACTGCTGTCTGATATTCCTTACTTTTCATCAGTACCCAACCGATGTCAGTCTTTGATGAATATGAACAATTAATTAAATATAAGTCTTTACGAAACCACTTCAACTCAACTATTGTGGAATTATGTACTTTATTTATCTTTTAGTGCCTTCGTAATTTTGTTGTTCCCATATGTTATCAAAATCATTTTTATCCTTTAATTCATTTGGTTGCGCTAAAGTGCCATAAACGACAAGGTTTTCAAATGGTTTTCTATTTATGAATCACGTTTAAAGGGAAAACCCCACAGTAATGTGATTCAGATAAGCTATTTCTGGTTAATCGTCTTGACAACTACATCTGATCACAGGTCCTCAAATTCACTTAGGTGTTGTGCTGGACTGTAATAGGAATGTGTAATGGTGCATTTAATCATGTACCAAGAGCATTGGATATGTGTTGTTATAACGGGACAGAGAATCTGGATTCACAACCTATTGAGTCTATTTTCTGTGGTATAGGGACCATTTACTTTTTAGCTGCATCTCTTAATCATTTAGTAAATGTGATGTTTGTATTGCATAAATTATTGTTCCCTCAATCTCAACCCCATGGTAAGTCTTTGGTCACTCTGGCTCCATACATACCACTCAGCACCCATACAGGTAGATCGTAGTTACAGTACCAGTCCCGGTGGTTTGCCCAGACACAAAGTCAGTATTCACCTACCTTGATCTTCTCTTATCTAGCCTACATACACCAGATGATCACTCAACTACATTTTCAAATTTTTTATAGAGATATTTATTCTTCTATTGTTGTTATGTTCATTCCCCACTGTCATTAACAAATATTATTGATTATTGTACAACCTTAAAATGAGTTCACCGACAAAAGAACTCTTCACTGAAGCATAATTATGATACGATTGGTAATTTTCGTCCATTGTCATTAGTAGGTAAGTGAAACATGTCTGTCATAATTGAACTCAACTAGTCACATCTCATTAGAGCTCTAGAATCACCTGAATTTCATCATACGTGAGTTCATGTTGATTATGATAAAATATTATGGAGATTTGCTCAGAATTGTTTCATTAGTACAAATAAGCATGGTATAATTTGTTAAACACTTTACTTTGTTGTATTTTACATACAAGAACAGAACTGTAAAGATGGGTACATGGACTAATTGATATAGATTTGTTATGTATACATCGTTTATTTTCGTTAACAATGAAGCAGTATTACTAGGTTTTTGTCTAAGATGAATGTGATAAGTTTAATCAAGTGTAATTTTTCAAAAGGAAGTGTATATAAAATTATTATTAGTTACTAAAATTTTAATTTAAGGTAAAATAGAAATGTCATAGTAACCAGATAGGAAGTATGCAATTTGGTTATGTTAAATGATAAAAAAAGATTTTTTTTACATAAAACGTATTTGATGTGATGTGTAAACATGATCAAATTGATTTAGTTGATTGTTTCAATCAATAGTTGAATACGATATCAACAATTTATCGCTTCTTGACAGAAGGATATAGACAACAGCTCACATAGGAGTAATTATGATTTGTTAACAACGCGTCTCGGTAAACGTGCAAGGGGTGTTCTAATGGACAGAAAAGTCTACAATAATAAAATGACAATCTTATTGTCAGACGGCAACAAATTCTCTAAGCAACTTAACTACAAAAACATAACCGAAACATTCAAAAATTAAGCGACTAGAACCCTTAAAGGAATGGAAAGGACTGCTTAATTGACGAAGAACCAATATGAAAATGTCAAGCCGGCAGGGTCCGTAATACCACTCACACCATTATGTAACTGACTTTTGGTCGATTGATGCAGACTACCTGGTTGGAGTCCGTGTGGTAATCACGATCAGTTGCTGGAGACGTTGGGCAAAATGGCCCAGCAGCAGTCACAGGATCCTAAGTGCAATCACTCCTTATCGCCATCAAGATCTTAAGTTCCATTATTCTTTCGCACACACCTTGGTTTATTCTCCATTATTGTATTATGTTGTTGTGTTATTCATGTCAATTTGATCTCGTTGTGCTATTGTAGTGGGCATTTATATGGACATGTGCCAGGTTCTACGTTGTGTATGACTTACTGACCATAATACCATGACTATAAATTCATATTACCCTCGGAACAACATACGTATACTTAATTTACACTTAAATCCACCGCCTTTCTACTGACTACCTTCAATCACAAAACAATAAGCTTTTTCATATGTTTTCGCCTAATTATTACTTAATGGATGACGCTTATCAAACAATATCACTAATTATTATTATGTAGAATGGCATAACTAATTACGTCTCTCAGTAGGTGTTCGTCAATTATTATTCTCAGGCATGATTAATTAGGCGTAATACAATGTAGTGACAAAAAATTGTATACATCTATATAAATTATTCATCTATTCGCTAGCAGGTTATGTAATGTGGAAAGAGTTTGAAGGGAAAGTGAAAATTTTCTATAAACCAACCAGCTTGTAGTATAGTAACTTAAATACTTTATTCACTTAAATTTCTTTGTCACAACTATTACAGTAGTTAATTCCATTAAGAGAATGTTTACGTAAACATTTAGTGTATTGTTTTGTTTATCTTGTTTGTGTGTGTGTGTGTGTGTACGAATGTGTATTCATGTTTTTTTTGTATGGATAAATAAGTAGGCAGGTATACTTTTGTCACCGCCTTCCTCTCGACTGTTTTTCTACATTAGATTCTCAGATATGCGGAAAATGCATTTGTTAATCGTTTGTTAAGTAGAATGATATTCAGACATCATTCTTCCCAGATACGATGATAGGAGACTAAAAATGTGTAATGTAGTTTATTAATTTGTATTAGTTAGAAGAAAAAAGCGTTCCAATCAAATTAATGTGCATACTTGATGACCAAACCATAGTTACTATCTTGACATAATAATTAGACTTACACATCATGATGAATCCATCAAGCTATAATGACTTCATCATTCGTTCCTTTAGAGCCTACCATGCCAAGTAGGTCGTTTTAGATAACTGTAGGTCTGTGGGTGAAGTTATACTGTACACAGATGTGATGGCATTTAAGGATTTCGTTTAGACACCTATGATTTGCAGCAGTACCAACGTACAACGCATACTAGTATCACTCAGATCACTCTAACCAAATTTTATTTCCAGACGCCCCAAAAATAAGGACCTTTCTATGATGTGATCAACCGAGTAGTGACAATTACACTCATAACTTTTCCTCCTTTGTGAATGATATCAACATACATAATAAAAGTCTGATAATTATTTGTTTTGTACAGCAAAAGTAATAATTCAGCGTGTCCCATCCCCTCTCAATCTGAGAAGTTATCGTTGAGTTACCACAGTTGTCGTTGATTCGTGTCTGCACAACATCGTTAGTGATTAACTTCAAGTTATTTCCAAAGTTTCAGCAAAAGTTATGCCTTGTAGAGTCCAGACATATGAATAGTGAGTAGCATTAGATGAATATCATTCTATACCACAAATTGTTTGAAGTAGGAATCCTGCCGTTAAACGTCAGCACTTGGTTGCTGATCATTATTCTTCACAAAGCCTGGAACATTCTGAAATCGATGAATCCCTTGTTTAGTCGAAGGTGCTTACATCTAAAGGTTCCAATATTGTAATGTAACAGCTGTCCACTACTCTTCGATTTTTAATAGTACCTAAGTGAGATCACTCTATAATAAATAAATATGACACATCAAAACTAATTTTCAATAAGTCACATGAACTTAACTATTTGAAATAAAATCCTTAGATCGAAAGAATATAATTCTAAAGAAAACATAGGGTTAATTTATTTATATTACTGTGATCAATTGTTATGACATGATCGTTTGGTCAATCACTTGATTTGACCTTTCACATACTAATACAGTGTCTAATAGATTCCCTTAAGTCTGATCGATGCCTTCTCAGTCCCAAGCTGGAATAAAAAAGAGAAACAAGATTGATGATCTACTAGACAGAATCCAATTGTATTTTAAACAATCTTTTTTATATACGTAAAATCTGACCACTAAATCAACCATTTAGAAAATGAACATTAATATGAAATAAGAACAAGTGACAGTGAACTGCAATAACATATACACAGTTGATTAACCATATTTTATCAATAGAGAATGATACTAGCAGTTTATTTGTTAAACGGGAGAATAGGACATGGGGAACGTAAAAATAATAGGAAAAAAAATGTTCGCTTTGTATACAACTAAAAAAAAGTGAAATAGTCTACTGAAAAGCAATTTTAGATGATCATTCTATTTCAGGTGACCAATATATCCATCAATCCATGAACCATCCAACGATATATTCATTCACAGTTATTGTATTACATAATCATATCATTGATTTGTCTTCCATGAAAAAAAATCACTTCTCAAATTATGCTAATTTACAGAAATTAGCTTATTTATTCCTTTTTAATTATTAATATTTTAGTAATAAAACATTAAGTTCTATGTAACATAAAGTTACTTAACCAAATAACTCAACTTACGAATAAATAATTCATTAACTAGTTGTATGCATATGTTGTTGTTCATCTGTATACGCATAAATTCGAGATAATTATCTGAATAATTTATGATTTACACAGTTTACTACTATTTCTGTTACTATGTGAATTATATGGATAGTATGTTTGTATATGATCTAGGTCTTTACTAGGCAACAATTAGTTCTTGTATATTTTTACAGAATTTCACTTAAATATGTTATATAAACATATACACACTTGAAGCAACAGGAATTTTAACTGGCAGCAATAGGAAGCTACAAAATTAACAATCCATATTGAACTCAAATTATATACATCATAATAAATAGATTATTAGTATCATTATTAATTGTATTATTACTATTATACTTTTCATGTGACCATAAGCAATATGTTTGGTAAAATTCCATAAGATGAATATACGTATATATCAGGAACGTCTTAAAACAGTTTTCTAGTGTGTTTTCTTTTCCTTTCTCCTCGTCACGTTTTCTCTGTTCGTTTTCTTTTTTTTAACCCTTTCACCTGTTGTTGTGTATGTCTGTCTCTTGATGTCGACCTACATATGTCAATGTGGCTATTTGTAGAAAAGATATGGCTCAAAATCAATACAAATATAAGGCACTACATTGTAAATGTGGAAAAAAATTTTTCTTCATTGTCTTTCCAGACTAGTTGATGTATTTTTTCCGTGTATGTTTTCTCACGAATTTCTTCTTCTTCTTCTTCTTCTATTTTTTGTTACTTTTTATCTAATATGCCTTTTGTTGCTTCAATTAATCAATCAGTTATTATATGCGTATATTGTACACGATAGCTTGCTGGTTGATGAATTATTCGAACTGAATTGATAAAACTTAGTGATCTGTGTTATCACTAACCCTTAGCTCGTCTTTTTATGTGATTTCGTCACTTTATGAAATGATCTCTTTACTGCGAACTATCATATAAAGTAAGGGCATATACGAGCTGTGTTACCATGGAAGCTTCGTCAGTACTGGTTGACTGGTGATAGGGGAAATTTTGGCGTGGATTTAAGTACTTTACTATTTATAGTGTGGGTATGGTGTCTCTCTGTCAACCGTAGAACAAGTATACTGCACAATATTCTGTTGTTTTTTACTCTGTAGTCTTGACGCATAGTCTATGAAAGTAAAAAGTATTCGCATACAGGTTTCTGACTACGATCTTATTTGAATAACTGGTTGGGTATCATAGAACGACCGTATGAGCGTTGCATGTCTTACATACAGTGTACTAAGCGGTTTACTCCAATAAAGATCATCACTAACAGCTAATGTAAAAAGATGTATTTAAGAAGAAAGCGCACTAACAATGACGAAGATTAAAATGGTTCATAACAGTGAATATGAGTATTAATAGAGATGACTGGTGCATTAGCAGCTATCTAAATATCGTTTTTACAATGCAATAAAATTAAGCCCACCAATATATTGACTGCGTATAATGCCATCCTTGTTGTGCCTGCCAGTGTAAGCCACCTTTATTGAAGCTCATCGTTATTGATGTACACTTTTTTGAGCACATTTCCTTATCAACAGAAGTAGTTATGATACGTACTAAGTATGCATAACCTCCACCTACTTCGACATATTAAGTGGCGTAATGGGTGTTAGATGAAAGCCTATGTGAAACCAAATCAACACTTGGTTTCAGCTATTCTTGTAAATACAGATTACCAATATGGCGTCTTTATGATAACTGTTATGAGTGGTTGGAAACGTCTTACATGGAATAGATTCAGTCACCGTTGGACAGAAACATTTATTGTTTATCCTTCTTTAGATGTTGAGTTCCAGTATTCCTCTATATATATCTCTTCAGCCCACTAACTAGATAGTTCGCTATCTTCATATCCATTAGTATCTCGTTATTGCTACTCCTTTGTTATCCGTCTTACTGAATGCTCTCACTCTTTACATTTTTATAATCCTTAAGCTCTATTATTATTATATACATATCTTTGTCTCATCCCTTAGTGTTGAACTATATTGTAGTACTAATCTCGTTGATTTGGCCTCGTCGTTCCTATGTGGTATGGCAAATTAAACTGACGCTCATATATACCGTGTTATACATTGTACATAATTTGTAAACATCAACATTGGTATACAGATGCATCCAGCTAATGAGTCCCAAATAAGTTGAGACGATCTTCCTGGTTTCGGCTTGCTAGCCACAAACCTTCATAATTATGAACTACCACTGTATCGAAGCAATCCGCTCAGGATGGACATATGGCAACAGAGACTGATCAATTTTTGTCTACAACTAATCGATGGGAAGATACAAATGTCTTCAAATTATATGTGCATATCTGCTTCATAAGTGTGGTTGTGTGAACTTGGTAATATACGACACGTAAGGAATTGATTTCAAGTCCCCAGATTAACACTTACAATCCGATTCCGGTTCATTAGTCTGACGAATTCCAAGTAGGACGAAACATTCATCGATAAACCAATTAAACTTATAATGTCTATAGAATTAACATTGTTATACACTTTTTAAAATGAATGATTGTTTATTTTAAATGGGCATCTATTGAACATTTGATTAGCATAAAATTTTTTTTAATGTCTCGATAATACACACAAAACCCCTTTTTTCGTAGATATCATTACCAAGGTCAGACTTGATAGTTTCGATCGGAACATTATAAATATATATTACTTATTTCTATATGCTAAAAGTATTAAAGTGAGTAGACAGAGTTTGAGCTTACTCGACTGTTGCTTAAAAAGGTTTATAATATAAGCTAACAATAAACCTAGAAAAGTAAAATCTTATCATAAAATGAATTCAACTTAGTGTACTGAGTAGTAACAGTGTTCACACATTTAAAGTCTCTATATTATTTCACTGGTGGAATAAGAGATAATCATTAACATGAACACTTAGTGGACCTAGTTTGGTTGCCTTAGATATAATCACTCCCAAGAATATGGAATGTCCAAAGCAACACTAAATAAATTTCAGTCTCATTTTATCCCTTATGCTGCTAGCATTACGTTAATTGCAATATTCTAGTAGTGATCAAACGCAGTAAAGTAGAATACGACAGTCGTCGTTTTGAAAGTTGCGCATTATGTAACCCAGAAGTCAGTGTGACTTAAATGTTTGAAGTGTAATCTACTTTCACAATAACAAATTATGAGCATATTTTAATCCAAAGTCAACTACTGAATGAAATGTGGAAAATATGTATTACTGTTTATAGATGGATAGGAATTGGATGTTTTCCTTCAAAGCATATTCATCCGCATTTACAAAAAGCTCAGAACCACAGAGCAACCTTATTGAGTTCAGTACTAATACAATTTTGTATATGGGTAGGAGTTTGCCTTTTGGAAGCTACCGGTTAATCATGATGATATGGAGGTAGATTACTAAATTTAAGTGTAAAGATGAAGTTGAATAATTCAAATGTAACAAGTTTTGCATGATTTCATCTTAAGTGAACCGTGTTGGAAACCAGAAACGAATTTGTGACTAAGTAGATAACCTAACATTTTTCCCATCACTTTGGATATATTGTAGGAGATATTTATTGGCCTATAGTTATTCAGATTAGTCCTGTTAATTTCAATTTATTATATACGTAATTTTTCATCTAAAAGGATGGCTGTTAGTCCATAAATAGTTGTGTTTCAATAGGCGTCATGTAATATCGGTTCCATCGTCTGCAATTCTATCTATTAAATGACTTCTTGAGACTTACTCGTATGCTAATACATAAAAGAAATTTCATTTAGTTATAAGATGTATGTATGGCATCCAGTTGAATGCTGTTTACAAGTATACTACCAATTAATGAAATGTTACTGAAGCAGCTTGCATTAGTTCTGGTATCTATTATTGTCTGTGATTGACATCTATAAACATAGCAATGTAACGTATTTTAATATTCATAATGAAAAACATAAGAATAATCATTACTAGACTCTGAAAAATAATATCTCTAATTGGGATTACACTGTAATAAGTAGCTTTCATGCACTCACCAAATGAGTGAGTAATTGATCAGTACTGTTGGATACAATACACTTGGATAACGTAAGCGTAAATAAACTCAATTCATTCTTTACGTTGAATTGTGACTGACAAGCAGAATCCGGAACGCTCGTTTCGTCCTATTTTCGACTCATCGGCTGGATGTACCTGCATCTTAATGTTGATGTTCACACTGTCTGAACTCAGTAGCCTAGTGATGGACGCAGCGGCGTTTGACACGAAGCAGACTGAGTTCAAATCCCTGTCACAATCCAGCTTAAACATTACTTATGATTTATAGTTATATCGAGTCAATCCTCTCAGGATGCACATATAACAACAGAGGCTGACAAATTTTAGTCCATGACTAATCAACGGAGGGGGGGGGAAGATATAAACTCATCCTAATTCAATTCATTCTTATTTAAATACTTTTTTTGATTTTCACTTATTATATGTTGTATGCAGCACACTGAATGAATACAGCATTCATTTTTTGTTTGTTTCTTTTTTTACTTTCTTCTATGCATCTTGATATCTCGTATCTATCTGAGTTGACAATTTAAAAAAAAGGGAACACAAATTTTTTCTCTCTTTTTTTTGTCATCACTTTCTTCTTGTCATCTGATCTTATTGAAAATTAATTTGTAACAGAATTATTGTCTGTCATTTTAGTATTTACCGACAGTTAAACTAAGATTTGTTTTTTCTTTTCTCTCTATGAAAAAGATTTGAAAAAAAAAAAAAACAAACACCGTATGTTTACATTTGTTTAAAATTGTAAAATGTTCAGAAATCACTAGAAATCATTAAATAATGAAGTACATTGTACTATTGAATTCTGAAGGTATACATTAATTCTTTGAATGAATTCAACAACATTATTAATATTCAATATTCATAATATGATGACTAACGTAGGATTAAATGAAATCACAGTTAGATATGAGTAAATCTATGTATGATATTAGTTCATGAAGTTATTGACTATTGCTGTGAACCATACTGTTAAATGTTGTCTTTTATGATAACCTTAATGAATGGTTAGAGACGTATCACTATTTGAACAGATGTATTAACTATTTATCTTCCTTTAAATGATGTGTTCCAGTGCTTCTCTTTACATACGTCTTCATCCTGTTTTAATAAACTACTTTTTTTTTCTTAAATTTTAACCACTATTGTCATTATTACTATTACAACCATTTCATTTTCTGTGTCTTCTATCTTGTTATTTTCATCGCTTCTTTTTGTGGCACGAATGGTCGTTGTAGGAGTAGAATGAGAAAAAGCTAAAAAAAGAATAAACCATAAACGTAACCTTAGTTTATAAAATCACTGACTAATAGTCTGAACCGTTTCGGTGTTACAGATTACTTTGTTATGGTCTGTGTGACTCCTATAACCAGCGATTAGAAACTGTAGATGATATGGTTGGATGTTGATTACAGTGATGCAGGTGCATTCACTATTTGTCTTCAATCTATTCCACATCCTAAAATATTTCATACTTTTTTTTACCATAGATTAATTCCTTATTTGAGATTCATATGTTATTTTTCCAATTATTTTTACTACCACTGATGTCATTACTTTAAATGTTTTCTTATTATTCATCTTACTGTGATAGTGAAATGTAGTAGCTTCATCCATTACACACATGCCCAAAGTTCTAAGTAGCAGTTGACTGACCAATGTGTTATTACAACTTAATCTGACGCATATTTACGTCAAATTATATGGATTATAAGTGATTATGTTTATATGCCTCACTAGTTTTTGTGGTTAGTGTTTTCTTAATAAGGTTGTTTTTTTACGGAATGGGGTTGCTAACCTCATACCCAACCCTCCTTTGTTCAGGCTTGGGACCTGCAGTAACCTTAAAGGGATTCGTTGCGGATGAATGCAACCAGACGATGATCAACCTAGCTCTTCTACCCTACACTTAACAACAAGCCCAGGTGAAGACGAACAGTGTAGCAGAAGCCTCTGCAGCCATCAGTAGATCTCAACATACACAAAGGTAAAAGTAAAATCCTTAGATACAAAACAACGAGCACCAACCCAACGGAGAAACTCTGGAATATGTGAAAACTTTTACATACCTGGGTCACGTCATCGATAAACAAGGAAGGTCTGATGTAGATGTTAAGGCACGGATTGACAAGGTGATGGCAACATTTCCAAAATTGATAAACATCTGGAACTCTAACCAACTATCAGCCAACACCAAAATCCGAATCTTCAATGCAAATGTGAAGACAATTCTATTGTAACTTAAAGATATACGTGTAAATAAACAACTTTTTGCACAAGTTGCTTCGGATACGCTCATCAGACAACATCAGCAACAACCTTCTGTGACAGAAAACAAACCAACTAAAATGTAGTCGAGGAATAAATTAGGAAAAGACACTAGACGTCATTTGTTTTGACATTTTGTGTATGAGCTGAACACTAAATGACTCATATATTTTCATACTTTCCTTAACTCACTAATTCTGAACAATTAAACTTTGGAGTTAAATGAGATCTAAGTTACACTTGAATGTTTGGAAGTCTTGGTTATTATTTTGTTCATATACATTTTTATTGATATTCACCTTTAAATATGATGTTTCGGAGCCACTCAGTAAAATAAAGTGAATTATTGTGTAGTTGGCAGAAATATATTTTGTCAACATCATAGATTTGATCCTAAGTTTCAAATACCAGGTACTGAGATTTCGTTAAACATCAATTATTTAACGTTAAGTGAAATGGTTGATCTTCCTAACTATTTTCCTCTCATTCATGAGTTTACTATTTTACACAACTCTTGAAGAACAAGTATTGAGACCTTGGTGGTCACTAACATCTAATTTTTAGTTCTATGTATTATCATTGTGTCTAGGTATCTATGTTCTCTTCTGTTTCTATATGACTCTCAGTTGTTATTACATTTGCTGTTTTGTGTTTCATATAATTTTTTTTTGGTTTTATGGTTAAATAATTTTATTATAAAGTTTAACTTCCTGAATTTCTAATTTTTATTGCTTAATCTAACTATCCATCAGTTTCTTAGATTCGTTGTCATCAAAAATGATGGGCAGACAGAAACTATTATTCAAATATCATTTACCTATCTATCTATCATGTGAGCGTTATTTTGTACGCATATGTGCTAAATCAGCATATTATATTGGTGTATTTAAATAGGTATGATGGATTTAAGATGAAAATAAAACCGTCATTAATTTGTCTCAACGGTTCTAGTAGCTAGAATTCTTCTGTTTTACAATTCCGGAAGCCATTGAAATGGTCAGTTCACGATTTATATTTGTACACGTATAAATCTTCTATAGTGAATTAACTCTACTATCGACTATTTTTAACGGTATATTGAGTCGATCTATGTTGTTACGAGGTCTCCAGACGTTAGCCACTTGCCTTTAATTATTTCCATCAGATGTTGATCATTTGCTTGTGATAAAATTGCGATCAAATGGCGGCGTGGTAGTCTGTATTCTCGTCAGAATATACAGTCACAACTAATGGGTTGCAACTCAACAAGATAGGATCTTGTTAGGAACCTGTTGCTGCTATTATCTCAGTAACTGGCGGACGTGGTTCCTGCTTTATAAGCTGACATGCTGCAAGATTCGATCGTTCTCGCAACACTGGGAGGAAGTTTGTTTCACTTTCTGGCATTCTGAATGTGCATCTGTACCCGGGCTTATGTTCAACAACCACTTAGAAGTTGAAGCTTGAATATTGTTCGCAAGATAATTCATGATAATTTATGCAGCTTCATTATTTTGTGAGTCGTTTCGATAGTTTGTACTATTATGTTCCAGAAATGCTTTTGCCAGCCTGAAGGTAAATGTCCACTTGTTATTTTTTGCAAAAGGTTATTTCCGCAATTTCAACGAAGATAAGGTTCTTACAAACTAGGAATGATCATTTATGGGATTATGCATTGACAGTTACCTGCCAGCATTTCTAGTGTACATCGGTCGGTAAAGGAACTGTACTACTTCAGATTGTAATCGCTACAATTTAATAAATTGGTTTATGTACTCGTGGTGGTGTGTTTTTTTTAGAGCCAACCTTTTTGATCTGCATCCTTTTTCTGTGAGAAGACAGAATCACTGTCATTCTGGCTATCTAAGGAAAACACATTATTGCCGTCACATCCGTGTACATTTAACAGCACGACTCTACCATCGTACCTTAAGTTTGCTGTTCTTAATCCCACAGATTTTTAATTTATCTATTTGACATGACAGGACCATGAGGAATTACTGTGATGACAGACTGGGTCATCATGAGAGGCACGTTCAACCACCACGACCAAACTGCAGTAATGGTTGGAATGGAAAGGCCTGGTTTTTACTATGTAGCGTGAATGTTGCTAGTCTGATCCTATTATGGTGGAATGAGGATAGTCACTGCCACAAAAGTTGCATACTATAACGAAGTAGTTTTGCGGTGCTCTTTGGTTTTCAATGGTTGTCTAATTAGAACTATTTTGTATCATGAAGCCTCAAGTTCATAATACCCAACATTTCCTTGACCTATATATATATATATATATATATATATATTGTAGGACTAAAATATTTGCATTGATTGATTGCTGAATATTGAACAAAATCATGTTTTTCTAGCCTATTTGGTGCTGATAGAATTTACATCAAATACTATTTAATGAAATTAGATATTTTTACTGTTAAGTGCATTTATACTGCAGATTTTTAAGTCAGTTTAAATATTATGTACTCAATTGTTTTATCGCTCTGAATGTTTCTCTGCCTTCCTCATTCCCGTTTTCTTTCTCTACATTACTGATTACTACTTATAAACTTGTTATTATCAACCCATTTGTATGCACACATATTTGTGCTTTTTACATATATTGTATACACTGTGTTACGTATGTATTTATGACCAATCAGCCATCACTATTAGAAAAAATATATATATATATATATATATATATATATATATATATATATATATATATATATATATATATATATATATATATATATATATATATATATATATATATATATATATATATATATATATATATATATATATATATATATATATATATATATATATATATATATATATATATATATATATATATATATATATATATATATATATATATATATATATATATATATATATATATATATATATATATATATATATATATATATATATATATATATATATATATATATATATATATATATATATATATATATATATATATATATATATATATATATATATATATATATATATATATATATATATATATATATATATATATATATATATATATATATATATATATATATATATATATATATATATATATATATATATATATATATATATATATATATATATATATATATATATATATATATATATATATATATATATATATATATATAGCCTATTTGGTGCTGATAGAATTTACATCAAATACTATTTAATGAAATTAGATATTTTTACTGTTAAGTGCATTTATACTGCAGATTTTTAAGTCAGTTTAAATATTATGTACTCAATTGTTTTATCGCTCTGAATGTTTCTCTGCCTTCCTCATTCCCGTTTTCTTTCTCTACATTACTGATTACTACTTATAAACTTGTTATTATCAACCCATTTGTATGCACACATATTTGTGCTTTTTACATATATTGTATACACTGTGTTACGTATGTATTTATGACCAATCAGCCAATCACTATTAGAAAAAACATCTTCACTTTTATATAAGTTGGATTGTTACTGGTAAGTGGAATCCAGGACGTGCGTTTCGTCCACTCATCGGCTGGATGTACCTGCATCTCAATCTTGATGTTTACACTGGGATTCGAACTCAGTCCGTTTCGTGTAGAACGCCACCGCGTTCACCACTAGGCTACTATGTCCAGACAAACTTATCCCAATTACATGGAAATAGTTATATTTTACACCCTTTTCATTTAATCCCTACATGTTTTTCAAGAGTCTTAAGTTCTTTATTTTAATCATCATTGATGATATACTTGTTTGTGTTCCTCTGCAAAAAAAAACAGCAGTTATTTTAGCGATGATGATTGTCTATCCACTTATTACATAATAATAATATTAATAATGATGAGTGTGTTTGTTGTGATTATTCGAAAGAAGTGTATAAAAAGAGCATCGGGCTCTAGTTTATCTACTACTGTAACTTTATATTGATGCTAATAATACTCTTAATATGAATATATGCATCTCATGTAGCAGATATAGATTAGTGTACTTAACTTCGTATCATACTTTAAGTGTGTAAACTAATAATAATACTAATTGATTCCTCAAACCTACCTAGCTGTAACTAGATACAAACATACCATCATGTAGTTGAACGCTTTAGCGATTAAACTACCACTTCGTAAATAGAATTGAACTCATTCACAGGTACATATTCTCTGTCTTAAACAACACTGTATGTATGATGTCTAGTAACAGTACGCTGTTGCCTGAAGCATGAGTAGGTAGAACAGAGTTCTAATCTTTAGCTCGATGAGTGAAAGTAAAATCACATTTCTTCTGAATCACTAGTCTGTTTAATAATTGTTGTCTTCTTAGATGGTTAATAATAATTTGTACGTTATATTCGTTCACAGATATATTTTATTTACAGTGCAACTGGGAATTAGGGTTCTTTATACAGTTTTTCTTAATCTTATTGTAGGATTTAGTGCCAGTGCCTTCAGGGAACCATACTTTAGGGGTGGGGAATGTACTTAGGGCCTTTCGGTCTTGTTGCAAGCACCACAATATTAGAACCACTGGAATGGAAAATGATAGTGTAATTCATGTATTACGTGCTAATTCCTACACTCTGTTTTAGCCTGCACTTTCTACGGACGAAAAATATTACATACCCGTGCTAACCTAAGTTTGTGCAGCCAGACTCAAACTCGTGACCTTGAAGATGGAAGTAGAACCACTAATCCTAATGCCAATAATTTAAATGGAATGTTAAGAATTACTTTTAATAAAGTAATCAATTATACTTGGCGGAAATGAGATATCATTTGTACTTCATTTTTTACTAAAATTGTTACTTATCAAGTGTATATACGTTTACGTGTGGATATGCAGGCACACATGCAAGCTTCCTTATCATTCATTGTTGTATACTTTGTAATTCGGCATTAATTATTCACGTCAATTTCCTCGGATTAATTTATTATTATTAGAAGAAGAAACTATTGGTGGTAGGTCGTATACATAGTTAAAATTAGGGAATCAGTATAAGATTATTATTGTTATTAGAGTTTTCGTCATAAATGTGGTCTACATCATCGACTAAGCTGATTCTAGAGAGTGTAGCAGTTAATTACATTCACTGTTTCATTTATGTTTGTCGTTTTAATCAGCCTAAATGGGTTGATGATTGGTAAATTTTGATCACAGATTCATGATATCGCTTTGACTAACTTGTTGCTCAATTAAAATGTCTATTTACCAATGGAATAATAGCATGTAAATAGTCTAGTTTGGTCTGTATTATTCTATAGCTGTTTAATATAGTCTATGAAAGTAAGGCTTTGATCATGGATGCTGTCAATTCACTGCTCGCATTGTGTTGCATGACCGAGCTATTACTAGCGAGGTAAAACATAAAGCATTGCGCAAAGACAGCAAATCGATTAATAAGGGTGTATGTAATCCTTCATCGATTGAAGTGAGTCACCTATGTTCTCTATAGGGAGTGTTGGCTGGAATTCTTATATTCCTTCATACATACCTTTGAATTCCTCCTTTCTGGTTTAGTTAACAGACATTTGTATCATGCTCGACGTTAATTACGACTAATTGATTTTTATGGCATTACTAATTGGCGGCCTGCTTGAGATATTGCGCTACCACTTTTTACTCAAAAAGTCACTTTTTCGTTTTGTTTTAACTGCTCAATCATGTTTCAAAATCGTATTGTGTACTCATGCGCCTTTATAAAATGTTTACAATCTATCGTGAGTCATTCAGTTAGATCTAAACGAAGACATTATGGTGGCTGGCAATATGCGTTAAAAAGGATCAATACTCATCAATCGTCTACTCCTGAAATTCTTAGCCTTAACTATAGATTTCTGATTGAAAAATTGGACTACCTACAATTTTTCTTAAGTATTAACATATACCATAACTGTGGTTTAATCACAGTTCAAGAATCTTGTCTACATAAATTATTTTTCGTCAAGATTGTTCTGTCATCAAATAAAAGTGGAATGGTGGTGTTGCTACTTTCGTGAACATCAACTAGTGTAAATCCAATCGTATGTGTACACGGTAAAAGAGTAACTTGTTGAGTCACTATATTCTGAAAGTCCATATTGTACTAAACATACTATTGAATAAAGTTATTATTGTTATTATTATTAATTGATATTGATTCCGAACTTAAGATGGAATTGATTTAGTTTCTATTCAAGATTAGTATTTTTGTTGATTACAGTTCTTTATTCTAGGCAATTGTTTTATATTATTGTTGTACCTATTTACATAACATGTTTTCAGTGTTCATTTCTTTATTAGTTTTAGTTTAAATACTATAAAAGTGGTTCTGTCTTACCAATTTTTTTGTTCGATTAACCTTCATTTGAAATTCATTAAACATTGGAGAATATAAGAACTATAGAGTTAATTGTTCATTTTCCATTGAATTAATGTTTAAAACTCTGTGTTTTAGTTTACTTTTTTGGTCTCTATCATCTTACATATCGATTGATTTGCACTTATTTTTAGTAAGGTACTTTAAAATATATTAACATGTGTGTTGGCCAGTCTTATTAGTGTTTTTTATGCACTTAATACATGTGTTCAGATTAGTTTTAGCAAATTGTTCATATGCTAGTAGACAGTAGGTTTTGTTTTGACGTAGTGAATATCATAATTGATTAATTAATCTGAATTAGCTAAAACACTTATTTTTTTTCTATAGATCTTAAGTCAATTGAAAAGCTATAAGATGGAAACTAACAAATTTAAGATCTAAGTTGTAAATCGTGCTGCTTACTTTATAGATATGTTATGATAGTATGGTGTTTCATATAACTTGTATTGATAGGAACGCTGTCTATTCACAATGGGAGAAATAGGTTAGAAAACAATCTTGTTTTAAGAATGAAAATTTCATCTTTTTTAGTTTTTCCGAAGTTTGAGAGTTGACATACTGAAAGCTACTCACCAAACAATCATATGTGATTGACCTCAATGATTTGTCTTTTGGACTCTTCAGTCACTTTTCCAAGTCGTCTTGACCATCGGTAACTAAGTTTTATTTTTAAGTACCTCGAGAATATGAAGTAGCACCAGTGAATTTCACAAGCATGAAGTGTGTCTCAAAACCTAGCCCATGGTTGAGAAGCGACTTGTTAGTTAAAGGGTTCGAGTTTGAGCTTTTAAGTTCAGTACCTCCTAATCCATATTCGACAGCTATGTAGTGTCATTACGTTGCTCGAAGCCACATATACAATTCTTTAAATGAGTCGATGATTGTTTTGACCTTCAAAATCTTGATTAAGAAATAATCAGAGTAAATATAGCTTATTTACTATAGGTGCAGGTTCATTTAATTAGTCTCGTGTTACGTTGTTCATGTGTGAAGGCCTAGTGATAATAATAATAATCTGTAGCTGCCTAAAGACAAAATGGCTGGATCATAGTTTGAATCCATGACTTTTAAGTGAAAATTAGAGCGTTTTATCCACTAAGCTAACCCTTCAATCATGTTTCGAATTTCCAGCAATCCTACGTCAGTTACTTCAACACAAGGAAAATATCATTTGCTGTTACAGGCGAATGCGCTCACAATATGTGCATGTATGTTTGATTTATGCCGTATGTCTTTACAAATCGTTGTTTTCTTTATTCAACTGTAATAAGTTATCAGAACTATTATTATTATTATTTATCCGTTAATACACATTAAACGTTTCAATGATTTCTCTTTCTTCATTGAACAAATTGTTTGAATAGGAATAGGTAATCCCATTTCATATCAGATACACTTAGACTGAATCTTTGTTGGATTTGTTATTATTGTCTTTTTTATTGAAGTAAAAATAAACAGTTCATTCTATCTTCTTTAAATTACGCCGTTGTTACGAAATCTATGATTTTTATAGGATATTATGAGTATTGTTTATGAATTGACTTTAGTTGGATATCTATTGAAAACCTGAAAGTAGGATTTTAAATAACTATTTTGCCGCAGTTTGTGTCTAACTATGTTTGTTTGTTAAGCAGTTACAGTTGATAGTCATTGAGGCCGCTCATTAGATTACGAAATGATTGAAGACCGAAATCTTAATGATTAGATACTAGCTTGATTGTCTGAAGGTTAAGCCTTCATTGAAAAACTAAAAGGTTGTAAGTTTGACCCCTAGCTGGGTCGTAGGTGCACTCTACGATCGAATAGTCCTGTACTATGACGAAACAGTCATACATTAGAGTGAACATTGTATATTGTACCAATCGCATTTATTAGTAATTTACAGACACGAATTTAGAAGGTCTAAATTTTTTATAAATTTTATCATCTACAGCGTTCATCTACCTGACAAGACAAATTTACTGTATAACAGTTTTCTCTCCATTACTTTGCCTGTGTGAGGCATTGTCATTGAAAACATTAGGCTTTCGTTAGTTGCAGGTTTTTGATTACTGGTTTCTTCAAATAATCGTTTGCGTATCGTGTAACCACCACATAAGCAATGTTAAGTTTCAACATTAGGTGCTAGGGAGACATGAAAATGAATTAATGAGATATTGAGACTTCATTGACTGGGATGGATGGTGCATTTGTTACGTATACTCAATCACCGCCTACTTTCACATTTGATGTTTGCTGGTGTTTACATTATGCTACAATAAGCTATTGGAGCCTTATCAATATTCATGAAGTCAGTGATGATTGATTGCATAAATTACCTTGTTGGTGTTTGCACGGTAATCATGATCATTGGTTGGAGTAGTTTAGTGATGTGATTCAGAATCGCTTACAGTAGTGTAGAGGCATTCGCATTGTATCTTCATCTAAATGTTTAATTCAAGCCTTTCATCATAACTACACTTTTGTTTAGTCTTGAACTGTATTCTCATTGTTTAGTTATTATCATTGCAATATTTCTATCTAGTTATAGCAAATAATTTGTCATTATTATTATTATTATTATTAGTCGTTACTAATCAAATTAGTTTTGTAGAGTTTTGTTTCCTTGATCTCAACGAAAGCGATCAAATAAGTGATATCATGTAAAACGACTATAATCACATATCTAAATAGGTAATAAATAATTCAGAAGTAATATAACTATAAACTAAGTCAAGCAAAAATATTAACCATTGTTCACAGCTATAATACAAATCCGAGTGTATATGTATGTTAGTAATTAGTGTAGTACACAAAGTATGATTATGAATATGATATTCTATTTTTGAACTGTAACCATTAAATAATAGTTCTAGAAACTCAATCAAAACATGTGATTGGTCCATGAAGCCTTCGATTATTGATCTAAGCGATGTTAATAAATGCAGATTACCTGGTTGGGTTCATGTGATAATCGTGATTAAAGACCGGAGACACAACTCAGAATTAGTCTAGGTTCTACGTTGTACATGACCATCTGATTACCAGTTGAGTGATAAATTAATTTTAAAGGTAGCTGAATCTCAGTAATTGTCCAGTTAGGATATTACACATAATCCTTTGATTCACTGGGATTATTTTTAAAGTTTATAATGGATGCTGATTGAATAAAGTACTTTACAGTACATTCTCAGCCTTAGAAAACTTTTATGATGGATCTTAACATATCATAAAGTAAACCTTATTGAAAACTAACTACGTCGATTTACACATATTGAATTACCTTATGAAAAGTTAACTGTTCAAATTGGAATTTGTTTTCCACTAAAAATTATGAGGTTTCTATATAACAATATATCTTGTATATTCAGATATGCCTTAATGATTTTACGACGTGATCTCAACATAGGGTACATAGTTCTGGATAAAAGAACGCTAGTATTCAATGAATTTTCACTTTTTTTAAATGTTAAATTGCCAATGTTAAGAGCAAACCATTCTATATATTCTCGTTAAATGATATATATATATATATATATATATATATATATATATATATATATATATAGTTAGTTAGTTAGTTAGTTATTCAACTTAAACATGTGTGGTAATATGATATTTATATCTCTATGGTATAGCTATTTTAAACGTCAATCAAATTGAATACTCTTATGTATGGTAGCTCATATGATAGATTACAATCAAAATAATTATTTGTTCCTAGGTTTGATTTAATGTAGCTAGAAGTTGTTTTCAATAGTTGTTTTTCGTTTTACGTTGGGCTCATTAACAGCTCGTTGTATTTGCTCAATACTAATGTCACTAGTGAAAATTGAACCCATTACCTTCTGATTCAAATACTTGACGTATTATTCAGTAAACCACTGATTTTGAATAGTCACAAGTTCTTTTCAACGGGCATACTGCTTCTATTATTATTATTTTTTTTTTTTGATAGTAGTAGTTAATTATTCATTCAACTGAAGAAATATCAGTTTGTATTGTTCCGTTGGAAATAACCTTCATAGTTATCTCAATAAATCATGATTCTTATAGAACTTGCCACATATGTAAATTTATACACATCGCCACATTATATCGGCACAGTATGATGAATACAGCAGTAATAATAATATCAGTGGTCAATAAGGATTCAGTATATAGAATATGACTGGTTAAAGAAGTAGTAAAGTAGTATAGAATGAATTCAAGTAGTGAATATAACCTCTCGATTGTAAGCGATTCTGTGGCATATCACCTAGCATCTCGCATAGTCTTGTTTGGATGATACTCGACCAGTATCAGGAGTCGATTACATTCTGACACTAATGGTCTTATTATGTTGTTTTCCTGAATTCTTGGGTTAAGTTCTGTGTACGTTGTAGAGTCTCAAACTAGAATGAAAAAAAGTCTGTTATTTCAGTGTTTTCCTAACTTATTTAAACTTTTAACGAAAACTATCCATGTAAATATGCCTTTGATCCAAAGATTTAATCCACAGGGAACGAAAATGCAATCCAGCGGTACTCGCTGACACGAATAGGTTCACACACTATTTGTTCCTTAGAACCTATGTACACTGTTGGTTCAGAATCAAGGTTTTCAAGCCCCTCATAAGTGGATCCTGTTTATATACCAACCTAGTTTTACCATTAAACATCCTCTTTTCGCTTTCTTACTTTCGTAAAAATACCCCCCCATCTCTGCTACATGAATTTAATGAGTAGGATTCCTTTACCAGGAGCTATTAATATGTGTTCACGTACAAGAGTATTTCAAGAAGAAAGAAGAACTCTACCCATCCTTAGGAATTTAATAGGTATGCCTCACATATAATATAGATATTTGACCGAATATATCTGTTTAGAATTTTATTTTCAGCAACATCATTTCCTCCATAGTTTTAAGAAGAATAACAACATCGTGCAACAAATATGAAAATTGTATAATAATAATTTAGGGAAATGACTAGTAGTATGTATAGCATTTCAATATCATTTCAGGTGGACCAAGAGAGGAACTTATCATTCAGAAATAAACAGCCATAACCAAGTTTGGAATTGATAAATAACATTTAACTGCTTAATTATTACAACACAGAATCATGTACTTAGTGTTATTATGAACAAATCGTAAGTGGATGAATAGTAACTGGTTGAATAGATCTTTCACTCATAACAATAAAAGCGTAAATATTTTCAGTACTCAAATTGATTATTGACTTACTGTCAAAATGAAAGGAGGTAGAATGGAGGGGTGATAAAATATCTCTTCACTTGTCACATTATCCTACATTGATAAGTCATGAGTTATTTTGATTTCTATCAGTATTCCAAAGCTAAAAGTGTTTGTATGTCTCAAAAAACAAATTAACAAAATTTAACTGGTTTCCTAATACACTATTTTTTTAAAAAAAATAATCTCTTCCTGATCGTTATTTAGTTTACTGTTTTCATACAGTGTATCACATATACGTGATTGATAAATCAGTTTATACCTTACCTTCCTCCTAAAAAAGTTTATTTTCGACCCGCCCTATTTTAATAATAATAGTTTACATTTCTCCGTTGTAGTTGTTAAGATCTATAAATGATTGGTGTCTGTTGTCATTTGTACATCGTGAAGGAATTGTCTTGATATTATCATTTGTCACAAGTCTTAGTAAAATTAGATTGTGGCCGATGGTAGAATCCAGTAGGCATGCTTTAGCCTACCTTACACTTGTCAGTAAGAGATACTTGGTTCTAGACTTCGTGTGCTCTTCGGCGCTTGAACATAACTAGTATATCTAGCTGTCTGATTTGTTTAGAAAAGGACAAAACACGTCATCGATCTTATTGCTAGCCACATTCCAACTGTAGAGTATCCTGCTTTTATATATCAGAGAAAATTAGGCGGATCCCTACAATATTGTCAAATTAATGTATTCAATTTTTATATAGTGAAATTACTATTGGAGAAGCGGTAGTTATACGGCACAGCATTGTGTTATATAAGTAAACTCTTCGACAGAAAAACAGTATTTGTAAGGTATTCAGATTCCACCACTTATGTCATAGTGAGTTAATAATATATTACAGTTGCGAGTTAGTATTCGATCACGTCTGTATTGAGTGTATGGCTCTTGCTTATTGAAGCTAACTGGTTGAATGGTACTTAGTTAAACATTTCAGTTGATGGAATGGAGCTGAAGGTTATTTTTTGAAAGATTTTATAAACAAACACTGACTAATGAATTTTATTCTGTGTGAAGCTGGTAATCATCATCATCATCAGCAACGTAGAACCGGGCACAAACGCCTGTAGGTTCAAGTTGCCATACCACAATAGCACTACGAGATTACAGAGGTAACGTATTGACAGAATACAAGAGAGAAGAGTAAGTAAAGATGTCCAGAAAATAACAATAGAATTTAAGATCTAGATGAGGTTAAAGAGTGAATACACTTGCGCCACTGTGACCGATTCTGAGCCATATCACCTAGTGTCTCCAGCCATTTGTTGCGATCATCACGCGGACCCCAACCAGGTAGTCTACATCTACCTACATGGCTTAGACCAGTAGTCAAGGACTTCATGGACTGATGCCATGTTTTGGTTTGGCCGCCCCTAACCTTCTTCCATCCTACTTCAGCCCTAGCTAACATGGCGCGACGGGGTAGACGGTGGTCGGGCATGCGCAATACATGTCCTAGCCATCTCAGTCGATGAAGGTTAATGACCTCTTCGACTGATTTACCGTGTTTCCCAAGAACCTTTTGTCTAACCTCACTATTACTAGTCCGGTTATTCCATGGTATATGAGCGATGTTACGAAGATTCCTATGGTCAAATATCTGGAGACGACGCATATCTTGAGTTTTCATGGCCCACGTTTCGCAGCCATATGTTAAGATGGCGCGGATTGCTGCGCAGTACACCCGGCCTTTCGTTGAGACACGGATATCTCGTCTGCGCCACAAGTGCCGTAGATTGGCAAATGCCAATCGGGCTTTCTGGATCCGCGCTGAGATTTCATCAGACACCGACCCACCAGGGGTAATGAGACTTCCGAGATAAGTGAAGCGATCAACGCATTCAATTACTTCACTCCCTATAAATAATTTGGGGGAAGAAGCAGACCAGTCCTGGAGTAACATTTTGCATTTGGGAGGGGAAAAGCGCATCCCAAATATGCCTGCATTGTTACTCAACGTGTTCAAGAGACCTTGAATGCTGTGTGCATCTTCACCAAATATGACTATATCATCTGCATATTCTAAGTCGACAAGAGAGCCTCCTGGAAGGAGATTAATCCCAGAGGATTTAAAAGAAGTGAGAGAGATATCTAACAGTACGTCTATGATGAAATTAAATAGAAATGGGGATAAGGGGCAACCCTGACGGACTCCACTTGAGGATGAAGTTTCTCGTGACAATTCGCCATATGCTCTGACTCAACCAGTGGTGACCGAGTAGAGAGCCTTTATAAGGTTAATGTACTTTTGAGGTACGCCTTTTAATGACAAACATTGCCACAAGACTTCACGGTCAACAGAGTCGAACGCTGCTTTCAAGTCAAGAAATACAACTATAGTTGGGCGTTGGTACATATGTCTGTGTTCAAGGACCTGGCGTAGGGTGAATATGTGATCAATGCAACCCCGGCCAGGTCTGAAACCAGCCTGGTTTTCTCGAGTCTGCTGTGTCCCTAGTGTTGGTTAAACGTCGGATGATTATAGTGGCTAATATTTTAGATACTATATTAGTCAAACTGATTCCTCTGTGGTTATCACAAGAGGATTTCTGTCCCTTTTTGTAGACTGGAACAATCAGCGATCGAGACCAGTCAGATGGGATGGGGTTTAGTTCCCAGACTTTGGCTAATATATCAGTTAACCTGCACGCTAAAACTAGACCACCATCCTTGAAGATATCAGTAGACAACATATCAGGCCCTGCTGCTTTCCCTCGTTTCAATTTACTTATGACGTTTTCAACTTCACTGAGAGTTTGGGGACCTGTGTCAGTTTTCCATTCGGGTAGCTTGGAGTTTGTGGGTAAGCTAAGAGTGACTGGGGGCCAGTTGAACTGTTCCTGAAAGTGTTCTGCCCATCGCTCTAATCTTCTAGATTGAGAGTAGATCATCGACCCATCTTTTTCAGAGATGATTTCACTAACTGCCGATTTTTTGATACCGGTGTCTTTAATAAGTCGGAACAGCTGTCTACTATTGCCTGTCGCTGCTGATGCTTCTATCGCTTTTGCTTTTGTTGCCCACCACTGTTCACGATCCTTACGCAAACTCTTTGTCAGTCTACGTTTCAGTTGTCGTCGCTCTTCATCATACTCCGAGCCTGCTGGAATGAGTTTTTGAGCCTCCGTCAGTTCTCTAGAAGTTCTAGAGATCCAATGGTCTTTCATAACCATTGGATTGGGGTTAGATGCCGATAGCGCTGCTGCGTATACACCTGCTTTAAAATCATTCCAAGCTACTTCGGTGGAAACCTGTTGGTCATGGGCGAGTAAATGCTTAGCCAAACCATTCCTAAATGCAATCTTAGCGTTCTCAGACTCAAAGTGATATCT
The DNA here is from genome assembly GCA_034768735.1 of Schistosoma mekongi. NCBI lineage: Eukaryota > Metazoa > Platyhelminthes > Trematoda > Strigeidida > Schistosomatidae > Schistosoma > Schistosoma mekongi. The sequence goes on along the minus strand of CM068312.1, from coordinate 8,261,734 downwards.
AAAGGGTTTGCCCGATGTAGCCTTTCTTCGACCAGCAAAACGCATAGAGATACGTGCTCTCACTAGGGCATGGTCAGAGTCTAGGCACGTGTCCCAGAAAGAGCGGCAGTCCTCTATACAACCTCTCCAACGGTAGTTAATGCCGATGTGATCAATTTGTGTCCATCGTTGTGTAGATGTTGGAGGTCGCCAGGTTAAACAGTGTCTCGCCTTATGCTTAAAGTTTGTGCTAGCTAAGAATAAACGGTAGTCTGAACATAACTGCAACAGACGATCACCGTTGTCTGTTCTCTGGGCTGGGATGCCGAGTAACCCACCTAAGTGCTTTTCAGCCTGATTTAGTTTACGTACTTGGGCATTAAAATCTCCTGCTATAATTACTATGTCTGAGTGCTTAGCTTTCTGAAGGAGGCTAGAGAACTTCATATAGAAGTCGTCTTTCACTTCATCTGTGCTGCAATCAGTGGGGGCATAAGCTGAGACGACAAAAAGGCATCGGCGTGTGTCCCTATCTTTTCGAGTTCGTACTGTGCCATTTAGACGGACAGCACATAGACGACTGTCTACAGGAATCCACTCGAGAAGAGCCTGTTCTGCTCGTAAGCTTAGTGCTATACCTACACCAACAAGGCCACGTGAGCTTGCTGTAGGGTCTCCAGATAAACGAAGAGTGAAGTGTGCAGTTCCATTGCATTGACTAGGTGAGGTCAAACGGATGACCATGCTGGGATCCTGTATGCGTGTTTCGGAGACACAGCATACATCAATTGCAAGAGATTCTAATGTTTTAGCTAAGGCAGCTTGTTGACCGATTTAACACAGCGTACGTACATTAAAAGCTCCAACATGAAGTTTAGAGCGTGGTTTTAGGAGACCTGGTATGACATTTCGGGAACTCGGGTAACCAGTACGAGTGGCACGCATAGAAAATGTGGTAGAAGAAGTGTTACAAGTAGGGACCAGAGAGGGAGAATGTGTTTGATCATGAACAAGGTGAACTCGAGTGCTATTGGAGGTATGAGGGCGGTTATCACTTCCCGGTTGCCCACACCGTGGAAGGGTCATTCTTGATGAACGTGAAAGAGAAAGAGGATTAGGGAAGGTCATGATGACCTGAGAGTGTGACCGCAGTGCCCAGGGGACAGCTGTTTGAGGTCGGTCAAGTATATTAATTGTTGCTCCGGTTGTCAGAAGGGGGGCATCGGCCTCATGGCTTCCGAAGGAGCTCGGCTTTCACCATGAAGCGTCATATTAGTCCTTCCAACTTCCAGGGCAGAGTTAGAATGGTTATAAAGATTTTTATTCGTAAGCTGTTTTTTTAGCATGGTAGTTGTTTTACGGGATGGGGTTGCTAACCCCATGCCCAACCCTCCTCCTTTATCCGGGCTTGGGACCGGCAGAAACCCTGTGGGGGCTCCAGGCGGAGTTAGTGAAGCTGGTAATGTTGAGAAGCATTCGATTTGTTTAGAAAAATATCCTACGAGTATTGATTAAAGTTTTGGATTAGTTAAGGAAATAACTAACTGTTAGTAAAAAGACTTTTCTTGGAGTGTAATCAACTGATAGTTTAAAATAATAGATAGGATTGTTCAAAATATGGACATCCTCCTGTAATTATATATTTTCTCCCGACGTATGCTGCCTTGTGGAGTGATTGTTCAGTCGTTAGCAGGTTAGAATTTCATCTCCTAAGTTTCAGGTCTTTAAATCCACTTCTATATACTTCTGTTTAAGCAACAAGGTGGAGTCATTAGCTTTCAGCATTTAAATCTGGCTCGAATACAAGTACAAGAATTTATGCCTGATAAATGAGCTTTTTTTCTGTTCAACTTAATACTCCTTTGGACTTTCATTATTTCTTTTTGCATAATAATTGTAAAGTATGGCGGATATATGTTTGTTTATCCATATTTTGCTATGTTATCTGTGTAGATCTATATATTTGTGCCGTTGAAATTGTAAGTTTCATGTTATTCATGGATTACTTAGTCTCAGTTTTCACATTACAAACTCACCTTAATTAGACAACAGCCAAAACTGTGAGACTTTTGAGAACTGATCCGTTCTGATATCGAACTTTTCTTTGCATTCCTCATTCACAACCATACTATCGTGGAGTCATACCTAGGATGTTTAGTCTTCTGACAGTACGCTTAATCTTTAGACTGGGTTAGCATTTAATGGTTCACATTTGACGCCCCACTTTTGCATTGTTTGAACTCACAGATTATATTTGACATCATTGAACTTAATTGGTTGCATTTACTTATTAGAGAACCAGAATCACTGTTTGAAGTCACTCATCATTAAGAACATGATAAATGTTACTATTCGATGCTATATTGTATAAACTGTTGAACTTGGGGTTTCACATTTAGAAGTGACCATTGAAACCTGGTAGTTTCGTAGAATGATGTCACTTTTCAGTATAGAATTACTCAGTTGTAATTGGCATCCATAATTTCATCATGTTAGACTCACAGTGAGCTTTAAATCATTAAAGCACTGAGTAGGAGTTGAAGATGCTCACATGATATTTGGAATCGATCGAAGTTAGAAATATAAACCATTAGATCTCAATTTGATAATCTGATAATTAAATTTTTTAACCTTCTGGTTGTAGTAAGTTAATATTTTGGTTTTATCAGCGGCTATCACCTCTCATAATCGTATCATATTGTAGGACTGACTCTAATGTAAAGATATTCGACTTTCAAACTAATCAAACTTCATATTTGAATCCTGTTACACATAGTTTATTTTCTTGACAAATTGATGGTATTATCATTTCCTCTGTCACTTAAGTTTCGACTCAAAGTCAAGTTCACTAATCTATAATTATATCCACTTTTTTTTACAGTTCCTTAAATCGTCTATTACTTGGCAAATTATAACACATAACATACCACCTATTAGATAACACTAACACTTGAAAACTGTAATTATATTAATTGAGGTGGAAACAATGTCGTCGTTATTTTTTGAACATATGGAAAACAATAGATTATGCGGTACCCTTTTACAAAACACATTTTGTAATCAATTACTATAATTGACTTTGTTGATTTTTGCAGGTCATCAGTTTGGATTACAAATATTGGTAAATATTTTTTTTATTTGTTTTTTTTTCTTTACAAAAAGTCATGTGAATATTATGTTATTTCATGGTTACGTTTTCACAAAATTTCACTGTAGATTGAGAAAGTTTGCTTAAATTTTTATCAAATTGTATCATTTGTAGCATAGGTGAAATATCCACCCTTCAACCTTAAAGAATAAGTATACTACGCCGCCAGATAAAAAATGTTGAGATTAGGTGTGTGTGTGTGTGTGTGTGTGTGAGGTGGGGAAGTGGGGGTATGAGTTAGTTCGTCCTATCGATAATATTGCGAATCTTTTCTGAGTGTAACAGTTGCGATATGTACTACGTTTCCCAAACTACTGGTTGATATCAGTAAACTGGCTGGAGGTTAAATTAAGACTTAGTATCAGTCTACAAAGTCATGGACTGTTGATGTTAGCCGTATTGGTGGATATAGACTACTTGGTCTGAGACGTCAATTGACATATTCTAGGATCTATGACAATCACACAGACATATTCACTCATGTTTCTGTAGATTGTCAGTTTGAATATTCCTTCATACAATTATTTCATCTTCCTTTTTTTTTATTCATCATGTTAACTTTATCCACTTGTGATAAGGTAGTCAACTGGCTTATGCTAACGTACATCTGTGTTATTGTCTATTTTCATTATGATTAAATAATTTTTCTTATTTTGGCGATTGATAATTACGGTACTAGTGTAATCGCTATCTTTTCTTACTAGGTGTTTCTTTTTTTCACATTTACTAAATATCAAATAATCTTTTATGTATCTTTGATATTTAAAACAAATTTTAGGTATTCAATAAGTTATTTTATGCTTTAAGATTGGCTGATAGCTGACTAACTCTCAGTTGATATTATCTATTTAAATTAGCTTGATATTATTGTTTCCGTTTTTTGTTATTCCGAATTAACACTTAGATACTATTCTTTTCATTAGCCTAAAAGAGTATGATGATGAATTATATTTTTAATCGTTAAGTTAGTTCTTCATATTGCATAGTAATTAACCAATACCTTTTGTTAATATTGTTTAAATATGCTGAAATCAGATGATAGGTAATGTTAAAATTACTTTATAGTCTTAATTAAGGAACGTTGGTCAGTTGATGAATTCATGAATTCACATTTAACAGATAGTTGAATGAATACATGCACATAAATAGTACATATTGACTTAACTTGTATATTGTTAAATTTTGTATTTCAGTTTGTTTTAAGCTGATCAGTCAGTCAACCAGCTGAGTGTTATTTGTAATCACGGTGTTATATAATATTGTAGAAGCTTAACACATTGGTTTTAAGAATTGGTCTTTATCCACTTAAGGAGTTAGCTTGTATATAATTATCTATTCTGAGGCCAGTATATTGTTGTAAATAAAAGTAACTTAAACGAAACCGAGAATATCAACCAAATTAAGATATAATATCAATCTATGAAGTCATTCTTTATATCTTAATTTAAAGTGTTTAATTACAAAAGCTTCTAAGTTGTAGTTCCTAACTCCTCTCTACTTATTTCGGTTTATGCAAGTGAGTTGTAATGTCACTAGCTCTAACATTTAATGTGTTATTGGAATCTAGGTAAACGAATCTTTACTTCATAAATGAATTTATATCAACATCATACTAAATAGTTAGTATATTTATATGTATTTAATATGCTGAATTCATCGTATGTTAGGTATATGTACTAATTATCATTTTTAGTTCTAATCTTGGTTACTGAATTTATTAATATTAACTAGTCTTTTTCATCAATTACATCCCTAAGCTGAATAATCTCTCTCTCTCTCTCTCTCTCTCTCTCTCTCTATATATATATATATATATATATATATATATATATATATATATATGAGATGCTCACAGAAGTATATAAAAACCATTTAATACTATTTGCTTTTACTGTTGTTTGCTTCCATATATGACTTTTTTGTAAAACATTCTGTGTCAATTGCTTCAATTTAGCCTGTGTGACTGCGATTAACATGATAATATTAATAAGTGAGTACATACAGAAGTTACACAACTCGGTTCAGAATTGACCTAATTAACACAGATGCATTCACTTTTTATCTTTGTTTACGTCCTAAACTTTAAAGGTATCATGTTCTCTAATTTCTTTTACTATTATTAATAGCTCTATTATTTCAAATACTGGTTTTTTCTTTATCTTACTTTGCTGATGTGTTTTCATGACCTGAACCAATGCAGATATATGCCAAGTTTTATTCTGCAATTGACTGATTGACTGATATATCCTTTTAATGTAAGATTTTGTGACAAGTCTGATTTTCTCATTGTTTATTAATATTTACATGGTTTTAGTTATGTCAACTTGTGTTGATATATGAACCCACATAAACCTTATGAAGGCTCTCTACTCGGTCAGCACCGGTCGAGTTAGTGCCTATGGCGAATCGTTACGAGAAATATCATCTCCAAGTAGGGTTCGTCAGGCTTTCCCCTTATCCGCTTTTTTATTTGATTTCGTCATAGATGTACTCCTAGAAGTCTCACTCACTTCTTACAACTCCTTAATAATTAATCTCCTTCCAGGTGGCCCTCTCGTTGACTTAGTATATGCAGACGACTTAGTCCTATTTGGTGAAGACGCAAAGAATATTCAGAGTCTCTTGAACACCTTGAGGAACAATGCAAGCATATTTGGGATGCGCTTCTCCCCTTCCAAATGCAAAATTTTACTCCAGAACTGGTTTGCTTCTTCACCTAGATTAGTTATAGGGAGTGAAGTAACTGATTGCATTGACCGTTTCACTTATATCGAAAGTCTCATCACCCCTGGTGGGTCGGTGTCTGATGAAATCTCATTACGGATTCAAAATCCCCAATTGGCATTTACCAATTTACGCCACTTGTTGCGCAGGCGGGATATCCGTCTTTCAACGAAAGGCCGGGTTTACTGCGCAGCAGTCCGCGCCGTTTTAACATATGGCTGCGAAACGCGGGCCATGAAAACCCAAGATATGCGTCGACTCCAGATATTTGACCATAGGAATCTTCGTAACATCGCTCGTATATCATGGAACAGTCGAATAAACAATATTGAAGTTAGACGAAAGGTTCTTGGGAAACACGGTAAATCAGTCGAAGAGGTCACTAACCTTCATCGACTAAGATGGTTGGGACAAGTATCGCGCATGCCCGACCACCGACTACCTTGTCGCGCGATGTTGGCTAGGGTTGGAATAGGATGGAAGAAGGGTAGGGGCAGACAAACCAAAACATGGCATCAGTTCATGAAGTCTTTGACTGTTAGTCTAATCCATGTTGGTAGATGCAGATTACCTGGTTGGAGTTTGCGTGATAATCGCAATGAATGGCTGGAGACACTTGGCGGCATGGCTCAGAATCGGTCACAGTGGCGCAAGTGTATTCACTCTTTGCGTTTATCTGGATCTTGAATTCTATTATTCTTTCTTGCAAACCTTTACTTTACTCTCCCCTCTTATATTCTGTTATTTTGTTAGCTCATAGTGCTAATGTGGTATTATGGCAACTTAAACCTATGGGCGTATATGCCCAGTTCTACGTTGTCGATGAATAAATGAATTGATAGATGTATACCTCAATAAGAATTAGTTACGTTTGCACTAATCACGATTAGTTTCCTTACGATGGCTTACTTGTCTTTTATGTGACAATGGATTTCACAATTCGGAATCTAAAATAATCGGATGATCCGAAGATCAACCATTCAATTAATGGTGTACAAAAATCCTTTCTTTGATTTATGGTTTACGTTGTCATAAATAAGCAAATATTCAACAGTACGTTTGTATCCAATGAATCAATGAATGCCTGTTACCTCACGTGAAACATTGGCTGCTGACCAGTATTTCTTAACCATCTTTGTCGTGGGCTTCCCTTTCCAGTTCTTCTCAAATGCTGTTCACTCTTTTCATGTCTACCTCCAATTTCCAAAGCACTATGCTCTTCGGTCCTTTTCTTTTTCTTCGACTCTGAGGATTCCTAGTTGGTGCTTCTCTTGTGAAGCTGTTTGGTGATTTTCTTAATGTGTATCCTATCCACCTCCAGTGTCTCTTCCTAATTTATTGCTCAACTGCATTTAAGTTGGTTTGTTTTCTGTCACGGAAGGTCGTTGCTGATGTTGTCTGGTCAGCGTATCCGAATTATCCTGCATAAGCAGCTGTTTATAAATATTTGTATCTTTTGAATGATACCTTTTGCAGTTCTCCAAGTTTCAGCTCCGTACAATTGACAACATAGTGCCTAAATTATTAGCTACGTGATTATATTTCACTAAATGTCTAGAAGTGGAACTATTGATATATTTAGATTCATTTTTCGGATTCCACATCAGTTATTGGTCTGAAATGTGTTTGAAAAGTATATGTTTTTCATGATTAGGTAAACTGAGAAACGAACATTAAGGTGGCTTGTAGTTGCAACCTATTCTTGATACATCCTCAAGTCATTTGTCGGCTATGGAAGATAATTTGAAGGTTTCCTGAAGAGAAAGTTTTAAGTAATGCTTTTATCAATCGTGTTTTCTTTCAGTTTGTTCCCAGTTGTCGTCTTTGAATTTAATGTTCTTAAGTACTAAAGGTATTTATTCTGCTTGTTGTTCGAGTTTCATGTTTCTTTAAATGAACCTGACATAGTGATTGTTTTCAATAAATATCCAACGGACTGTATTTGTTGCCAGTTATATCTTCCGTAAAAAAATCTACAATCTACTATGTTCTTTTTATTCACGCTTTAGAAAAGCATGTGATTACTCACTTAACTCCATTATTTTTTACTATTTTACGACTGCTACTGTTGCCTTTGCTTTATTTGGACAGTTTATATATCGACACAACAATATATGCGTATAATAAGACAAAGTTTGTTAAATGCGTTGTGAATTTTGCGACACCAAAATATTTGTTATCTTTACAATAAATACGGGCACCTGTACTTGTATTTACTTCTAGGTAGTGAATCGTTAAGTAGTAAAGTTTTAAATGCTGGTAGTTGTAATGAAATAGTAGACGAAATCGAAATATACTTAACAAACATTTACTACAATTATTAGAGAAATGACCCTGGGTGCTTGTACATGACAGAGACAAAGGTAACGGAGATAGATAATTGATTTAACCTTAAGGTGAATAAAATCAATAAGATTTACACGAGTAACTGTGACTTAACTATACGAGTGTTGATTAGTTGGCAGAATGAATGACTTACCAATGCTCGATGAGTGATAGATTGAGAATAAAATTAGTGAAGCAGAGATCTATTTAATGAATAAGAACAACCGTCTTTATCATATAATTGATCAATTCTTAAGGAAAGAAATGCTTCATACATCGCTACCTTAATAGATGTGCTAAGAGAATTAGTATTGAATGTAAATTTAATTCTTAATGATGAAATTTATAGACAGGTGGATGCTGTAGCTATAGACTCTCCATTAGGTCCCATGTTACCGGATGTTTTACTAGCCAAACTGGAAAACACAACTCAACACAAACTTTCCATTTTATTTCTGCCATATGAGTGATACATCATTTGCAAACGATAGACTTGTAGGTTAAAGATTATCAGTCAATGAAGTTCACCCCACTATTAAATTTGCCTGCACAGAAGAAGGAAGTAAACTATCATTTATTCGTGTTCTGTTTATGAAAGCATTAGATGAATCACTAAGAAGAAACGTCAACTGAAAAGCCACTTGAACAGGGTTTTTGTATCATTGCCCCTTTCCACTATACAGTAATAATCATATTCTCTTCTGACACAGTCGACTGAGAAATGAAAGCACTGCCATTCCGTTAAGTTTATAAACAAACACAGATACGAAAGAAAATTGAAAGGAGATCAAGATAACAAACAAAAATTCACTGTTTATGAGGATATCATTTAAAAGTGATGCATCTATGTAAGGTTATGGAGATCAATGAGAAAAACAATCACTTCAAAAAAATACAACCAACCTGCAATTTACTTTGAGCCAGCGAATACTTCCCAGTACGGTTTAGCAAGGATGCTGTCAGAAACATCAACAATTCTACCTTATCCCATATAGTTCATGCAGGTTACACAGCCTACATGAATCAATCATTCTGAGTAATTTCGTGAATAGTTATCTGATAAGATCAGTTCTTTCGACGGCAGAAGTGGTTGCTATACGGAGTAAAGCGCCTAAACGTTGTATGAAAAATAAATACTTGTAACCTCTTCTTTTTTTGCAGTGGTCAACGCATGATCCGCCTTAATTATAGGATGACATAAGCTACCTAATACACATATAACCTTTTCTCTTTGAATTTTAAAAAATTAAGTTTACCTTATCTATATACTATAACAATCAGCTGATTGGTGACTAACTTCAAAATGTTCCTGAAGTTTTAGTAAGAAGTCGTTACTTGTTTAGTTTAAACTCGTCGGGAATGAGACAGTTGTCATCAGTGACAATGAATAATCACCTGCACGATATCATGGATTGATGAAATTAGGAATTCTACCATTGAACACAGGTCCATTAGTGTTTATGGAAAGACGTTCACCACCAGACCTAAAGGTCGTGGGTTGGATTTTTTTATCGAATCGGAGGTGTGCACTACTAAGGGTTCTCATATTAGTATGAAACAGCCTCCTGGTTTTCAGTGGTACCTAACAGCGATCAATCGGTAATGAATACAAACAACAAAATACTATTTCCTTATCCTTTACAAATCTTCATGCTACTAATAATCTTTGTATTATTTTTATTAATATTATTGGTCTTGTACAAATGTACTGAATTTGACTATCACTTACATCATTTTAGAAATTCTAGCCTAATTAATATGATTTTGCGTATCATTCAATCTTTAGTCAACCATTTGATCTTATTTAAGTTGGTTTGTGACTAGTAAGCGGAATCCAAGACGCACGTTCCGTCCTACATGGGACTCATCGGCTGGATGTACCTGCATGCCAATGTTGATGTTCACATTATTGATATATCGAGGTAATCTGCTTAAAATTCACATATGATAACAGTGTCTGACCAGTTTCAGTTCATTACAAATCAACAAGAAGATACAAGCTTATTCTAATCAAACATTTGATCTGTTTGTAATTTTGTTACCTTATATCACCTAAATAAAGATATACTCTGATAATAATAACCTTAATAACCTTATTATTCCAATTGTCGTGTAAACCTATATAAGGTAACTACTACGTGATTATTATTTCAACATTAACGATTGAATTTTATAGCACAATCATAAATTAATATGCAATAATAATGTATTTGCCTTGAACTTGATTATATTTATATTGTGAACTCATAACTGTCGAACTTAATGAATATTCTTCATTTAAATATCTTTTAGATGTTACACAATAAAACCCAAACTTTTTAGGGATGGAGTGAGGGGTTCGAGGGATTTGTATGTGACAAACTGGGTAGTTAATTTAGAGTAAAAACTACAGTAACTAGAGCACAGAAAAGTGTCTGACAATTTTTAATGGGTCTATGAAAAGCTTATAGTATATTATGTATAAATATTAGGTTTACTAAATAGTTAGTACTGCATTTTGACAGTACTAATTCTGATATTAAGAGAAATCAACTCCAAAGATTGTGATTTACATTTATTTGTTCCATTATAACAACTGGACTGTATTTAATTGGTAAGAAAGTTACTAAATACAATGTGGATTCATCACTAATTCTGCAAATATTAGTGTTCTTACTTTATTCAAACTTTAGACATTATTCAATAAAATAGTATTCTTCACTTTCAAGTAAATACTTCTCATCATGAATAAATAAATAGTATCTATCATGCTAGTACTTATTCTCTACTAGTTTTCTTTTTTATTCTGTTGAAGTTGTTTTCAATATTGTCCACTATTGACTTATAGAATAAGTTAAAATAATGAAAAACACTTGATTTACTGAATACGTGCTGATTTGTCTTTACATTGTTGATAATTTGTAATCTAAAAATAGGAACTACCTCTTTTTTGAGAAAAAAAATAATAATAATTCTACTGTTCTATCTTGCTTATGTCAGAATTTGGGGTGTTACAACCATTTTTTCATAAGCTTTTAGGACAATAGTGAACTCTACTGCCTAATAAGTAACGTATATGCCTTTTAGAGTAAAAAGCATTGGCCTCGATTTTCGGTGTGAATGCCATTAGCATGAAGATGTAGAAGTTGTCTGACTGATTAGTCTCAAATAGGACGAAACATATCTGCTGGATTTCATTGTTAGACAATATCCATCCATTTCTATAGAGTTACATTATGTGACTCATATTGTTTTCCGACCAAATATCACACTCATGCTTATATGTTACCGCATTGTCCATTTAGATTGTCTGCTAGCCAGTGTGACATCGTCTATGGATCTCTAACGACACTTAAGATTGATGAATATGATATTGGCCAAATGTGTAAAATGTATCTTGCTTAATTGTTTTTAGAGGTTAATACTTGATTTGCATAATACTTAATGTGAATTATGTGAAGACTGGAAGCCCACTTATTTACCTTTTCCTTGATTTTTAGTTTACAGTCTTTACATGTATTCTTTGGGTAATCGAATGCTTCTTATGAGATTCGACTTCAAGTTTTTTGTCCTTTTAGTTTTCAAGTACACAAAAATGTACTTACAACTAAGTAAATATATCTGTACATTTTAAGTGAGTGTTTATAAATCCGTTATTGTTTGACAATGCATTGTTTAAAGAAGAAATAAAGATAAGTTTTTTGTGGACGAAGTCAGTTATTGAAATTACAACCATATTTATGTCTAGTGAAAAGTTGTTTATTAGTCCAGTGAAAATTGAAAAATTTATCGTTATAGACTGTTCTCAATTGCGTTTCACTATAAACCGGAAAGAACTAGACAGAAAACATAGAATTTCTCAACAATCCACACCTATGACCTCATTTCGTGTCGAACTTTGAACCTTTAAGTGTCACAGAAAACACTTAACTATTAGTCCCAATCAGCTATAGTCCAGTCGTTGTATTCCTAATTTAATTAATTTGTGATATTCTCACAGGTCATTCGTATTAGCTGTCTAACTCCCACCATGAAGCGACTTTTCACTGGAACTTCAGAAAAAAATTTATTTGGGTTACTGTTAACCAGGTTATTATGATCAGTGTTGGGGTTGTGGGTGCGCAGTTCTTATGCTTCTATACTAGTACGAAACAGTCGTCTGGTGTTTCATAGTTTTCAGTCGTACCAAGTGAGATCGGTCTGTCGTCAATACAAACAATAAATAAAGCCAGTCTTTATATAATGATTTTAAGATGGTAAAAGTGTTTTTAAATCGCTCTTGTCTCAAAAAGGTTAGGTCCATGGTAAATTGAGAGATGACTATTGTTACTTTCGAATTCAGAGGTCACACATATACTGCTTAATTGCTCAGGTTTCTTAAGAGTACATTCTCTTATTTCATGCCACTTTTGATCTCATGTGTGTTGAATAATAAATATGGCGAGACATAACCAGAGTTGTTTCTATATTGAGCTACTTATATTTTTCCATTCTTTTTCCAAGAGTCACTTTGAGCAATGTTTTTGAGCGGCGTTTAAAACGCGGTTTGCACAGCTAGTGTAACGAGTCTCAGATAAACAATTAAACCTATGGATCTAAACTGATGCATATGATTTTCCAAATCACTTAATTTGATTGTATAGCCTCAATAAATAGCATCGTTAAAAAATTCCTTTCATTGAAATGTCTTGTTTTTACTACGAACCAAGAACTAAATGACGTAATAGATACATTATTGCATTTTATGAGGTTACCGTTTGTTGGTTTAAATTGTCTAAGTAGATGCAGCACCAGCACGATAATCATGATCAGTAAACAGATACTTTGTTATATGATTATAAACCAGACACCTTCACTTTACTTCAGTTATATTCATTCTATATCTTCTTATAGTTTTTGTATTCTACTATTCTTTCTTATACACATTTTCATTCCATCTCAAATTGTATCCTCAATGTTTAATTACTGTAGATTAATGTATTTTAAATAGTTTAGCAACATGCCAGGCAACCGTAACCTTGTATATGTAACCCAATATAAGTTATACTTATATATAACTCAGTACTTAGATGACATTTGTATTACACAATTCTGATTGGTTAATTGGTTATGTCGACATTATATCATGTATATTGATTAACCAATCACAGATGGTCTTAGTTTATTTAGTGAAACTAAAACAGTCGATTCATTCATCTATCAATTCACCTAATTCTGTATCTCTCATTCTCTTATTCATTTGTTTATTTGATATTCATCAACATACTGGATTGTTTTAACCATAGAGAAAAAAAAAAACTAAAATAAACATTTTAATTTATACAAACTACATAAATAAATAAATAAGCAAATCTTGTTAATTTGTACAGTTTTGTTTTGCTTTTCGTGTGTATGTAAAACGGTGCATGGTTACACAAGTGTATATTTCACATTGAAATATTCATCTATTTTTGATAAGTGTAAGCAAAGAACAAAGTAAACATCTATTCTTTTTTTGTCTCCAGTAAGTTACAATTTTGATTATTCATGTTCTATCTACTTTTTTTTCTTTTGTTGTAAAGTGTATATTTAAAGTTGTGTACATATAATTAACTTTGATTGTTAATAAAATGGGTTTCATATTAAAAGTAACTAGATAAACAGGATATTTCAGTCTTATTCGAGTTGAATTGTATTTTGAATAATTGAACATTAACATTTCAGATTGTAATACTGGGTAATACAAGATGAATTCCTATAAAAGGGAATATTAACTCCTTCAAATATACAAGCACTCCTTATTGATGAAGCGTACTAATTATCATGAAATTTAGTTTATATCTACCTTTATCCATATGACATTAAAATGAATAGTGATGATGATTTTAAATCATATAGACTAATAATTACGTTATAAATTCATCAGTGGAATTCGGTTAGTAGCACTAAGGGATGATTATAGTGATTGGTAATATTATACTGCTATTATTTATATGCTAGAGCTCCACTACTTCATCTCACGCATATTCTAACTTTACATATTCCAGATTTACTTAATGCTATTATCTGTAAATTGCTCTCTAATGCATCTGTATTTTAACCGTTTTGATAGTTTGATACTTCCTTGGAACTAAAACATTTTGAGCATTTAATTCTTCTCTCACTTATTACGGCTCTTATTGAATCAATTGAGGAGATTTTTCCTCTTCAGTGGGTTATTTACACAAACAACTATTTGTTTTTTGAATCCTATTCCACAAGTCTTACTAGACAGTTTAATTTTCCATCACTTCATAAATACCTATTATCAATATGAGTGAGATGAGCAAAATGATAAGATTAGTTTTAGGTCTTAAGTATTTATTTAATTGTTATTATTTCAGATACTGATTTGTAACTGAGTGTTTTCAAATTGCTTAATATATAATACAGTACTAATTGAATATCAGTTACTTATGCTACATTATGATTCATTCAGACACCTGTCTATGTGACTTAATGCCGACTGATTCGAATTGCCTTCCCCTCCACACACACACACACACACACGTATCTATGATATGATGTATGATCTTTCTAAGGTAATGTTAGGATAAAAGAACGGTACTTCTGACACACTTTTTGTATACCACAGTTTTCATAAAAAGTACTACATTTAATGTACCCCTCTTTTACCGGTTGATTGTTGAAGAAACAATAAATTCATACTTTCACTTACATGGATAAAATTATAAATACAGTTAATAACATATCTATTGAATTAGATAATATATTTTATAGGTTAATTATCATAAGGTATTGAAAAGCTAAACATCATACTAGAGGACTTACTGCATTCAAATTGTATATGATTTATACAATCACATAGTAATCCGTATATTTAATGGATATTAGACAGACAGTCAGTTACAATGTAGAACTTGGTACATACTTACATCATTACAAGTTGTCATACCCAAATTAGCAGAGAGAGATTAAATTGTCGGATCAGATCCCAGAGTAGAGGAGGCAGTCACAGAGTTAGTATTAGCGGAAAGGACTAGAGACTGAAAATAAGATTTATAAAAATATAATTTAGTAAAGAGAAAATTATAATAAGTTCAGAAACTTAGAATTTGGTGGAAGATAAGGAATGGATGCACCTGGGCCATTTTCAACGATTTTGAGCCATATCACCTAAAGTCTCTAACCAATTATTACGGGCGTCACGCAGATCCCAACCAGGTAGTTACCTATTAAAATCATCCATTTTCACTATATTTAAGTATTAGATTTAAACTTTTCCATATTTATTTTAATTTTGTCAACTGATTAATGCTATGATGATTAAAATTCTATATCAACGATTACTTTTCTAGTTTTTCTTTTTATACATGTCATTTGAATATTTTTTTCGAAAAACTTTCCTTTATCATTGAAATTGTTTATGCATAATTGAAATGTATGAAAAACTCTCTATAGTTATCTATAGTTCTCTTTAGAGAAGTTAATATAATCAATAATTGATTTTATTCATTTATTTGTTTATTATTTTGAAATTGGAGAGAAATGCCAAAAAAATAATTTCTCTAAAAATTCAATATTTTCAATAGAAATTTATTTATATTTTAAAAATAATTTCAAATTGTTTACCGAATTATTATTTTTTTTTCTTTGTTTTTCAAATGATCAGGTTAACATAAAACAGATTGTATATTGACAATCAATAAAGTGTAATATTTTGTTTACAAATATATAAATCACAAATTGATGAAAGTGGGAATTCTACCATTAGATGCCAACCCAGTGGTGCAGATGGTTAGACCTTCGCGTCAACCTGAAGCCCCTGGTGCGGAATCTGGGGTACGCACTGCTGAGGAGTTTCACACTAGAACGAAATAGCTGTCTAGCAGTACTCCCTGATTTTCAGTAGTACCCTGCCAACATCAATCTGTGATATATTCATTCAAATAAAATATACAAATCATAAATTATTTTAATTGAATATTTATCTCCTAGAAGTACATGATAAAGGTGAGAGATAAAATCACCTTAATTAAAATGTTATTCTTAGAATTTATCATGTAAATATAAAGTTATCCTTAATATGTAGTGCGTAAGTTCATAAGAATGAAACAAAGCAACAATATTAAAAGCATTTTTTTGAATCATAAGTATTTTACAAAATGTATCGTCAATTTTAGTCAAGTGTTTTATATTTAATGTGATATTTAGCAACTTCAGTCTAAATTTTCAAATAACATATAATCATTTATAATTAAGAAGGAGTAAATGAAAACTGAGTATGTAGAATATCATCAATAATTATTTTAAGCATACAGTATACATCGAACAAGTACAATTATGCCAAAACAATATTAAGTAGCGTGTATTGAAAGCATTGGTAATAAATAAGTGAATTAAATTTGTTCATGTTTAAATGAAGTTGAAAGTATATCCGCACTGCTTTGTAGGTATTAGTAGCATCAATTGATTGTCTAGGTAAAAATAAGTAATGGTTACTTAGTTTCCAATATACATATATATATATATATATATATATATATATATATATATAATATAAGTTTGCTTATTTTATAGAACATAGCTGTAGCACAATAAACCAAGCAGAGTTTATCATGGTTTTCATTGTTTACAAAATTTCCATTGTATCCAGCATTTTTAGCCAATTTACCCTTCACATAGCGATTGCGTATAGCATATTAAATTGTAATTATCATTAAACACTTAATTTTAAGTAATAGCTTTTGCTATACACGTTTTTTTATATAGTATGCTAGACTGTACTACACTGATATGCTGCCTGGTCATCGCTCTTATAATGATGTAACGGTCAGCGTCGCCAATGATGAACAACCCATTTGAGCTATATTGGCTGAAACGTTCGTTCTTTTAGATCTTATCATACCAAGTGTGTCGGTTGATAAACAGCAACACTAGAAGCAGCAAATTTAAGGTTCGTTGGCGAAGTCGTACTGCAGACTTGATAAAGGTGTGATAGCAACAAGATATTTTCCTCAGACAACCAGCATGACGGCGATTTCGACTTCTCACACAGGAAAAGTGGGGCAAGAAATGGTCGGCTTTAAAAATGCACACTTTATCTTACTCCACGGATTTCAGTTTCTGACATTAAAGCCTTAACACAACAAAACCAATCATGAATAAGTTGTGTGTATCTGGCCATAAGTTGTTATCAACTGAACACCGAAGTCGCACTCTCAGATTTACTAGACCACCTCTGATCTAGATTACTGTCAGGTAGCCTTTCATGGTGTGGACAACTTGCATATGACAACAGCTCCCATACTTCTAACAGCTCTTGAGGCTGGTGTAAACACGTTTAGATGAGTACAATAAAATGTTTAATGAAAATCGCATTCTCATATTCTGCTCTCACCTATGGATAGAAAGAAAAACTAGTCATTTAAATGCCTATATAAACAGCAGAATCACTTCATGCCTTCAGGTGACACTTAACTAATTAACTCGATTATTATTGCAAATGAAGCTTACTATGATTTTTGTGCCAGCTTATTGTCTTATGCTTTGACTATATCCTATATAATTTTTTGTTGTATTGACGACCCTTTTATTATTAGTTTGTGCCTTCGATTTTGAAGCATGACCTGCTCTATTCTTCAACTTAAGTATTATCATGCTCATCATCTTCCACTTTCTGCTTATAATTCATGTCTTAAGATATATTTATTATATGTAGTGGTATAATTACTTGATATATCAGTTAAGATATCAGATGTCTTGTGTTATCCCGAGTCGTCTACTGTAAACATGTTTGTGTACCTCAGCTTGATATGGTAAATGCAAAACACAAAGTTACGGATTCAAACAAAACATTTAATGAAAGTTACGCCCTAATTAGTATGTAGCACTCATCCACGAAATGTCAATAGAAAAGTAACCGAAAATCGTTTGATGCATCACACATATATTTATAGAACATTGAAAACGTTGCATATATAGATCTCAAACTACTACGTCACATAATACAGATTTTTCTTGGACGGATTAGTCTACATTTTAAATGTTTCGCAATTTTTTCCTCTCTATGGGCTATAATCAATATAATGCTAGTCTGAATAAGGGAATAAAGACAACATTTGCATAATAATTTGAATTCACTATGTTTCGTTACTTATCCACTCATCAGATACATACAGGATATTGATTAGAGATGACTCAAAATATTAACACACAGGATGAACATTAGGAATCGAAATGTTCAACACACAACTATAGTTTATCTGGAAAATGAATTATGAAAAATTTTAACCTATAATATTTATAAGGTAACTAGGTATTTATTACGTAATATGACATGCGTTTGCAAACTCAAGTGCATCAAAAGGATAGAAAGATGAACGTCTTCATGAATTTGTTGAACATACCCGAAGAACTTATGCCTGGGACTTCGATGGAGTGCTATCTAGCCGATATGTGATATGAAGTTGATAAAACAAAGGCGTTTGACATTATCAATTAACAATACGAACCGATTTTATTAAAATTCTTTCAGGTCATTGCAATTAGAAGATTTAAACCTGATCTTCGTATTCAAATGGAGTCATTGGTTAACCTTCAGTTTCCGTGGTAACATTCGATTGATGACCCTGTTTTCTTCTCCATCTTTTCATAACTCCATTTCAGTGAGTTCTGTTCTTACATTCCCATTTTGTTTCATATCTCCATATATATTCACAATAAGTTAGTGTTCATTATAACACCATCAAATGATATAAGCTGTTTTCTAGAACTGTCGTTTCTACGTTACTCGATTAAATTGATTTTACTATAAGCCTAATGAATCTTTGATCATTCAATTACTTTATTAACACTCGAAATTAAACTTCTTTACAATTTATCTTCTAAGTAAACTATTGTTGTCTACTGAACATTTCAATTCATAATATACACATGTATGTTAATAAATTGAGTCATCTATAATCAATGTCTTGTATGTAGCTGATGTGTGAGTATGTAACGAAATACATTGAATAATGCAAGAACGACAACATTTGCAGAATACTTTGAATTCGATGTATTTCGTTACATTCTCATCAGCTACACACATGCTATTGATTTTAGTTAATTCAAATTATTAATACACATATTGATTTTATCAACTGGATTGTTTATCTGAAAACATCGATCTACTGCTACCAGGGCAACTGAAGATTAACTACTGATTCCTTTTGAACACAAAGGTCAGGTTTCAATCTTCAAATTGGAATGGCCTCAGCAAATTTTAATAGAACCGTCTTATGTTGTTTATTGGTGATTTCAAAAGCATTTGTTACATCGACTTCATATCCCGTGTCTACCAAATGATGCATAATTGAACGGTTGCTTCTTTCAAGCACAGGTTCTTCGGGATATGTTCAATATATCGTAAATTGGCCCATCTTTCTGTCCTTCCAATGTACCTGCATTTGCAAGTACATGTAAACTGGTAAATACAATTGAATTCAATGTATTTTTCAAACATTATCGTTCCTGCTTTATTCAAATTTTTATAGGCAATAAATTGTATTTAAAAAAATGCTAGTTGTTATCACGTTATTGTACTTACGATATTGTCACACTAATATACGAGTATTATAATTGTCAAGTATTTGTGGCAAGCACCAAAACTCTACAGTTTACAATACACTAAGAAGTTTGTATGCATGAAAATGATAAGAAAGCGTTCACTATGAGTTTAATGAAAAAAAAAAGCTTCTATTGTTTATGTACTTCATTGACTGATCAATGACATGCCTTTCCTTTTTTCTTTTCATTAACTGCGTCAATCTAGTTATCGTACTTGTTCTTCTTTATTTTCAGTACGTTTTTTTTATGCATCATATACGGATTACTTATACAACAATAAATAGCATTTTATAAGATATTCACGAAACTTCCTCCCTACCCCTCCCGCTAACCTTTATATTTTTTCTCTACATATAATGATTGCGCCAAATTGGGATTTAGAAAAATATTAAATTTTCCCCACATTTCAAGTCAAGTCTGTTATCAAATATGATTGGATAATAGGCATCTTTACCCAAGGTAAGACGAGATAACTTAAAAAGTATATTGGACATTGAACAAGTAGTTTGTGTGGTAGAAATTGAAATTTTCAATGTTTCGAAACTTAGTATAAACTGCTTTTTTTTCAAACTACATTAGCATGTGTTTAAATAATACAATCAAATAAATTAAAATGATCTTAATTAGTGCAATCAAATTATAAGTCTGATCGTGTTGAAGTCATGTTATCACTTGGATCAAAGTATTACACATTAAGATACTTGCATGTGTTTCTTAATTGTGAATGGGTAAGGAAATGTCGTAGCTGAGGTGAGGGGAATTCAAAGATAATATATGTGCTTAAACATGTGAGAAATTTAGCCCATTTATTTGTAATAGTTTGGATAGATAGTTGAATACTGTGGGGTTTAGCGAAATATGAAATGCTTCAGCTACATGCCTTTCTTTGTAATTAGAAATACCGTTTTGGATAATGTAAATGTCCTTTATGTTATTTATTTTATGGTCATTGTAAATGGCATATACTACTATTGCTAATTTGATTTTTAACTTTTCAAGGTTTACAGGATTACTAGGAGGCCATTTTGTGTAGCTTCTGATGTTTCTTGTTACGAGTCATGATTTCTCGAGAAGACTCATAAATGTAGGAGTAATCACGATTAACACAACCTAACTTGTAAACAGTTTCATGTACTAGTACTAACCGAATCACTCTGAAGCGTATTGGTTGTTTTGTACCATGCTTAAATTGCATGTTGTTTTAGAAAATTTTGTAATTTTTCTGTCCTGTCATGGCGACAAGGTAGAACGACAGTACCAATCCATGACATTTCATTAGATTTATTATTAGCTATAACTGGCTCATTTCGTTTTTGTACATTTCTGAATTAATAGTCATGGGAAATTTATTAAATTGTAGGATGTTAGTTATATTCTTAAAATCCTGTTGTCCGTCTTCTAATATAATAAGTTTGGTAGGTCTTTCGTAATGACATAGTGCTAGTGAAATCTCACTGAATAAATGTACTGAATTGAAATCGAAGTAACGAACAATTAGAATGTAATGGCTTTCGATACATCGTTAGATTAAGAGTTCCATTTGAATTTCCTTTTATGAGATAGTCTATAAATGGTAACCATAACTACTTTGCAGTTGACTATTAATAAAATCTAAGCATATATATCACTTGAAATAATGGTATTTGAAGGTACAACATCATAGCTTACCATCGATTCATTATTTTTGACTATTAATTCTGTAATTTTTGATTTAAAGTCTTATTTATCTTTAATAATATTGAATACATCTTGTTATAGTGATTTAAGCATGTTACTTAGATACCCCGATAGCTCATACGTTAGTGTGCTGACGGATTCACCTATTGATCTCAGTGGGATATTTGGTGCACGATAGAAATGCGAGATTATACATGATTTCGGACATAGAGTAAATCATTATGGGACACCATTAATAGACTTTAGTTCATTCAGAAGTTGATTTGTCTCCAATTTTACTGTATTCTTCCTATTTGTAAGATTTTTTGAGTCGATAATTTAATATGGTTCAAAGGTAATACGTTCACAGACCTTAATAACAGTAGTGTTACTTTTGTCTGCTTTAGTAATTATTATGAATTTACGTTTTGTAATCAACGTAGAGTTCTTAGTTCTTCTCCAGATAGTTTAGGAAGGAGGTGTTTTTGTTTTCTCAAAATATAGGAAGCTATTTAATGCATTACATGAGAGCCTCTCTCTAATAGCTTTTCTAGTAAATGCTTTAGAATCTGTACATTTTTTAGGTTGATAAGAGATTTTTTGTGTACATTAAAATTCACTTCTATGTGCATTACTGTTACTACTATTTATGTTCCCACACAGTGTTAAAAGTTACATAAACGGGCAAATGATCACGATATTAATTTTTTTTGACATCAACCACTTACAAATGTAGCTATAATAACTCTATTAATTGTATCAAGGGCTTTTTTCAATTTGAAAGCAGTCAAAGACATGTAAATTAAATTCCTTGAGGTGATTAATAAATATTCTTTATCATTTTTGGATAATATTAGTGATCACTTTGGTGTGTTGAGCTTTGGCTAATCACAATATACAGAAAACAAGTAACTTTGGCTGAATCCACTACGGTAACCAGACATAAAGACTGTTCGTTCTATGCCCATACGTTTACCCTGATACTTCTGGTCCCTAAGCCTGATTGTATAACACAAAACAATTGAAACAACAACCGTAAACAAATTATTATTTTCGTATCCGTATATCGACATAAAAATTTTGGTCTCACAGATGACCGGTACGGAAAATAACATTCATATAAAACAACGACAATAATAACAGGATTTTGGAGGAGGGGGTGTGGAACAGTTACATAGTTAATTAGTTGTAGTTCCTGAATAGAAAATGATATGACAACAGTTCATAAATTTAATGGGTGGTTAGTGAGGAGGGGAACAAAATAGTAATAAAAGTAATAAAATATTCGATTTACATATGTCCAAAATAAATGAAATAGTTTTCTAAGAAAAATAGTTCTAAGAGTTAATTGTTCATCTTTATTCGATTGATCTAATGTAAGCTGGGCTGAATTGATCTTGTGCGTATATATTCAGTCAGCAATTTAAGGAAGCAATCTTGGGGCCAGAGGCAAACAGTCTACAAGTTAAAAATAAGGGAACAAAACAACTATGAGCAAAAGCCCAGTATGATCATCTAGAATCACTCATGTTCAAAATCGAAATTGGCGCCCGAGTACGTCGTGCAAGTCTTACACTAACATACTTCGATTAGAAGAATTTTTGATTTTTATTAATAAATATTGATTCAGTCTATTCTGACTGATTCAACTTATCTAGTGCCTTTTTTTCTCAGTTATTCATTATTCATATAGATTTACTGACATTATCCATATCAATTGATAGCTTGAATTTGTAATGATAGACAATAAGTTTGAGTATCTCTCTGACATTCATACAATTACTTTGAATCATAATTTTTACATTTTCCTTATCAATTTCATATCTCTTTGATTATCTGTTTGCATTAACATAATTGATAAGATATCATGTCTTCTCATTGCTTGGTTCTGTTTCATATTCTTTTGGTCATTAAAATATTTCTCTTTTCTACAAATGTCTTGCTCATTTTTAGAAAACGATACATTCAATACTTGAATTGAGATGGTTATTTTTATGAAGATTGATATTTTTAATGGATTGAATGCATCACAGATTGATGTTGGTAGGGTGCCGTTGATAACCAGGGAACACTAGACAGCTGTTTCGTTTTAATGTTGGACTCTTCAACAATATGCACTCCAGAACCAAACACCTGTCCACTGCTTCTTCGTTTTCAATGGTACCCTATCAATATTCAGTAGTGTTTGACGTTTATCGATTTTCGACAGTTTGTTTTTAAAAAAAGTTACCTTTCTTAATTCAAAGAAAAATGGAATTTTTATCTTGAATGTTAGGTTTTCTCTTAAATTGAATTCTTGTCTAACATTATTATTAGGTTAGGTTGTGGGGGGGGGAGAGGATTTTTGATCTTATTTTACATTTTCCTTATCAATTTCATATCTCTTTGATTATCTGTTTGCATTAACATAATTGATAAGATATCATGTCTTCTCATTGCTTGGTTCTGTTTCATATTCTTTTGGTCATTAAAATATTTCTCTTTTCTACAAATGTCTTGCTCATTTTTAGAAAACGATACATTCAATACTTGAATTGAGATGGTTATTTTTATGAAGATTGATATTTTTAATGGATTGAATGCATCACAGATTGATGTTGGTAGGGTGCCGTTGATAACCAGGGAACACTAGACAGCTGTTTCGTTTTAATGTTGGACTCTTCAACAATATGCACTCCAGAACCAAACACCTGTCCACTGCTTCTTCGTTTTCAATGGTACCCTATCAATATTCAGTAGTGTTTGACGTTTATCGATTTTCGACAGTTTGTTTTTAAAAAAAGTTACCTTTCTTAATTCAAAGAAAAATGGAATTTTTATCTTGAATGTTAGGTTTTCTCTTAAATTGAATTCTTGTCTAACATTATTATTAGGTTAGGTTGTGGGGGGGGGAGAGGATTTTTGATCTTATTTTACATTTTGTTCTTCTCTGTTGTTATTTTATTGAAATTTTAACATTTGAAATGTTAGGATTATGATCGATAGATCTAATCAACTTTGTTGTCAACTTTTACATCCTATCACATTTATGCCATATATAATTTGTAAGTTAACAATGCATAGTTAGGTTGAAAGCAACTTTATAAACACTAGCTTAGCTTGTATGATGTATTTGTTGCAGACTGATATTAGTTTCACACTGTTCAAGTGTCCTATGCTATGGCAAAATAGCTGTTTAGTGCTTCCTGGTTTTTAATGGTACCGTACCAACATCAATCTGTGACTCAACTGAACTTGATACTAATCTCCACAAAACCACCTTAACTTTATATTAGTTGAGATAGGGTTGTTATTTGGAGATTAGTTTTTATTTTTCATGTTTGTATTTACCACAGATTGACCTCAGTTATGTATCGTTAAGAACTAAAGGACATTAAACAACTGTTTAGTTTTAATATGCGATTCCTCAACAGTACAGACTTTTCATTCTATCACAGAATCAATCTCATCACCCGCAACATGTCTTTTGGCTAACTCTTAACTAACAGGTCCAGTGGATTGGTGTCCAATGATTGAATTTCCTCGTAGAGTTGTAACTGCATACTAATGCAACTGCTAAAACTTCGATGAAACTTCTGTCTAATGTACCTTTTCCTACATAATTTACATAGAAATCGCTAGTATATTAAAACACTATCATTTTTAATCTCTTTTGAAGTAAATAAATTATCTCTAATTTTCATTGTCCTGAAAAGTATTAAAAGAATTTTTCTACTATGCTTTTATTATTGTAGATGATAAAGGTTATTTATTGTAGATTATTTGCAAACAATCATGTATTGTTTTCTTAATTTTAATTAACTTCTAATTATATCATTTTCTTTTAACCCCTTTAATCTTTCAGAACAGGTCATCTTAAGTTACAGCACATAATGCTAATAATTTATATGATGATAGCTTTTTATACTTTACCTGTAAGGTCATGTTACATAACTACAGAAAAAAAGAATCAGTTGAAACTAACTATATTTTTTTTTTACCTTTTATAAACAATCATTTGTTTATTATCAGTTTGATAATATTGATATTATTCGTATTTCTTATTAGATATATTGTAGGTATCAGCTGAAAGTTCTAAGGGTATTGTAGACATATTGTGCATATTTTATGGATATTTAATAGTGGTTTATTGATTAAAGCACTTGACTTTCGATAACATCATTACGGATTCGAGTCTTACTTCATCTACATTTGTTTGGGTATTCATGTAGTATTACTAATTGACATACATTAAGTGTGGACGCAGATTGAGTACATGTATTTGCTTTCAGTAAATTAATTACACCACCATCACTATAAACACAGTCATTTCATCTAGATGAGTATTTTTAGTAGAGAGGAGTATATTTAGATCCACCTCCAGGAAGTATGATACTTTCTCACTTTGTCTGACCATCTTTATTAAACAATAAGTTCTAATAGGTGATAGTTGTAACAAAATGATTATTGTTGACTTACAATTCATCGAAACATAGAGAAGATAATGAAAAAGTTTCTACTCTTTTATTATTTGAATTAACCGACAACAAAAGAGATCATTTAATTTTGCCAATCATTGTCAACATAAAACCTGGCATAAATCTACATGCCACAAATTGTTTTTCACAGAACTTTGAATTTTTTAAAAGGCAATCAGTTATGATACATAAGAAAATGTGTGGATAGTGAGAATTCTTGATTTAATATTCAATTTTCATAGCACCCGACTCAGAAGTATAATACAGCGATTGTTAAAAATACAGTCTTTGACTGGTTCTGGACTGTTTTAGAAAATAGTTAACATCCTACCATGACTTCCCGGATGCACACTCTTTCCAGTTATATACTTGCACCGTAAATGTCTAGATAAATATACCTTTTGACTAAAGAAAAAATATCTATGTCTTCCAATCTTCTACTTTTGAAAACATCCTTTTAGAGATGCTTATCTCAAATCTTATACATTTTGATAACACGATATTTACTGACTTTGCCTTCCTTTGTTATTTGTTCCCATTTTATAGGAATTCCTTGATAGTATTATTATCCTTAGGATTGCTCATTAATCGATTCACACTAAGCATTTTGTCAATACGGATCACAACGCTATTTGGTTCACCAGCATAGGTTTTATTCACAAACTCAATAAATAACAACTGATTTGTTAATTGTATGAAACTAAATTGTCAACATTTTATGGATGATTACTACTGATAGAATTACTAGAAAATGCCTTTTAATATGGAATGCTTAAGCCACTGGACTACGCAGACTTTGTTCAGCGGTCTGCAAATGCTTACTTAAAATTCTTCAAGTTCTTGGTTCGATCTCTGTTGAGGAATTCGTTACTTGATGTCATTAAAGAGTCTAATACCAAGATTGAACTTCTGTGTGTAGTAGTTCCTGATTTTTATTGGTTGCATAACTCAATTTGTGATATCAATTTCAAAACTATGCAATCTCAGCAGCACTCAACCATAAGTACAAATTTCCTTTCTCATATTTTTTCGACAAATAACTCAATGAAAAAGATACAATTCTTGCTTATATTATGATAAATTCTTCTACTGCATCATGCTGTTATCAGAAATGTAAGCCATTGCAATATCAATGGCTTATATGAATAGTTTCAAGGTTTTCAGTTCATTCCTTCCCATGATCATGGATTTGGGGGAGTACGTTACAAGGAAAAAGTACCCGTCTAGTGCTTCATTTTTAACATTTAATTAACTTTTGTCAATCTCTACACGTTGCCTATACAAACAAAAATTATTTTTCTACTAGTAACTAGTTTTAATAGGTAATTCCTGTAGTGTAAATGAGATTTAGTGACTATTGTAATTCATCTATGTTGCTTTTTAACGATTAATTAGCTAAAGTTAGAAATTTAAGTCATGAATTATATGCCTGCTTAACTGACTGTAAGTTAAACACTCTGCAAATTCCGAAATTCATACATTCAATTATATTATGGTTCTATTATAGATACTCACTATTACAAAAGAGTCTCATATACTAGAATGGAATAATCGTATAGTGAATACATCATGTTTTCCAATGATTGTCTAGATAACTAACTTTAATCAGTTTATGATGTAAAGCTAATAAATTATTATTTTCGTTACTTTTTTTTCATCATCATCATCATATTTAATATTCATAGTAGTCATAAAATAATCGACACATTGACTGACGCCAACGCATAATGAACATATGTCACATAATTTACTTTTGTATCCATCTAGATTTTCTTCAGATAAATATTCATATATATGTTGTATATATATGATTGCCTACCCGTGTGTTTGTGTTTTTACGCCTTATGTTCATCTATTATGTATTACTATAAGTCATGAAATATTCAATTATCACAATAATGGTAAAACTTGTTAAAATAGCCTAGTTTATTACCTTTGATTGTTATTATTACTATTCTCAATACATTTGTACCTTTTTATGTTTCCTACATTATTAGGTAACTTTTTTGCAAACCTATAAATTCTCATAAATGCTACATATCCCCCCCTCCTCTTCCATATACACATGAATGTTTACAAACTTTAACGAGTGGAGATATAATCGACATGACTAGTTAGTAATTTATTCTCATGACAACTATCTATTTGAAGCTATGACTACTACTGTTATGATTGATATAAGTTATGCACTAACATCGATCTTCTGTTTTCAAATATTTTATGAAAGCATTTTCGTTAATGTGTGACAATTTATTAAAGCTGAATTATGTAAGTTTGTGCCTTTCAGTGGAATTCAATTTTCACATTTCTTCCATTTTAAGATTCATTAGTTAGATGGATATATATCTATCGCATCCTAGTGTTAAAGTTCACATTAAGATTTGCAGTTTACTACTGAATCTACAATTCAATTTTGATAAAATGGTGATGTATTACTATATTTATGACAACTGTGAACATCATCGGCATATATATATATATATATATATATATATATATATATATACTAGTGTCGCTTATACTTAAAAGCCGCGTTTCTCATCCATACAGTAGAACAGAAAACTGTTGTAACTGTGATGAACCCAGTTAATTAGTCTGTTCTCATAAAACATAACTCAGACTGACAGTTAAGTGACTTTATGGTCACATAGCACATTTAGATTTATCTACTTTTCATTACATATTATTGTGTAATATACGCTTCAAAGAGTCTAGGATTACCTCTGTCTGTTTGTCATGAATAAATGAATGAAGTATAGCCTATAAATTCTTCTCAAGGATTCACTTCAGTTTCTTTCTCTTTGTGTAGATATTCTAAATTTTCACTATTCTAGTAATAACATAATTTAATGTAAACTATATTGATAGTTATCTATTTATTGACAGAAACAAATTTGTATAATACAAAAGTGTTATTTGTGATTATATTCATTGAAGTAACTTTTCCTTCTTTTATGTTTGCGTCTTCTCCTTTAGATGATTGATAGACATCAGTGTTTACCAAGAATGAATATGAAATATAACAGGATTATTATTTATCATTCATCTAGTAATCGAATTGCATGTATATATATATATATATATATATATATATATACGTTATCCAATTGTGACATCATTAGCGTCTTGATAACATCTTTAAATAGATGTTGATTTACGGAAACATGTGACCATACGTTACTAAGAGGTAAATAAACATAAAGTAAACATAAGAAAAAGTGAAAATAATCGACAAATTAAATAATCTGTTCATTCATTTGTTACATTTAACTCAGTTGCCTATATGTATGTATATATGTGTGTATGTGTACAACATAGATCCTAGATCATCAATCCAAGTTGACATACATCAGCAGCACAGCAAGATTAACACCAAATTAATAGAAGTAGCAGTTACTTCAATGATGATAATACCTAATAAATAAAACAAAAAGAAAGAGTAAACATATAGAATGTGATTTAGGGAGAATGAATTAATTCGTGATAAGGATTGTATTATATAATTGTATACT
Organism: Schistosoma mekongi; assembly: GCA_034768735.1. Classification (NCBI taxonomy): domain Eukaryota; kingdom Metazoa; phylum Platyhelminthes; class Trematoda; order Strigeidida; family Schistosomatidae; genus Schistosoma; species Schistosoma mekongi. Next base: position 8,232,365 of record CM068312.1, on the reverse strand, counting down.
CATAATTTAAGGGAGGACAATAAATGAATACGCCTACGCCACTATGACTGTTTCTAAGCCGTGTCACTCAGAGTCCCCAGGCATTTAAAACAATTATTTGTTTTAATTTAACATCAGGAATTGGTCTGAATTAGGTAACCAGTGATTACTAGGAAGCACTGAACAGCTGTTTCGCCCTAGTATGAGACACTTCAGTGGTATTCATCCAAGACTCCACCAGTGATCGAACTCAAGACCTTCTGATTCACTACTAAAAAGTTTGATTCTCGGACATAACAGCTATTCGGTACATCCTGGCGATCAATTGTTGTCTAATTCAAACTTATTCGAGATATCAAATTTACATTCACCAATCTCCACAACAATCAATTATTTATTGACTTTTCAGTATTTTCACTAGATACTTTAATATATTTATTATTAGTTAATTGACTAAGTTAATATCGATTAATGTTTATAAATGGAATATAGTGTCGAGTAACCGAGGTAAAACAATCACGTTCGTACTTCTGACAATACTATATATATATATATATATATATATATATATATATATATATATATATATATGATCTTATCAACTGGAAGTACTTCTTGTCTAACTAACTTCTATCTTGTAATGCAAATTTTGTTTCTTTTTTATGCTGAAATGTCTTGAAGTATTTCACAAAGATCTTGTTTTATATTCATGAATCTGCATGCTATAACTACTATAATATTTAAAGTAATATGTCTGTTCATGTATACTTCATAATTGTCTGAATTTGAAATTATGAACTACTGGCTATCGTCAACTTAGTTTCGTATGCGTGTAATCATGATTTTTGTGAAATTTCACAATTTATTATTCAATTCTGTGTGTAGTTACGAGTGTCTCCAGCAATTAGTGAGACGGCATATCATGACTTTTAAAAATTTACTACTTTACATTCTGAGATAATTTACAGTTTATTAGTATTGAGTTTTCCAAACTATGTGCTTTAATTGTGAAGTTTTCATTGTTGTTCTTGACGTTCTCGTAATCAGTGTCTTCGTTATGTAGAAATGTATTTTCAGTTATTCCAGGTGTGTTAAATCAGTTCTTTTTTTCTTTAGTTGCTTCCATAGGTTTCATTTACTAGCACCCCTATTGACCTTTTTTGGTTAACCTTTGACCGTGCTTATTTTACAACATATTTCCAATTCTATACTCGAATGTAAAAATAGGACTGTAATGAAATCGCTTACATAGAGACTACAACTTAACGAATAATGGAAGCAAAGATTTGAGTACGTTAAGTAGACGACTAATTTGTTTTTGTAAAGAGAGGTAAACTAGAAAATTCTCATAAGTTGACTAAATGTATTTGATACCTAAACTTTGCGTAGTGCCGTAAAACAGAATCATATTCTTGTATATTTTAGTCAATAACACAGATACTTTATATAGTAAGTCAAGCAATATTGACCATAGATTAAACCATATTAATAACAACCCAAATACAAATACATAGAGTTGTTTACAGACACTATTCAGAAGAAGTAAAATTCGTTTAACTATTCTTACTACAGAAAAAATAAAAGAAATTCTTCAAAAATTGCCAGGGATTCGATTTACTTCCTAAAAATCAACTTTTGAAACCGTGGCTTTTATTAGAATTTGCTACTACAATTCTGTGACCAACCTTAATTAATGTCACTCACAGACCAACATGGTCACTTTGTTCATATTTTATAAGAGCCAAAAGAATTAACAACAACAGAAAGCAAATAGAATGTCATCTACAAAACAAACTATGCCAACTACGAGGAGGGGACATCGCATTTGAAAGGTGAATGACACTTTTACCTTTGCACTGAAAGTCCACACTACATAAAATAGGTACAGGATGTTACCACTAGGGACAATGAAATATTTTGAAAAGAAACTATCTGGCATTTTCACTCTATTTTCTTTCATACTCTGCTTAGCCTAAATAATAGTCTGAATAGAGAGTCATTGTTGTTGGTTATCATCATTTACTTTTGATTGGTAGTTTCATTAATATAAACCAAATGTTTACACTATCGTCATCATTCACTGACAGTAACATTTCATCGTTGAATTCACTGTAAAAAAAATTTACAATAGAATACGTGATTAATTCAGATTAGTTTACTTGTTAACAATAGAAACTCGTTATGAATAATAAGAATTACATTTCCGGTCAGTCGGTCATAATCAACACAATCCCTCTCATAAGTCTGCGTTAGTCCGAAATTCCTTACCACCACATCAATACAAAGAGATGTAATTAATGTATTGAATATCAAAGAAGTCGATATAGTATTAGTAGCAATTATCGTAAGAATAACTACATATTGCAAATATTGTCTAGAATGACAAAATAAAATAGTATGCATGAAAGAAACTTTATAAGAAGATAAATGGTCGATGAATTTGCACCATTGTGATATTCTGGACCACATCACATAAACTTCACAAATCATACATTGAAGTTATTTTGAAGACTCTAACTAAATAATTGTCACCCACTAATGTTATTTAGCTAAATATTCAGTGTCAACAACATAATCAAGAACTGTTCTCATTATAATTTACGTCATACTTTTGTCTTGATAATTAAGAGAAAATATTTCACTGGTTATAATAGTGATATTTAGTGTGTTCTACATGGTGTATGGAGACAGATGACAAGACTTTCCATTGTATTTTATCGTTATTTTCTTTAATAAAAACAGAAGAAAATGTATTTAATTACATTCTGTTTGTCATGTTAGCTTCCTCAATTCGAGCTTTGTTCGAATTTAATATCACGAACTGATCTAGTTCAAGCAGTTACTGAAAATTAAGGAGCAATAGACATCTTTTTCCTGTTAGCGTGACTTCTTAGAAGTGCGCATCTATATTCCTACTACGATTGGATCGAACCTACGACCTTCAGGCTTCTTGATGTACGATATATTGTGAAAACTCACTACTTGGTAGTTAAGTACCACACACTTGACATAGTTGAACTTTACTGATCGCAAGAAATTCGAATTCGACAATCTCTGCAACATCTAATCATAATCAATATGAGGGAAATAGTGATTAACGTTTTTAAGATAGTTCTGTAGCTATTGTAACAAAACGTAGCCACATTGGATCGACTATGTTGTTCATGTAGCAGTTATCAACCAATGGGATTAGACAAAGTGGCCCAATAAGTTGCAAAATTGGCATATGCTAGAAATATTGGTTCGATGATCTCAGTGTTAAGCGTTTACAGTAAAGCCTGAAGTTCTCCGATCCGATCTTTAATGCTGTTGTATGTATGCAATACTGACGACTTCAATATGATAATTAAATAACCGTCCGGTGCTTCGTGGTCTTCAGTGGTTATCTAACTGGATGTATTTCGTGATATCAAAGTCATAAATCTAACAACACCCAGCCTAAACCTTTTTTACTTATTGTGTAAATTTATTTCTACACTTGTACAAAACAATATTAATGATGTGTTTCCTAGAAAATACATTATTGCGTAAGCTTTAACTTTTTCTGACAAAGGCCGTTTCATTTCCAATCTCTTTGAACTAACAAGTGTTCTGTATACTCTTTGACCAAAATTACAAGTTTTATGTTAGACTCTTTAGATTGATTCATTGATGTATGATATTAATGCGTCTATTTAGACAAATTCACATTGTTTGGTTTTGTCTCCTGGTTGTAGTCCACTTAGTAATTACGATCAATGAGTGGCTCAGTGCCACAGACGAATTCACTTAGATGTTGGCTATTAAATTATTTTATACTTTTTATACCTATTATAAGGTGTTCACTTATATTTGGCTTGACAAATTAAGTGGAAAAAACCATGTGAATGTAGACAGTGTTATGTCTAGTTATTTGTCATTATAGTGTAGCGATCATAGTATACTTATGCATGATACGTGAAGTAGTGTGAAATACATGAATTTACAGTTACTGTAAGTACACCAAGCAGAACAGTATTTCTTTAAACTTAGTCTGCTTGATAACAGCCATAACTTCCAATCGTGACGTGATATTTAATTCATTCTTAACAACCTCCACAACACCCAGTGTCTTAGTTTACCATATTCATGAGTTTATAACTGATGGTAAAGTTAAATTTAGATGGTTTGCCGAAGTTAGTATTAAGTTTAGTTGACTGAATTTGTCACAGGTTGATGTGGTTTGGTTACCATTGAAAATCAGAACGCGCTGGATAGCTGTTTCATAAATTCAGTTATAATAATTAGCTTACTGGTGACTAACCTCACGATGTTCCTGAAGTTAGTCACTTGTGAGAAGTCGTGATTAGTGGTGTTCAGATTTATCGTGAGTGAACCAGTTATCACCATTGACAATGGATGATTGTTGCGCTATATATCACAAATTGATGGAAGTGGAAATTTTACGATTGGATACCGGTCAGCCCAATGGTACAAAGGGTTAAATGGTCTCCAAACTGAAGCTCCTGGGGTGGAATATAGTGTACTCACTACTGAGGAGTCCCTAACTAGACGAAACATTTTTCTGGTGCTCCCTTGTTTCCAGTGGTACTTTCTCTAATAACGAAGTCATTGAAAATGATAATTGTTCACTGAAATATATTTGTATTTCTGAATTTTATTTAAATAACATCAGATTTTTAAGTTTGTTCCTGTCAGTTTTATTTGACAATACCTAGAAAGGAAATTATGTAATAATTTGTTTATCATTATTGGTTTTTATTTTTCCGTTTTGTTCAGTATATTCTACTAACTAATCTAAGAATATTAATAAATCTAATAGTAATAAACCAGATGATATTTGTTTGAATAAGGCCCCCTTTTTTGGGTTTGCCGATTGTTATATAGTTGCTATTAATGATAGTGAATGAAGTTATTGGATAACACTTTGTTTAGTTGATGTGATTATATTGATAATAATAATCATAGTAATGTTGTCAACTTATTTATTAAGTATAGATTTATGTACTTGCCTTTATGCTATGTATTGAAATAAAGTAACTCGTTTACTGTTTTATTTGAGACATGTTATTTAAATATAGTTGGATTTGAGTCTTTTTATGGTTGTTAATCATATATTAGCCTGTAGGTACATTTATATAATTGACTAATCCTCAAATTCAATGAATCATGTATTATGAATGCAATCTACATACAAACATCTGACAATAGATACTGATAAACTACAGTCTTTAATATTAACAACAAAGAAACTCAAATTTCTAAGTACATAATTATTTTCTTATTTCATCATTAAGTGATTTTGTGAATAACATGAACTTCGTGACTTGTGTAATACAAACCTTTATAAGTCATGATTATTACATAAGGTTGAGAGGATGGGGAGGTGGGTTGAGGTGGGGGGGGGGTGAATAGAAAATCATCTTATATGATAAAAGCTAGTCATTTATTAGAATCAGTTGTTTGAACATGAGTTCTATGTGCATGTGTACTCAGCTGTATTAGTAATTGTTGATGAATAATGAACTAGATGATTAGAAAGAAAACTGCCTACATGGTTTTGTAATAACTAATTGAAAATACTTGTGTTTTACTGAACTATAATTCATAAATAATCTGAAGTATTTAAAAGCACGTTATACTAACTATATTTCGCCATTAAAACGTTCAAGTTTCAACCACTTATCCTTAGGCTCCAGTCTCACCTCACTTAATTTGGTTTAGGCAAGCGGTTAACGTCAAGTGTTCTCACGCACATAAAGTGTGACCGAAAGCTGAATACTATTATTTATTCGCTTACACAGAAAACATTGGTACTGATGGGCACTGAATAGATGTATGTACCATACAATTATGTAAGTAATATTGTGAAGGAGGAAAGGAAAGAAAGCAGCTGCAATCAAAAGTAGAACAGGAAAATTACATAGTAAGAGATATATTCTTCTTAGAAATACAGCTATTCTTCAAATATGACAATGCCACTAAAGTCAGTGTTTCACGATGGTAATATGAATTTAATTTTTGTGATTGTATCCGAATACATATTGCCAAACTTTAGCAGTGTTAGCATGATGTTACCACTGAATGTCAGGAATTTTTCGGTGATACTTATTACTGAACACATAGAGTCACTGAACATCCTCAGCTCGGATTTCATAAGCATGAAATCAAGAATGTGTATCGTCAGTATAATTTCTACAGTATGGTCAGTATATATTTGGGAAATATGTTGCATCATAAATCGACTGAAGTTGAAAATATACCTGAGGCTGATAAGCTCATTTTAAGTTTAGGTTGCCATACCCCATTAGCACAACGAAATCAGATTCGCATTAATAACGCGACGATAGAGTATAAAAATCAAGGATAAAGTGAAGGCGTGTGTGAAAGAATAATAGAACTTAAGATCTAGGTGAAGATAGGGTAACTACACTTATGATAGTATGATCGCTTCTGAGTCATGTCACCCAGTGTCTTCAGACATTGATTGCGATTATCATGCTCACCTCATCCAGTTAGTCTGCATTTGGATTAAGCTCACTTACTAGACAGGTTTGTGCACTTGTGTTTGAGTCATACTTTAAGTGAGAAAGCTGGTTGTGCCATTAGGTTGACCAAATCGAAGTATGTTGACTGGGGTATATTACATGTAAGCTAGTGATTGTAAGTCGTATGTCTTAACTGCCGATCTGCTGTTCATCAAATATTAAATTCTGATGCGGTGTAGATTAAATAGTATCGTGACGTCTGACGGTTGACTTTTTGATTGCAGATGGAACTCTGTGTTTACTCTTTTGACCAGTTCCATAGAATAGAATGAAAGCAGCTGTTTGGTGGCTTTTAGCCTTAAATATTCCTGTCCCCAACTGACGTTGGTTTGTGATGAAAATAATCTGATACAACACCACACTGCTCTTGAAAAACAAGAGTCTACACATCTGTCAGTAGCTTAGACATTCTATGTTTATCCCATGGTATAAACGGTGAATGAGAAATCACAAACGAGGCATACTATTGAAATTGAGCTATACCCTTGCCAAAGTTACAATTTAATGAGATTATACTTGTCAGTTTATACAAAGATATAAAATATATGATAATGTGATAATTGCACTTGCAGCTTCCTTCTTATTGTCTACTGATTTAGCATAGTAGTCAAGTCAACCGGTAGGAAGCATGTAAGTTAATTGAAGTGGACTCATAAATTATAATATACGTTGATATTATGAGTTTTTATTCATTTTTCTTGACTTATCACCGATAACAATGAGGATTGAACTTCTTAGTCTTTTTAAAGATTGTTCATTAACAATTTTTACTGATTCCTAGTCTGTCATAATCAATGTAGAGCTTAGCATGATTATGCGTTAGCTCAATTTACTATGCCATATTAGGTTGACAATATGAAATTAACAAGATGAATAACATTTAGATCTCAAGCAGGTGGTTTGCATCTACCAACACTTACTAACATAACAGGCAAATTCTATGGCTTGATTTAGCCTTTCTTAACCAATACATAACTTACTCCGACTGTAGAAAACATCATACTCCATGGTTAGTCATTCGTTGTGTTTATCCTAAACATCTCAGTTATTGAATATTTACAGTCTCATTAACCGATTTATCATATTAATTTAATATCCTATGTCTGATGGCATCGAACCACCTACTATCATAATTATTCAACCTGCATACACCTTCAACTTTCATAACCAAATTTTTCACATCCAGAAATTAATACAAAGCGGTTTTCTTGTTAGATATATGTCTGATGTGAACTTAGAAATTGAATTTCATTTTGTTATCTATACTGTTTGTTCATCTTCTTCCTCCTCCTTTCTGATGTAACTTATAACTAGTAAAATCAATAGAAATCATATGTATACTTCATAAGTCTGTGCATGGTTTTACTCATTAGTAAATCGAAGCCCCTGGTGCGGAATCTGGGGTGCGCACTGCTGGGGAGTTTCACACTACAACGAAACAGCTGTCTATCATTGCTCCCTGGTTTTCAATCGTACCCTGCCAACATCAATCTGTGATATATATTCAATCAAATAAATTGAAATTTCTCATTTCATTTCATATTAATAATAATAACAACATACATAGATTAATTTGTTCTTAGTTATCACCATGCAAACAGAGTTCTAATTATGCAGTTACATCTTTTAAGCCTATTACTAACTTCTTGTATTATTATTATTAGTATGTATATATTTCATGTTATCGATAAGCTAATATGTTTATTCAGTCTGATTAGTCTTCTTTTTTTTTTAATTCTCAATGTATTCGTTATATTTGAATATGATAAACTAGACTAAACATTTATTCATTCCAATTAGGGGAGTTTGTAGAGATAGTTAACTGTTTAATTCAATTTTGATAGCCTGGAAGCTTCCAGGTGATCAATGGTTGTCTGATTCAGATCAATTCGTGCTATCAAAATTTATTCATTCATTCATTCAACTAACATTCTTTTTTCTCGATTAAATACTTTCCTATCGTAATTGATCATTTAAGCCTATAAAGTTGTAGTTTACATTTTATTATTGTTTACTATTATGTCATCGTATTAGACAAACGTTAATATTAATAAAAATATTAATAATAATAATAATTTTAACTAACTAATGACATGATTTTTACAGATGACCGATTATTCCAATAACATTTAACAATAATCAGATGTTATTAACTGTTGTAAGTTGATCACAACATATTGTCTAGTCAGTTCTAAGTTGTATAGAAAAAAAAACACTTAAACAATGACCAAACTAAAAATCAAGGGTTATAACATAAATGGAAAACAAAGGCAACTATTAGGTCAGAAGTTTATATCTTACCAAAACTATTTAGGATTAGGCAGTGGGATAATATAAATAGCCTTGACGTATAAAAATGTCATAAAGCCAAGTATATGAATGTGTATTTTATAAATGGGTTACATTAAGTGTGTGAGATCAGTAGTCAATAATTTCTTTACTTGAAGACACATTTTATTAGATGAGATTATGAAGTTCATTTGCAAATGATCGTATTGTGAACTTACATAGCTTCTTGGAAGAACACGAATGTTCATTATTTCTAAATAATCTCCTGAATGTTGTTTAATAAGATTCCTTCATTCAGTTGATCATTACCAACGTTGATAATAGGTCATATGCATGTTGCTAAACAAGATAACATTAACAACATAATCATTGAAGAATAACGAATAATCAATCCGAAGTATTAGCGAGAATGTAATCCAAGTAGATGAGGTACATTGATTTGACCTAAGTTCTATTCTCTAGTGTTTTCAACTTCTGATCATAGATTGTAACTGTGTACTATTATTACCAACCAGATCAAACCGATAACCACTAGAATAATTTTTGTTTTCTCCTATACGATTACCTACATTCACTCTTTTTTCTTAAAATAACTTTAATTTCCTTATGAATTGAAAATTTACAATTCAATATGTGATATGTAGCGCGACGATCATCCATTGTCATTCGTGATAACTGTCTCACTCCCGAAAAGTCTGAACTCCACCAGTCACGACTTCTCACTAGGGCTTCACAAACATCCTGGAGTTAGTCACTAATGAAATTCCTCAGCAATGTGCACCCCAGATTCCGCACCAGGGGCTCCAGGTTGACGGCGAACGCCTAACCATCTGCACCATTGGTCGGCATCCAGTTGTAGAATTCCCACTACCATCAATTTGTGATATATATAGCGCGATGCTGCTGAGGAGTTCCATACTAAAACGAAACAGCTGTCCAGTGCTCCCTGGTTTTCAATGGTACCCTGCCAATATCAATCTGTGATATATTCTATCAAATAAATAACCAATCTTTACAAAAATAATTATCTCAATTTTACTGATTTCTTTATTTTACGTGTAATTTAATTCAGAAAAAGAAATATTTTCTGTTTAACAAAACTAGATTTTGTTCTACTTTATATGAAAAATAATTCAGAAATTTTTTTTAATTAATTGAATTTGTTACAGATTGATGGTAGTAGGGTACTATTGAAAACCAAGGAATAGTGAATAGCTGTTTCGTATAGTTATAGAGGTTCCTGAGCACTGTTCACTGTAGATCCCCTCTGCAGGAACTTTAGGTTGGTAAACGCTTAACCCTTTGTACTGCTGAGATGGTATTTAATGGTAGAATTCCCACTTTTAATTTCAATCTTTACGAATCACTTCAATTCAGAAATTATCACAAGGATATCCATCTACCGTAGTTTTTTTTAACTTATATTTTACTTAGGAGTGGGGACATTTAATTAAACTACTTTATTTCAAGAATACATTATGCACCACTGTTATAATCATTTATTAATACTTCAAGGAATGTTAACATAGATATGATTAATGAACCTGGAAGCAGATGAAATTATTGAGATGTGAAGCGAAGTAGTAGAATTAATATTAGCATTCAGAGTGAAAACTGTAAATTTGTTGAAATAAATAAATTTTGTTTTCGACAGAATGGGTAATTAACTTATAGATCTGAACCACTGATCTATTTATATTTAAGATATAACATAATATAAGCAAATATATTTGGTATGTGACTAACAATAGTATCCAGAACTTACATTTCATCTCTTTTGTGACTCATCGCCTAAATGTACATACCTTTAAGTGTTGATGTCAACACTGATTGTTGAATTTAATACATTCTGCTTGAAACTCACATTACATTATCTACTGAGCGATTGATGATATCAAGTTTGAATTTCAAATCAGTGTGAACATTAACTCTTCGATATGGCTATATTCAGTCGATAAGCCTTAAATAGGACGAACTGAAGGTTTTAGATTCCACTGCTAGCCACATAACAAGCATACCAATAACTTGTTAATTATTATTTCATTTATAAATACTGTATGTTCTCTGCAAAATATTAATATTTTAAAATATATAAGGTTGCAATAAAAATATTTATTCATTTTTGTTATTTGCCACAGATTGACTTTGGTTGAGTACTACTAAAAATCAGAGAACACTGGACAGCTGTTTCGTTTTAGTATGGGACTCCTCAATAGTGAGCACCCTTGATTCCGCTGGGGACTCTAACCCAGGGCCCCCAACGTATAGTGGCTTTTTTTGCTACAATCAATCTCAATGCCTTTGATGATAACTATCTCACTCCCGTTGTCTTAACTGCATCAATCACAACCTCTACTATGTACATCTTAAAGTTAGTCATTAGTGGGCTAATTATTGTAGTATTTAATTTGAGGTGGTTTTGTGGAGGTTAGTTCTGATCTTGTTGTATTTATTTAATCTCTATTGCGTACCACTGGAAACTAGGGAACTATATCACACGTTAATTGATGTTGGAGTCTCCTACTGTTAGATGTTAGGCCAGGTGATGATAGTTAAGCGTTGGTCGCAAGAACTGAAAGGCTGTAAGTTAGATTGCTGGCTAGAGCCATTCGTGTAGATTACTGGAAAATTTCATTTTAGGGCACAAGAGCTCTCCAGGATTTCAAGGATTTCAATAGTATTCGATCGAGATCAATTTGTGATGAAGTCAAAAACACATCATATAATATCTTTAACGTAAATTACACTCATATGCAGTAGCGCACAAACCAAAATGTGACGTCAGTTGGTAAAGTCGTTGACTATCAGTTTTGGCCGTGTTTCTTAAGCGTGAATTAATTGGTCAGGGTGTAACGTGTTTTCAAATTCAATTGTCGGAGATGTTAGAGTAGGCACGTTCTAGAATCAGTATTGATGACACATTTGTTGTCATTGTTTGTTCTTCCTCAGCTTCTAAGCTTCTAGCTTATTTTATATCTACCCACACTCATCCACTACCTCTCCACTCGCTTTCACGTATTCCTTTTCACATGTAATAATGTTGTAATTGTGTCATATCTTTTTCTCTGAAGCTCTTGAAGTTGTGTGTTGTGAAGTTGTGTTTCCAAACTCAAAATGCGCCATCGTAGTTATACAAAATGTAAGTGATTTGATTTAAGCGCTTAGGACTAATTAATTTCAGACAATATAGATGTATAAATCACTTCAGAGTTATAAAATTTATGGCTGAAAGACTACGACATGATACCTCCAGTTCATAATGGTATTTGTCTTCTTTTTGGTGTGAAATGGTTGTCAACCATGCATAGAAACAAGTAGATTGTGTGAAAAATATCACTGGGTATTTGTTTTGTTCTAATCTAGGAAATTTTCAGAATTTCGTGGTTGTTTGGCTTATCTAAGTGCTGTTTTTAACCAGTCGAGCCCACTCACTGCCTATCTCGACCCTCAACATTAGCCAGTGTGTTAGATTACACTGGAGAAAAACTAAAATTACTGACTGTTTATATAAACCGTGTTAGAAGTTGTGATCATGGTTACCGTGATCAACGGTTGAAGAAGTTGGATGAAATGCCTTAGAATATATAACATTCGTACAGATGTATTTATTCTATCTATTCTTCTACATCTTGGTTTTCTCTATTCGTTTCCTTTTTGTTTTGTTTTCTGGATCCATATACTAAATGTTTATTCGTTATTTTTATCTTTATGACGACGACTACTACTAGAACATTTCACCTCTATTATTGCTTATCTTGCCGTTTTAGTGGAATGTGGTGACTTGAGCTACCGCATATTCATTTCAAGGACGAAGTTGATTATGACGGATTAACTGACTAAATGCATTGATCATATACTACTTGTTCAATTATTATCTAATTAGTTAAAACATTGATTTTCTATTCATTTCTACATGAAGTGTGTGTGTAGGGCGGAGGGGGGTGCCATATTGTTAGAAAAGTCACATTTTGTAGTTAATGAAAAAGATAGAATTGTTTCGTAATTACATATTTGTAGTAATACATCTTACAAATGTAGTAGTTAAAAAATGTGATCATCATGTGAAACATACATGAGGTAATTCTATTCAATAATGAAGACTGACTAATCATGTTTACTGTTTGTTACAATCAGGTATGCAGATACAAGATACAGAATATTTGAAGAAAGACGGTAGGATACTTTGTTAATATAAGTTTCGTTCTAGTTAGCACTCGACAGCAACATGGTGTACTTGTAATTTTGAGGAAACAGATGCTTTCTGATGAGTTTGGGACTAAGTTGCTCACGATCGTTATCTTTTATCTATTCGACTGGCACTTTGTGGGACTGAAATGTATGCGTTGATTGATTAGTGAATAATCAACAATGTCGTACTTGTCAAGTTCCGTTTAGTACTGCTGGATTTGTATCGATGATCATGTCGTGATATAGCTACCAGTATAAGCAACTCGGTATCGCTTGCATTATGTTTTAATGTTAGGTGGTTGAAGATAGTTGTTGGTAGGAAAGCTTCCCAATTAGTACTTTCCACGTAGGCATATCCATAACCCTCAAGTGAAATGAGTGAGAGTGATTGATACTGATCTATGCGCTCACAATGAAACATCTGGAACAGTAGTCATGATGATTAGTTCATTAATAACTTTACATATACTGGTAAACTAATCATGATACTGGTTGGAGTCATTTTATTAATAATAATAATAATAATTGTAATCATCATATACATGGTAAAATCATGAAAATAGACCTGAAAACATGACTAAAATATACGGTAACTATATTATTGTTATTGGATGAAATTTGTAACAGTAATTATCAACAACGTTTTTAAAGTTGCATACGAAACAAAGGTCGAACATTAACAGTAGGTCACTATATATTTCTCATTTGAACTAAAACCTGATGCTCCTAAACATCATTAAATTGAGTTTTTAGTCTATGCCTGTGGTATTTCTTTACAATATATGGTCATCTTTAATCAAATTTCTTTATACATGCGTTTAGAAAACCTCTTATATGGAACCTTCTAGATTCGAACAACTTACCCACTATTGAGAATGACAGATACATGAAATTACTATGGTTTGAAATGTTATAACATGAATATTCTCCGCTATTAATGTGAATTACTGCATGAATATTTTGCACACTTTGAGACATAACTTCCATAATTCTTCGGAGAAAATGTTACCACTGAATTATAATCATGTCAAGTAACAGCCAGTTACTCACTACTAACAATAATCGTCTCTCAGTACCAGGAAGAAATATGACAGCTGGATTTTAATGGTTGTCTAAGTGAAGTCAATCCGTGTTGTGAAACTTTGGATCAATAATCTCGCTAACACCGTCTTATAAAAATAAACATTATACTTTCTAAGGATTAACTTTTAGGGTCAATTTCGGAAGTTTTGTTGCGAGGTTGTGTTTAACATACTTCAACTACGTCATATGTGAGTTAGGCAATTGTCAACAATAATGATTGCACAAGATTGTGAATTGATCGAAGTCAAAAATCTAACCTCATTTAATAGTCCTAAAGTTAAGTAGTCACAAATGTTACCTAAAAGAGTTAATCCTTAGTGATGGCTTTGTGTACATTCACTCCTACATCAGTGTCTCATACTAGAACAGTAATATTTAATTTTTAAAAGTTATCTCTAACTTAGATTAATCTATTACAGATGTATAATCGTTATTTAATTTAGCTTAATTTCTAATCACTTCATATCATTAAAACTAACATTCCCTTACTACTATTACTACTCTTTGTTTTTACTATCAAATGATTATTTTATTTATGTGATTTTCTTTGTTCTCCTTTCTTTCTCTCCACAACTAACTTCTACCTACCTGTAGAAAAGAAATAAACAATTAAAACAATTTGATATTTCAATTAGGATAGTTATTTTTGTTGAGATTGGTTATTTATTTGATTGAATATGTTACAGATTGATATTATCAGGGTACCATTGAAAACCAGGGAGTACTGGACAGCTGTTTCGTTTTAGTGTGGAACTCATTAGTAAAACACACCCCAGATTCCGCACCAGAGGCTTCAGGTTGACGGCGAACGCTTAAACATCTGCACCACTGGGTCGTCATCCAATGATAGAATTTGATATTTACATACCCCTAGTGATGTATTACTACTTTCTCTAATCTATCTTCATGTTTATTTCTTGATTTTCTTTTTTTAGTAACAAAATGAAGAAAAAACTTTGTTCTCTTTTTTTTATGTGAAATTTTTTTATTGATTTAGAAAAATGAATATTATGTGAAACAAACTGTTTTTGTTTGAAATAATGATTTCTTTTAATTATGTTATTAGTAACAATTAGATTAATTTATGAAGCATTGAACAATAAGTATTTAATGATTAATAATTAACTTTTATTTTACTAATTTAACTATTATGATCTTTTTAATCATATCTCTCTAGTTGTTTATTATGATGATGTTTGGAGGTGGTGAGATTTTAGTTACCTGAATATGTCTAAATTCTAGATTGAATAAGTTCTAATTATATTTAGATTACTAGTAGAGTTCAATCATACCAGTTGTGTAGCAGTTAGTCATTGGTGATAGACAAGGTCACTTAAATATAACGTGCATTGATTGAAGTTAGAAATGTCAACCATTTGATGCTAACCGTCTCAGTGGTTTAATGGTTAAGCATTTATCGCGAAATATGCAGGTCATAGGTTGGATTTTCTTGTGAGGTCATTAATACTTTCTTCTGAAGAGTTGTGTACTAGGATGAAACAGCTTTCTAGTGCTTCCTTGTTTAAAGTGGTTTCTAACCCTGGTCTGTTTTTGATACCAAATTCATACTGTGAATCAATTAAAGTTGTCAAACATGTTAATGATAACCAGTATGGACTGCCTTCCTTTTCACATTTTGCTTAATTTTGTTACAGACGTCATGTTATTGAAGTTAAATCACCCACTGAATATATAAACATTTGCCTAACTTGTAATTAACCTCTGTATGTGACGGTTAATGATTTTACTAAGAATGTAGTGCGTGATGCAAACCCATAGCTGAAGGTTGATTGCCTCTAGAGAGTTCTTTAACTACTTCGTTTTGAAGTTTTATCATCTCTAATCCATTATTAGTTATCAATACTAAGAGCGATTGTCGCTTCTGTATATTACTTATAATGCACGCGAAATGTCTTATTGTCTACCACTAGGTAATTATAATGCATAACAATCTTTGCCTTTTATTAATTCAAAACAATAAGACATGCATAGGTGACCACTGATTTCCTTGGAACCATAGTTAAGCATTATAATCAAGCGTAAAGTTTTGATCAAATTTTTAAATCTGACACGATTACTTAACAAACAACCAGTCCTTACTCCACTCTTATGGTGTGGTAGTTTAGTTGTTAAAGCGTCTGACAATTAGCGCCGTAAAAGTTTCAGTTTCAAGTCCTGTTCAATTTGTTTCAGTTAATGCGATTAAGTAATGTCATCAGACCCCGTACATGAAGCATAACTCAAAGCCAAGTAAACAAATCTGTACTTGTCAAATGGGTTTACATCATCAGTCACAACAATGAATCTTCATAATCATTATCCTTTTTGTCTACTTTTTTCGCTCTAATTGTCAACCTTATCGCATATATAAGTACTAAGTGATATCGTCATCAATTATTCTACAATTGATTGTTGTTTCTTCTCCATTTATTCCTATTCAATCCAGTCTTGCGTGTATTTCACTTGAATTATTAAGGCATCATTCGTCTTCTCTAAGTCCACTTTAAATTATATGCTAATTCTACCTAGACCACACTTTTTATCACTCTACTTATATATATATATATATATATATATATATTATTGCTCTCTACTGTCCTACTCTTTGCTCTTTCCCATCATAAATATACATGTACGTCACTGGAATACGATTGTTAAGTTTCTCCTGTCTATTCAAACATCCATCATGGCGTAATCACTCCTTTATTCTCATATATTTGCTTTTCCTTTTTTACATGATTTGCTCCCTTCTTTGTCCTAATTATGTCGTTATTTGTTTCTTGTCTTATAAAGAGTGTGTGTGCTTGCTTTGCGCATACGGCAGATGTAGTTGCGAGTAACTAATTAAATAAAGATGGAAAAGTGACATTAGTTACTAATTGCCTTTACAATGCCTTGCGGCATTTTCCCTTCTATCGTCATCACCACAGTGTGCACGTTATATATATATATATATATATATATATATATATATATATATATATATATACTAGACCAGTTAAATACTATTCTTGGTAAGGACTTCGATAATTCTGTTGTTGATTTTCAGAAATGAATTTTGATTAGTTCTTGTTGAACTATATTAGTCCTGAGCAAGCTGCCTTGATATGACGCCATGTCACAAGTTTTCTTTAAAACTCAATCGTATTTTGCAAATGAAACTCAAAACTTACTTTTCATGTTATTTTAGATGCGTTATTCATTACCTGACATATACCAGTATTGTTAATCATCACATTCAAATTTTAACCCGCATTTTTTGTTTCAAACCGGCCTTGGGTTTTAGTGTATACACCAACACCGAGGTGTACCATTCTCTACTGCCTGCATTTTGGATTATACTACTAGCTATAATCCATTTATTTTATAATCAGGTTTTCGGTAAATTCTGACATTTTCATCTCCTATTATTATATTAACGACATACTTAAAGCCAAAGCATTAGATTTTCAACCAGTAGATTACAGGTTCCACCAATGCTCCAACGACATTGGTTTGATTAACCTATCGTTGTATTATAATGAAAAGTATAAATATTGTGAATGTTGAAGTCTTTATTTTAAATTAGAATCATCCACTTAGTATCAGCAAAAGTTATTGTGGTAGGGTATTCGTTTTCGGGAACTTTTAAAAAGTTGCAATTGGAAGTCATCTTGACATTTTTTTATTTAATCTACCATAAAATTACATATTTTTTTAGTAATATATATATATATATATATATCGGTCAAGTGTGATGAATCCCTTGATTTTATGTTATAGCAGTTAGTCAGTCCCTGTCACTATATGCGCAGATGGTATGGATATGGAGTTACATCACAAGTTTTATTAAAGTTTTATTTTAACTAGGCACACGAAATCTAGGATGCCCAGTTCATCCTATTTTGAACTTAGTAGCATAGTTGGATGTTTCATATATGTGTCAATATTACTGATATTTGGGCATGCGTACTCACATCATGATATAAACTCAGTTCATTCACTTTAAATGTACGACACATTAGCCACTACTGAGCTGTTGATTTCTAGTAGCCACCTACTCAAATGTATTTATTTTATAAAAGTTTGTAAATTACCGTTGTTGATATCCCAGAATAATAAAACTTGCGACTTAATCTTATTCCAAAGCCTTTCATTCAGAGTATCAGCGTATAACAACATTAATAACGAGATTATGGAAACCCTTACACACTAAATAGATATACACTGCATAAGTAAGTAGCTGTCTGTATGGTTCGTTAGGCGTCTTTAGAGAAAGTTACTGAATTCTAGTAACAATACGCATGTATGTATGTATATGAACATCGACAATATTGACATATGAAAGATACACCCAACTGACACAGCATACCTTAATATAGTGAAATGTACCCCTCGGATTACATTATCAGCCTTTTCAAAAATCTTATCATCATTGTTCTTCATATATATTCTAACTAGAATTCTCTAAAACAAAAGTTATTTCCATAAATTATGCAATATAACATACTACACCATACATAAGTTGTAGGTAGCTAACTTTTGTAGAATGAATATTGGTATATTGAAGTACTTTACCTAATAGTATTCCGAAAATAAAATGTTCAATCCTTTACAATTGATCTAAAGAAATTAGTATGCTTAATATAGTGATTGTATTCAATGATTTTGTCTGTCCATAAGTGGCGATTCATGTGATTATCGTCAATAAAAGAGGTAAGGGATTAATGAATGAGTTGAGGAATTAGTTAGTTGTTTAGTTGGAATTAAATTTGTCGTTGTTCACTCTCTCTCTCTCTCTATTTCCTACTCTTTTTCTATCTCTCTCTACCTCCTTCTTTGCTTAGCTTATTGATAAACTTAATATTATGAAGTTAGTGAGATTAATAATAATTAGAACATGTTTTTAGTCATATATTCAAAGTATTCTAAGATCTATCCATGAAATATTCGGAAAATATGTTAACAAACAATTCTTTCTTTCAGTAGCTTCATCATCAGTCTTCTACAGTTATAAATCCACGAATACTATGTTGCATAATGACAAAAATAAGGCAAATGTAAATAAAAATATTGAGTGAAATAGACAATTCGACTTTTTTTTGATAGATCTTTTTAGTTGACTCGTTAGAGCACTGTTAGTAGCATCCACTTTAAAATGAAGTCATAGGTAAACGATTTTCTTGCTGATCATGTTAATTTTTTTTTGCCTTATTGTTCGAGCAACTGTTTTTGATAGAGTTAATTGGATCTGCGTTTTTCTATAGAATATTTTTTCAATTTTTCTTACCACTTTATTCATATTAAATTCTGAAGTATTTTACTATTAAATACAACTCGAAACAACATTTATCCCACCTCTTCTTAATGAACTTGATTCTATTGCATCATGAAATGTTTCTTTTTTTTTAAAATCAATTCTAGCTCAGTAATTTACATTGGTCGATTAATATGCAGTGATTATTTGGATGTTCATTAAATCCTTTATAGTACTGATCGTATTTTATCTAGACAGTTGTAATATGGCTACTACTCTAAGTCACTCAATATCACTGACACTTTCATGAAATGGAAAGTGGATTGGAAGTAGTCATCAAGAAATTCGGGGCCCAAGTTTCGTACTATTTAGCACTCGTCAGCAAGACGTACCTGCAATCATTGAAAAACTTGTGCTCCTTTACGGATTCAATCCCAGGTCATCAAGTTTCACAGTTTGCAACCAATGCCAGTGAACTATTCGGGCCATGACTGCGTCCAAGTGACTGACCCAAGTAATCAGGGTGCAAAAATTTCATTAAAGATCGTAAGTACGCCTTACTGACAAGTGTAAAATAGGACAAAACCGAGGTCCAGATTTTCTTACCGATTGCTCCTCCCAATTCACCTGTTCAGTTCTGTAATTTTACTATCGTTAGCATTGTTCATTATGAAATCACTTAGTTCTAGTTCATAATTCTAGACTGTCCTTCTCTTCATCATATATTCGTAATATTTCCTTTTGCTACTTAACTTTATTCATATCTTTATTACATTATGCTAACATATGTCAATAATACCTTCAAACCTCATCGTTCATAGTAACTATACTCAGCCTTCTTTTTATCTTTGTTTCTGTTGAAGTAGTATGAATAATAAGATGCACTTCATTGGAACCAAAATGAGTTTCACTTATTCTGTTCAACTCGTTGTTCATGATCTATTGATATGAAATTGGTTCACCACTATAAATTTACTGATCTGATGGCTTAGTGTTCATTTCGAGACCTACTAGTCCCACGTTTATTGATTTGTAGTGAAGTTTTGGATAAACTCTACCACTAAGTAGTCATATTAAAATGAAATATCTGTATCTAATGCTTCCTGGTTTATAATGATTGTCTGATTAAGATCAGTTTGCAATGTGAATGAAATTCATAAAATCAAGTCAATTAACTGTTTATAGGTGAATGCATGTATCATGCGTTAGTAAACTGAATTTTAAATTTTCAAATTTTACAGACTGTTACATCATTCAACCAATATCTTACTTTAATGATGATCATTTTTGTTTTATCATGTTACATTTGCCTGTCTGATTCAATTTGTTAGAAAAAAACAATTGTTTTCAAAACATTTTCTGCATTTTGTGCTTTCAATGACATTAAAATGGATTAATTTCATGGTTATCAATGATAATCTTTGGTTATATATATTGATAGATAGATAGATAGATAGATAGATGATTAGGAGTGGAATCCTAAAGAGTCCCTAGTAAGATGAAGCTTCCTGAATTTTAATAGTAGTTATAAAATCTGTTACAAGATGACAATATTAAGTGAATACAATGAAGATGGCGACATTTCACCAATGGTATTAAAATTGTCTTGAATTTCAAAAGCAGAATATTAAAGCCCTTTACTAATATTAAATATTGTAAGTCTAATGATCGCATTATGTATTCATGTTTCAGACCAAACACAATTTTATTTAGGTTAAATGAATTTCGTTGGTTGGATGCATCACAGATTGATGTTGAAAGGGTGTCACTGTAAATCAGCTAACATTGGACAATTGTTTCGTCCCAATATAGAACGCCTTAGCAGTGTGCACTCTAGATTCCGCCCCACAAATTGATGGAAGTGGGAATTCCATATTAGGATGAAACAACTTTCCAATGTTTCCTGGTTTTCAGTGGTACTCTACCAACATCAGTCTGTGAGGTATTCAATCAACGTAAAAAACCAGTCTTTGCAAACCGTCTCAATTCAATTAAATAAGTTTAGTTAAACGGATTATGTGGAATATTTTACATATAAACATTTTGTTTCGTTTCATTATGCGTTTTATATTTATTATTGTAGGGGTAACTTTTGTGTTATGCTGAATATTGTTGTGTACGACTTTTTATGTTTAAAATGGGAGTTGGTTTATAGAAAATGTTCGGTTTTGAACATTGAACCCTTGTCTTATCCTATTAGGTTACAAGGCATAAATGATAAAATGGTTGATGTGAATGCGAATCTTCCTCGATTGAGTTGGTTATGACATTTATTAATTATGTCTAATCAACACCTTCCCTGATGTACAGTGTTAGATGGAGTAAGAAATTCCACTGTCGGTTGATCCTAATAAAGCGATGTTAGAAACCAAGAATCTGTTTTGTCCAAGTATGCGACTCCTTTATGTTTGTGAAAAACCATGGTCTTACTGAAGATCGAACTTAGGAATTTCAGGAATCTCAGTAACAACTTCTAGTGAGTCAGAATATGGAGTAGGTTGGAAATATGTTAGATTCATCAGACTATGAAGTTAATAATTATTGGTCGGAAATATTTTAGTGGATTTAGATTATCTGATTTGGATATGTGCGTTTGACTGCTATCATTGTATACGACGTTAAAAAGCTGGTTACACTGGCACATATGCACACGCTCTTTGTCTTTGAGATTTTGAGGTTCAGAAATGTTTTTTAAATTTACGATGTTCTTGTAGAAGTTGGTTTTTAAATTGTTCCCTGTCCTCGTCACAGACCTATCATTGTTTGATGCCAATAAAAGGCGAGGAGGATTTCTGGACAACTGCCTCGTTTTACTATGGGACTCTACAGCGATGCTTACTCTCGTGATTAGGGGACTTCAGTTATCTGGTGGGTGAGACATTCATTTGCAGTTGCACTATACAAACGCTATATCGTGCAGCCAATTGATCGAACAGGAAATCTTACCGTGCAATCCAGTTGTGTTGATGGTTAAGATTTCCATGCAAGACGTGAATTTTCTGAAATTGAGTTCTATTTGAGTCATGGGTGTGCACTCCCACTAGGATAAAATAGCCACCCAGTGTTCCTTAATTCTCATTTGTATCCAAATAAGGTCGATTAGTGACGAATACGGATAATAGATTATTTTTATAGCGTAAATTAATTTTCTTTTTACCAATTACTTCCTTCACTCCTTATCATTTGTTTGCTGTTGCTGCTTTGGTGTTGTTATGACGCAAAAAAAATTGATCGGTTGAGAAAAATGCATATTGGGTGTTCCTAGTCGATGAATACGCGTCTGCCCTTTCCCCACTCAGTCCCAAGTCAGAGATAGAAGAACAAGACGATAGACCAACCAGACAGAATCAGAATCATCTTATATTTCACACATCCCTTTATATATACATAAAACCTGACCACATAGTCAGCCAATTAGAAAACTAGAAATTATGCAAAATAGAAGTAGTAGTGAGTTTGGACCGGAGTACGTATACACAATTGACTAACCATAGTTCATCAATAAGAAATGATATAATAACAGTTAATGTGTCAAATGGGAGGATAGGATAGGAGGAACTGAATAATAATAGGAATAAAATGTCCACCTAGAATACAACCAAAAATAAAAAAATAGTCTACAAAACAGCAGTTCCCGAAGATAATCAATCTTCTTTAGGTGCCCAGCATATCAGGTATACAACCTGTTAACTTCACATGGTTGTACTAAGTAGTCAGGCAACCTCTACCTATAATATATACCTGCCAATTCCTATATTACTTCTGATTAGCTAGTGATTTTGGTTATCTGGCATATTATCAAGTAATTTAAGCAGTAAAAATCCACTTAAACTAAAATCTAGATACTATCGACTCAATATATTTGATCAACTTAAACAACATTTCTAATGGACAAAACTTCAACTGATCGACTATTTAATCATACGGAATACAATGATTAACAACGATTAATAAAAATAGTCGATAATTACATATGTTCTGCGATCATATGTATTTTGGATGTATAATTTTTTGGTGATAGTAACTTTTATTATTCTCATACTCAATATGTTATCAAATGAAGCACTAACTTAACTATTTAAACGATTACATAGTTGAGTTGGAAACCTGTACCATTTATGTACGTAATGAATTTAAATCTTCACAGTTATTGATAATTTGGACTACAATTTTACCAGCATCTGTTGGCGTCTGAGGAAAAAATAAACGTTGAATTCAAGTTCTAGTTTGTATGTTTGTGAACATTAACATTGATGGGTACATCTAACTGACTGATGATAAATCTTAGAAATAGGCATTTTCGAATCCATCACTAGTTATATTAAGATTCTATCTACATCAATTTCAGTAGCTCATTAATAGTAGTAGTAGTAGTAGTAACATCGCTTAATATATGTTATTTACTGATGACTCTTTCAGTTGAACTTACTGTACAGCTTGCTATCTGCATATTAGTTTCCCAAATACCAAATACTAGTTTCAAATACTAAAAACCACCCAAGTCATGAGTCAAATAACAGAATAGCTGAAAAGTCGCCCCAGTAGGTGTCAAATCATATGTATTTTTAGTGTTTAGCCTATTAGAAACCACCATTTCAACTCATCCAATACAAGTTCACGAAGTTGTGTAGTCAATCAGTGAGATGATGCCATAACAAAGCTTATAGGAATTCTACTGAATAAGATGAGCAAATTATGGTATGTCTAAAAACGCTGAAATAGTAGTATTCAACTACTTTTAGTAGTGTATTTACTTTATTTATTGAAGTCTGGGTAGTACTAGATAGTAATGGTTCTTTTTAATTACTTCTAGCGATAACTTTAAATGTGAAATCCAATGATTCTTCCATATTGCCCAAACTGGTGTTGGTGAAACAGTATTCGAACCTGAGACTTACTGACTGAAAAGCAAACACCAACTCTACTGAACTAACGTTCGACTAAAATGAACGTTCTTCACTTCAATATTATTATCCTATTGTGATAGTTTCGAAATGCTATTTGTATCTAACTATTCTTTGCCACCTTCTTTACGTTTCAGAATATTTCGATTCGATGTCCATTTGAATCTCGAAGTCTGTATACTTGCAGTATTTTTTGACTGTTGTTTTGGGTTACTTTTCCGTACCCCTGTTTAGATTGGATATTACCGTACTGTAATTCGTTTTACTCCTTTTTATGCAATCAACTTACGAGACAGATTTAAGTGTAGAAAATTATATCTTTGAATGACAGATAGAGCACATTAAGAACTAATCTTGTTAATTACCTTATTTATTTCAATTTGTAAGTGGTTATTGTCACTACTTTACTGACTGATTATGTGTATCTAACTGGGTATGTGTACGAGTGTATATGCATTTTTAACTTTTTTTCGGTGTATATGGGCGTTTTAAGTTGTCGATCACTAAGATGAATTCTATCATCAATATTTATAATCGTTACTTCGCTTGTATACAATATGTTGACTGCTGTTGAAAAAGAAACCTCTTTATTACCATGAATGACATGAATTAGAAAATGAATAAAAACTGCTAAACAACTGTTTGCTTCTTGTTGGCCGGATAAACGTGAAAGTTTTGCAAATATTTTGATGTAGAAGAAATTCTCAACTCTTTTCTTTCTCCTGTTTCAGTTTACATAGCTGGTGGATTACTGTTGGGTGTACTAAATGCTCAGTATTGTGATTAATAAGAAGGGATTCTTCACTTTATAGTTACTCCTATTGTAGAAGAATACTTTTTTATTTTTGAGTCACCTGTCAAAGAAACTGGAGTAAGCGTGATTTTGATAAACAAACGACAAAGTGCTTAAAGGCTTTTATTGTAATAGTCCTTGACAGATTAACTATGCACCTCAGACTGTCTTCTTGGATGATAATCTTCAGAACAGGATAAAGTGTTTTATTTTTAAACCACTTTTGTTTAACGTCTGTCCTCTAGTTATGAGAAGACAGTAACGCTATCTCCGACAGAATACTTTATTCCTATCGCAACAGTTTTACAATTACACGACCAGCCTGCTTGGTAATTTTAGGACCTAAAGAATAAGAAGACATTTTCATATTCGTTTAATCGATGGCTGCTGTACATTAAGGCATAATTTTCTATTAAAGATATCACTTTAAGAGTCTAGTGTTATACAAAACTATCTTCTATAAATATGTCAGTGTAGCGCAGCTTGATATGACGAATATGTTTATACACATCTAGTGAAATTTAGAATCTATAATGAAATATGCAGTGTAAATTGCATTTTAATATTTAGTACACATCCATTACATGAATAAAGTTGATGCTATCAGGATACCATTCAAAATCAAGGAGCACTGGACAACTGTTTCGTTCTAGTGTGGAACTCGTCAACAGCGCATATACCGAATTCCGTCCTAGGGACTTCAGGTTGCCCTCTGCTAACATCAATCTATGACGTATTCAATCAATTAAAAATACGAATCTCCACGAAAATAACCATGTCAATTCGAATATGAAATTAATCTCAAATACAACATTCATTTAGTTAGCATTGAAAACGTTGAAATTAACCTAAGCCCATATTCGTACTTCTATATGTATTATGTGTAGGAAAGAGAGTAGAGTTTTGATATGCCGGTTACCTAATGAAGGTTGATTATCTTCGAGAATTGTGTTTTAGAACATTATTTCAATTATTATAACTGTGGATAATGTAAACATCTCATTTCTATGACCGTTACGTTCCCCTTACCCGGTCCTCCCGTTTAGCGTATTTACTCTTAGTTTATTGTTTATTACTATGATCTACAATCACTTAGTTGTGCATAAGTTGTGTCCCACTCACTGTATTTCCTCTGTTCTGCATCAATGTTAGATTCTTGATTGATTTACTGTGTGATCTGATTTTGTGTATATATAAAGGCATGATTAAAATACAATACATTCTCCGTTCCTGATTCTGGTTCTTCTATTATCGGCCTGGAGGTGAGTTGGCTTAGGTCAGTCGAGCATTATCAACTAGGCATACCTCATTGGCGTTCGCTACAACCAACCAAAATCTTCCTTTCTCCCGTCATAACGAGTTTAGTTACTTTTATTTCCTATTCTAACTACTTGATTTTTTCTCCGTTTTTTTTTTCGTCATCAAAGTATGTATTATGCAATTAACATAAGTTGTTTAAGTTTTCCTCATTTATTTACTTCTTCTTTCATACTTTTTTTCCTTGTATAATCATGTGTTAGTTGTATTCATTATCACTTTCATTCATAGTTCATTTATATAAGAAGTTTTCTTTTATGTCTATACATTTTTATAGACAATGTATACTGGGAAAGATTTCTTTTCTAAGAAATAATCATTATTATCCCTGTAAAAAGGTGGCCTAATTCTTATCATGAAGTAGTTTGATGAAAGTAAACTTTGCTTAGGAGTTTCATTGATTCAATAACTACGTCTTAGGTATTTAAAGCCACTGTTAAACCATTCAGAATGCAAATGATATAATTAAATGCTTATGTTATGATGTGAACTATAACTTATCACGGTATCCGGTAACAATAAACAATACTGGAAAACTTAGGCACCATGATCATTGTTCTTTTGCTGCACATCTTTCCCATGAGTCTTTGTCTTCAAGTAGGATAGAAGAACACAGGATAGGTTAGTTAACAACCATACAATCAAATTAGATTTTATTTATTTATCCATATACGTACAAAACCTGATCGCACAGCAAACCAATAAAAAGAATAATGTTTGTACAAAGGAAAAGCAATGATGACTAGGAACTTAGAGAACAGATGCATAGTTAATTGGTTATTACTACTGGATAAAAAATGGCATTATAACAGTTTATGGATCTGGTAAGAGGTTAAGGGGATGGGAATACGATAGTATAAGAAATAAAATAATTGATGTGCATGTAATCAAAACAGACGAAATAGTCTTCTAAACGACAGTTTCGTTAGTTGGTTATTCCCGTTTAATCGTTTGTTGGGACGGCTCCCAGAAACCTCAACGAAGCCACTAGAACCCTTGAAAGAGAAAGTGATATTCTATCCAACCACTGATCTCGACGTGGCTCGTTCTGATTGGGTAGTAGTTGAAAATTCATAGTTCGGATTGGTTAGATTATAATACTGATTTTGTTGTTTCAAAAAACCATAAATATACGATTATTTTGTACAGAACTCACTCTCTATCTTAATGGAATAAAGTCCTTGTTTGCTTGTCTTCTAAATTCGCGACTAAGAGGGTTCAAGACGTTCGAGTGCTAAAGTTGTCTGCGGCTAGTCAGGCTATCAGTCACGAGATATAACATCACTCAATATAACAGTTTAAAATTAAGGTTTAGAGTTTGTGTTGTGAATCAAAGTTATGGCGAGAGGTTGTCATGAAAAGACTTATGAATTACAGTCCGTAGTCATTACCTTTTTATCCATCTAAAAGATCTTGGTTAGGTCTAATTAGCTCTTATTAAGGTAGTGATTCACGCAAAAATGCATTGGCTATTATTTTATATCTAATTATCTGGTCAGTGAAGTTTATTTTTAAAAGTATTTTACATTCATACTACTTAACTCTACACGTATTATCACCTTGTTGCATATTAGTTAGCAGACAGAAAAAGTAAATCGGTGAACAACACTGTGAATCTTCATCAATGAAGATGGCTAAAATATGTTCCGTACATTACTAATCTTCGTCTTTTTCACTGCTTAATGTTGACTTGTGTAGAAACGAGCTGGAAGTTTATTAAAAGTGCCCACACTTAAATGTAACATCATGCTATAATATCATTCATTATCTGTCTTTGTTTAGCCAATAGGTGTCAACTACCTGATTTGGGTCTGCATGATAACCACCACCTAGAAGTTGTAAATTTTCGTTTACATCAGTCGAAATGCCTTCACTCCACATCTTTTTTAAATCATAAGCTTTGAAATATTACGTATCTTTTATATCTTACTTTTCGTTAGTTGATTCTTTCTTCTCAGATCATTCTGTATGTCTGATCTTTATTCATGACAACTTCTTTTGACTTTAGTATTCATCTTTGTATGGTGATGCTCTGTAACTATTTCGATTTATATATATATATATATATATATATATATATATATATATATATATATATACCAGATATGTCGTGAAGTAAAAATAATGCAGCTTGCATTCTCTGAGTCTCATTACCACTATGTCTTGATTCTCCAAACAGTGAATTATAAGTGAAATATATTCCCATTTTGAAATATATTCACTTGACGTAATGTGTATTGCATTAAGTATATAACGTACTCGCTGCTATTACTTTAAGAGTCAAATACTTTAATTAATAAATAACAACTTCTAAATATCATTGCATTTTGTACAATTAGTTCCCTTTATGATATCTGAATAAATCATGTACAATAATTTAATAGTTCTCATCGATTGCACTATAACAGCAATTTCTCATTCAATTGTAACATCATCATCATCGTCATAGGTAATCATGCGGAGTGGTAATGACAAACAATTGTTAGGGCTTCGAAATTGAAATTATATGGGTTGGGGGGGAGGGATGTATCCCTTCAATACGCAATATACGCTTATTATATTTTATATTCATCTTTTAGAATCATTACACTGATCATCTAAGATTTTAGTTCACCAAATTCTTTAAAATTTATGTAACATTTTTATCAAATCTACCTCGGTTACTAAACGCTTTATCTCCCAAATTATCTTAAACATACATTTACATATGATGCTGATGATGATGATCATGATCATGATGATGATATAATTGAATTAGAAATTGCTGTTGTAATGCAGTTGATGAGAACTAACAACATACAAATGAATTTATAATTTATTCTGTATTAAATTGTTGTTCATGATTTATTTAAATATCATAGTATATCTATCTTGTATTGAAGTCAAAGATACTTTATTGTTTAGAGTGACTTCAATTATCCATTGATTGCCTTTCTAAGTCGTATGATTATAAGTTGAAAATAAAGAATGTAGTAGTAAAAATACTACTAGGGTGGGGGGGGGGGGTTGGGAGTGGATTATTTATATTGCGAATAGAATTAACTTATTTATTGTTCTATTTAGGCAAATTAATGTATGTACACATACAGTTTCCGTGAAGGGTAATTTCAGTCGGAATAAGATTTTTTTGGTACCGCCAATTGTTTACCTATATAGTATTATAGTTATAGTATAGTATACCTGGAAATACGATATATATATATATATACATATATATATATATATATATATATATATATATTTGAGTGAAATTAATTTCCATTCGAATATTTTACCTAATTGTATATCTGTGAATTTCCGAAATGCTTAGTTATTATGAATTCATCGCATGGCAAAGCAACTTATCAGTGTGATTCTTTTGTCACATTAAATTAAGTTATTTTATTTGTACTCTTGGAATGTGCGCCACGTATATATACATCACATGTAGATTATTTTATTATAAATAGTGATTCGTTGACAGTTAAAATTCGATTGTTGCTACTTCATCATCATCATCAGCAACGTAGAACCGGGCACAAACGCCTGTAGGTTCAAGTTGCCATACCACAATAGCACTACGAGAATATTGAGGTAACGTATAGACAGAATACAAGAGAGAAGAGTAAGTAAAGGTGTCCAGAAAATAACAATGAAAATAACAATAGAATTTAAGATCTAGATGAGGTTAAAGAGTGAATACACTTGCGCCACTGTGACCGATTCTGAGCCATATCACCTAGTGTCTCCAGCCATTTGTTGCGATCATCACGTGGACCCCAACCAGGTAGTCTACATCTACCTACATGGCTTAGACCAGTAGTCAAGGACTTCATGGACTGATGCCATGTTTTGGTTTGGCCGCCCCTAACCTTCTTCCATCAGTAAGAATGTTGTTGATGTTGCTACTTCCTTTGTATAGTGACCGAATTCTTAGATCGTTATGATCTAATCGAGTTATGGTAACAGTGACTCTTACTCCTTTAGGTCTTAATATGTATGGTAAATTGAATGGAGCGCTATAAGATTAATAGCAGAAGATAGAGGGTCTTATGCTGAAATAATACTGTTGTTTATAATGAGGCACGACCGTAGCAAAACGTTTTCTTTAAACGTCTAGCATTTATTTTTTGTAACGAAAGAAGGAGATTAGCAAAAGTTGACACTTTTCTTTCCAATAGGTTCCCGTTTCTTGCTGTATAGTATTATTTTTATGGAGCAGCTTAAATTAATCATGAAAAGTTTGTGTGTGAACGGCTTCACGTCGTCTAGACCAAATTTTGTTTTATTACATTTTCAGACTTCTCAGTAAGAGGTGTAGACAGCCTGAAAGTGACAACCACTCTCATTCGTGTAACCGAATTCACGTCCATTGTTGTATACGTCTAGTGATGTTAGTAATAATATGTAATGCCTCCACACCACTAACCTACGTATGTGCGTGTGCAGATGAGAAGGAGTTAAAGTATTTGAGTCTTTTATCCTGAATGAAATCGAACGAAGTTGTCGTGTTACTTAGTGATCGACTTTAATTCTACTGGTTTTACGAAAGAAGTGCTTTTTTAAACAGCATTGAAATTTTCGTCCAATTTTATCGATTTACCAAAGTATCGTACATCACAGAGTATTTTAATAACTACCTCATCAATTAATTAATTCCTCATGATTGTAATGAACTCATTAGTGACTGACTTCTTATTGAACTATATTTTGGTATTAATTATGTTAGTTTGATCACTTCGTCATAATGTACTATTGTAACGTGAGGTAGTGCACCTATATGCAGGGTTCTAAGTTGTTGATTGCTGACTAATTGGTGACTGACTTCAGATAGTAGATCTGCGACGCAGTTGACAAGACGTAATCAATGTAGTTCAACTCTCTCTAGTTTTTAGCAATTATGCATGAGATGAGGTACCATCGAGTAATGTATTATGGATCGATTAGAGTTACTAATGTTAACCCAATGGTTTAAAGCTTAACCATTCACATCTATCCCTGATTATTATAGTTTTGATTACTGGGTTATAACATAAATGTCTACTGTTGTGAAATTCAGTACTAAGACGTTACAGGTATCCAATACTTCCTGGTTTACAATCAGTGTCTAAGATTGTTTAACCTATTTCAGTGTGTCATATAAAGTTTCATTTTCACTATAATCTGTTTACAAAAATAATATCACTTTCATTGTATTTTGTTTCCTCTACCTTTAGCGATTGTGAACGAATAGTTTGAATCAAGCTAAATTGATTACCTGACGAAAGTGAATAGTAATACGTGTAGTCAAACATTTACATTATAACTGTTTACCTGTTCAACATAACATTGTCATCTAATTAATTTCTGATTCATCGCTGCTTTGTAAATTTCATCTTCAAAAAACACAACAAAATGCTCAATGGTGATATATTACGCATGGAAGACAACGGTAAGTGTTTGTACTTTTCCTCTTCAACCACCCCTCCTTATTTTGTTTTACATAATTAGTGTCAACTAGCTACACTAACATTTCTATGCAGTGTATTGCTTTGCTTCATCTTTATTTGTATGTAGACTGTTCTGTTTACTATTCAGTTGGTTAAGCTGAAGCAGTTTGAAAGTTGACTTTTTAATCGTAAAGCCACTAAGATTGATGTTTGACTTCAGACACTGTATAGATTACCTCCACATCGCCTTTTAATTGCATGCTTTTAGTAAAGTCTGATTGTACTTACCTACTGGGATTCGTGACTCACTTTTCGTTTTATCTAAGACTCATCTGTTCACTGGATTTACCTACATTCTAGAGTTAATATTCATATTTGCTTCACTTTAAACGCCTAATGGATTTCCCAACGAACTGTTTAAGTTCACACATTCACTAACTTGTTAAATATGTACGCAGTGTTCTGAGGTTTTTCGTTCTTAATATTAAAGACTAAATTTAATTACTTTATATATCAATATATTTGAATTCTGGTTGGATTACCTTGATATTATCATTTTATTTAACAGGAACCTAATGGATGCCAGAGATACATTAAGTTATTCATGCAGCTTAGGTCAGATAATTTTTCAAAGGTTTAATATTTCTAATCCTTTATTCATCATCCTCTCTAGATCTATCCGTGTATATCCCTTCTACCAATTAAATCTAAGAAGTTCATGAATTGCCTACTTTTGTAACCATGAAATTAATTATCTTTGATTGTCATCGTTCATTTGTAATAATCTATCGTCTCCTATATCTATTTTAAGTAGTATAGTTGATTAGATATTTTGTAAGATGCTTATTAACATAGAATTCTAAACGAGAACAGAATTTCTAAAGTAATTAAAAGTTTGCATTGATGAAACTTTAATCTATTTGATATTACA
The DNA here is from genome assembly GCA_034768735.1 of Schistosoma mekongi. Lineage (NCBI taxonomy): Eukaryota > Metazoa > Platyhelminthes > Trematoda > Strigeidida > Schistosomatidae > Schistosoma > Schistosoma mekongi. The sequence goes on along the minus strand of CM068312.1, from coordinate 8,199,710 downwards.
TAACAGTTGTCAACATTCCAATAATGTTAACAGGCAGGACAAGGAATATCAGATAACAATCACAATATAATAAAAATGACATTAATTTCTATATTTAAACTGATAAGGATCTATAGCTATTAGCTGAATGATTTAATTCGAAAGACTCCAGTGTTATTTCAGACAATATATTCGGTGTTTACTTCAAGTAGAAGTTGGAGTAAGTGTTGAAGTTGTCATCCGAAATGACAATGATATGTTTTATATAAACTATTCAATCCAAAGAAATTACCATCACCAAAGTCTCTCAATTTGATCTTCATGCCCAGTTTAATGATACTGTACATATTAGCTTGGAAGTTAAGATATATTTCAATATAACTTAAAATATATTTAAAATCCTTGATATATCTATTATATGATAAATATAGTAGATTAGTTTGATATAACAAACTGGTTTGAATTAGAACAATCGTTATTCATTAGGAAACACTGAAAACCTATTTAATCCTAGTATAAAACTATTCAGCAGTGCACATCTACAACCCCATCAGTGATCGAACCCAAGACCCTCTAGTTCCGCAGCGAACGCTTTACCCGGTGATCAATGATTGTTCTAGTTTAGACCAATTCGTGATATAAAGCAAGTATTCAATAATCTCTATAGTAACTGAGATACCCACAGTCTCTCACTTATACTTTCTTATACATACGCACATACGTCCTTACACTTACCTGTCATTTGTAATTGTTTCCTTTTTTTATTTCAAAATAAATTTATTTAACAAGTTAAGATGATTGTTTATCTTCAAACAGGTGATTTTCATGTTAACCATTATGTTGCCTTAAACTACATTTTTCTATGCAATACACCAACTATATTACATTGTAATTATGCTTTAACAACTTAGGCATATGTATGTTATCCATATATTCTAACATTTTCTATTATTCCCTGTTTCATTATACATTATTCTATTGTAGAAAAATTTCTTTAGAGAATTTATATCAACTAAAAGTCAATCCTTACATCTACTTCTATTGACGTAATTGAATAGTATCACATAGAGTGTAGTTCAAAATCAAGCTCATGAATCTATACATGATGAATGAGCTAAATGTTATGTATTGAAAAAAATACACAGTTGCCTTGATAATTGCCAATTAGTATACAGATACCTCTGCCCCACAACTACCAGTCCCCAAAGCCGGAATAGAGATAACAACGATTTATGAGCCAAACAGACACAGTTCAGTCCAATCCAATTCCACTCGTATTGTATTTCAATCATGCTTTTACATATACACAATATCAAACCACATAGCAAACCAATTAGGGATTTTACATTAATACGAAGTAGAAGAGATTGTGGCGGTGAATGAGGATAACTTGTATATAACTAATTAACTGTAGTCCATAGTAAGAGACAGTATAATAACAGCAAATATACTAAACACGAGGATAGAGTAAGGGGAACGTAACAATAATCGAAATGTAATGTTTATATTACTCAGGACCAGAATAAATGAATTGGTTTTCTAAAACATAGTTCTGGAAGTTCTCATCCTTCTTGAGTGATCCGATATATCACTAAATAATAATAATGATTGTCTCCAAGTGAATTTAGGACACTTTAATTTTTTCATTGATTCACTGATTTGTTTCATTTAAACTGATTTTATGAATATTTGTAAAGAAGAAAATATATGGTCTACATCATTGATAATAATTGTCTAATTGTTGACAAAAAATACACATGAAATCAATTAGAGTCTTAGAAATAAGGTTCTTTTATACAAGTTAAATTTCGTAGTCTACAGCATAGATTGACTTTAGTTAGATAACTATTGAAAAACTGTAATCAGTGGATATTCATATCGTCTTATTAATGGAACTTTATTAACCGTACTTATCTATTGCTAATAGAAATCAACTATGTTATGTATATGATAGATGACTACATTTAAACTATTCATCAAATACCTATTCAATAAAATGAATGTCTATTACTTGTAGTGAAATTTGACGATCTTATATTCAACCATTGTTAAGGTTGTAGGACTGGTAATACTAAACAGTCTGATGTTAACATTAAACAGATAGAGATTCAATACTACTTATTTTTCACTGGTTATCTAACTAGTTACAATCAAATCATAATATAAATTTTATAGTTATAATTAGATGTATAAATGATATTTGATGATTAGATTTATATTTAATGAAATTCATAGTAAACGAATTGATAATTGAATACATTCTAAGGGATAGCCTAAATAAATTCAATACTATAATCATAAATATAATTAAATGTCATTCATTTAATTCATCAGTTATAAAGAATATAGAACCTAATATAAATCGAAATGAAGTAGTAGAAAGTGTTGTAATGTCTTTTTTTTTTAAAGTAAAGGTAGTTGAATATAAAGAATATAATTTGAATAGAATAATATTGTATACAAAATAGAATGTAATAAAATAGTTTAGAAACTCAAATTTTAAGTGAAATCATGGTGGAAATTTATCTACTCCAGTATAAAAGATTTCGACTCATATCACCTAAAAAATCTTCAGTCATTAGCAACGATTATCGTGCCTACTCCAAATAGATTGATCACCACCTATTAATGTAGCTTAGATTAACAGTCAGCTACTAAACGGAGCAATGCCATATCTTGGTTCACCACCTCATAGATATGCTCCAACTTACTTTATATGGCTTAAAAGTTGTGGCGTTTATTGATATAAAACTCATTGAAAATACAGCAACATTCTAATGCGGTACCTTGATCATGTAAAAGTCGATCGTATAGTATTTAATGGATTTTCTCCGATTAAATTTAATCAACTCACCCTGGTCTCCTGAAACCTCGCACTAAACTACATATCGGAGCTTTTAACGTTCGAACCTTAGGCCAAATAGGACAACAGGCCTCCCTAGCCATGACCCTTAATTCTCGTTCCATCGATGTCTGCTGTGTCTCTGAAACGCGTATACAGGATCCAAGTACAATCATTCACCTGACCTCACCTTGTGAAAACAAAGAACCGGTCCGGTTCACCCTTCGTGTTTCCGGAGACCCCACCGCTACCACTCGAGGCCTTGCTGGTGTAGGTATAGCACTAAGTTCAAAAGCTGAACAGGCTCTCCTTGACTGGATTCCCATAGACAGTCGGTTATGCGCTGTCCGTCTAAACGGGACGGTAAGAACTCGGAAAGATAGGGACACACGCCGTTGCCTCTTTGTTGTCTCTGCCTACGCTCCCACTGATTGCAGCTCAGATGAAGTAAAAGATGAATTTTACAGAAAGCTTTCAGACCTCCTTCGTAAAGCTAAGCGTACTGATGTAGTGATTATGGCTGGTGACTTTAATGCCCAAGTAGGTAGATTAGACGAAACTGAAAGGCACCTAGGTGGATCCTATGGTGTCGAGGCCCAACGAACAGATAATGGCGACCGTTTATTACAACTGTGCTCAGATAATCGTCTATTTCTCGCAAGCACTAACTTTAAACATAAAGAAAGACATAAGTTGACATGGCGGCCTCCACAGTCAACTCAACGTTGGTCTCAAATAGACCACATTGCTATCAGCCACCGTTGGAGAGGCTCGATAGAAGACTGCCGCTCATTTTGGAGCATATGTTTAGACTCAGACCACGCTTTAATACGAGCGCGTATTAGTCTGCGTCTCACTGGACGTAAAAGACCCACGGCAAAGATCCCCATAAGAGTCCAACTTAATGATGAACAAGTCAAGAATATATTTCAGGAACAACTCAAAAATCAATTAGTCAACTGTATAAACGATACCCACCCCGAGTCAGCTTGGAATGATATCCAAAAAGCTGTTGAAACAGCAGTGATATCTACTAGTAAACTAAACCAAAAAGTTAGGAAAACTCAGTGGATTTCAGCTGCATCTACTGAACTGATAGATGCTCGGCAACACATCCCGTCTAGTCCTAAATACGATGAGGAGCGAAGGCAACTTAAACGCAAACGGGTTAAAAGCTTACGAAATGATCGTGAGCAGTGGTGGGTAGCGAAAGCTAAAGAGATGGAAAAGGCAGTGGCAATAGGTAACAGTAGGCAACTGTTCAGACTTATCAAGGAAACGGGCATCAAAAATCCAACTGTAAGTGAAACTATCGCAGAAAAAGATGGGAGCACTATTCACTGTCAATCCAGAAGGTTGGGCCGATGGGCAGAACACTTTACGGAACAGTTCAATTGGCCCTCGGCGTCATCCCAGTTGCCCACCATTCCCAAACAATCTGAATGGCAAGTTAATACTGGTCCCCCAAGCCTTAGTGAGGTTGAGAAGGCTATAGGGAACCTAAAGCGAGGTAGAGCAGCAGGACCCGATGGGTTGACTCCTGAGATATTTAGGGATGGTGGTCCAGTTTTAGCAGCGAGATTAACCGGGATCCTGGCTAGAATCTGGGAATTGGGCGTAATCCCACCCGACTGGTCTCAAACACTAATTGTTCCAATCTATAAGAAAGGACAGAAGTCCTCCTGTGACAATTACCGAGGAATCAGCCTAACTAATATAGTGTCCAAAATATTAGCTTCAATCATACTTCGACGCCTAACTAAAGCTCGTGAAGAGCAGACTAGAGAGAACCAAGGTGGTTTCAGACCTGGACGTGGCTGCATAGACCACCTATTCACACTTCGGCAGGTTCTAGAACATAGACACACTTTTAGACGCCCAACAATAGTTGTATTCCTTGACCTTAAGGCGGCATTCGACTCTATCGATCGTAAGGTTATGTGGCAATGTCTGTCAATGAAAGGCGTACCAGAGAAGTACATTAACCTTATACAAGCTCTCTACTCGAACACCACATGTCAAGTGAGAGCTTATGGCAGATTGTCATCAGAACTGATTACCTCAAGTGGTGTTCGTCAAGGTTGCCCGCTTTCCCCATTTTTATTTAATTTTATCATTGATATACTTTTAGAGTTGACATTTTCATCGTCTGACTTCGGCGGGGTTGACCTCCTTCCAGGAGATAAACTAGCTGACTTAGAATATGCAGATGATATAGTCCTCTTAGGCGAAGATGCTGATAAAATGCAGAATCTTTTGACTACCTTAAACAAGAATGTAAGGATGTTTGGGATGCGATTCTCTCCACCCAAATGCAAAATGTTACTTCAGGATTGGATTGATTCGACACCGAAGTTAGTGATAGGGAGTGAGGCAGTTGAACGTGTTGACCGCTTCACTTATCTTGGCAGCCTCATCAGCCCTGACGGTCTGGTGTCTGCTGAAATCTCTGCGCGTATACATAAGGCCCGATTAGCTTTTTGGAATTTGCGTCATCTGTGGCGTAGGCGAGACATCCGACTACTGACCAAAGGACGCGTTTACTGCGCAGTAGTTCGGTCTGTCTTACTTTATGGATGCGAAACATGGCCATTAAGGATAGAGGATATTCGTAGGCTCCTGGTATTCGATCATAGATGTCTTCGAAGCATTGCTCGTGTTTTCTGGGACCACCGAGTAAGCAATACGTGGGTTAGGAATAGAGTACTAGGTAGATACGGTGTCTATTGATGAAGTAGTAAATCTTCATCAGCTAAGGTGGTTAGGACATGTGTTACGTATGCCTGACCACCGCCTACCTCGACGAGCAATGCTGTCTGGTGTAGGAGTAGGCTGGAAGAAAGCTAGGGGCGGCCAAACCAAAACATGGCTCCAGTCCATGAAGTCATTGACAATTGGGCTGAGCCATGTTAATAGGTGCAGACTACCTGGTTGGGGTCCGCGTGACGCTCGTAATAAATGGTTAGAGACTTTGGGTGATATGGCTCAAAATCGTTGGCAATGGCGCAGGTGCATCCATTCCTTGTCTTCCTCCAAATCCTAAATTTCTGAACTTATCATAATTTTCTCTTTACTGGATCATATTTTCTTAAATGTTCTCGGTCTCTATTCCCTTCCATGAATACTAACTCTGTTACTACCTTCCCCACTCTGGGATTTGATTCGACAATTTAATCTCTATCTGCTAATTGAGGCATGGCAACTTGAACTGACGTACTCATGTACCAAGTTCTACGTTGCGACTGTCTGTCTGTCATAGTCTATTAACGAATACATAGTAAATTCTGGACTAACATCGACTAATAGTCTAAGTCTACTCGATTCGATCGGGATGGTGTAGCTGCCTAGCATAAATGGACTTAAGCCATAGTTTCACCATCCAATGATTCTGTAGCTTGACTCGCCCTAACCGTGGTGACCAGGCTTTCCTGTTTCTCTAATATGTTCAGTATAAGAGATAATCTTATGAGAGTTTACTTTAAGGGATGTAAAAGGGGGGAGAAGATTACAGAAAGTTGATTATTGCCATGCTACACCAAATACCGTGTCCACTTTCAATGTTGATTGTTCGCGTGAGTGATATTGGCCTTAAAGAGTTGGAATATTTTATTCAACGTTCAGTGATCATTACGTACTATGTAGCTTCATTAGGTTTACATTAACCATACAATGTGATAATTCTTCGCATGATACTACATTATTTGTCTGAATTTATCATCTGTAATGTCTTAATATTTTCAGTCAATTTTTCATTTACTAAATGAAAATGTGTTTCTTAGTAGAGTGTAATTTTTATTAAAGAGTTCATTTCAAGTTTTAACTTTTACTACATTCATATGTTTCACTGAGTATATCGAATTACTCTACGCTGACATTGTTCTCAGTAGACAGTTGTAGATAATTCCAGCCATTTGAAATAATGTTCCTCATGAAAATTACATCCTAACATAAACTATTTATTCAGCTGGATACAGAGTATACTCGAATTGATGGAAGTGGGAAATCTGCCGTTAGATTCCTTCACAGTAGTGCAGAGAGTTGAATTTTCACTAACCTGAAGCCCTTGGGGTGGAATCTAGGGCACGAACTGCTAAGAAGCCCCATACTAGGACGAAACAGATATCTAGTGCTTCGTAGTTTCCGGTGGTACCCTACTGGCATCAATCTGTGACATCTAAAACAAAACAGACTTATTGAACATTGAAAACATTCTGGATAAACTTTGTCTATTATTTTAATCAAAATCTTTAGTTAAAGATGTATAATGATAAAGAGATGTAATTCATTAAGAAGCAAGAATATTATTCAATCAACTCGTGGTTGCCCCTACTATTTATGTATGAAGTTTTCAACCATAGATTATGGTAATAATATTGATCCCCTTTCTTAAATTTTTTAGCTTTATGCAAAACATACGTTAAGTTCATAATGTTTTTAGCAATAGATGTCATATTGTCAATTGGCAGAATATGGTTAAGTATTCAAGCGGTTCGATGTTTAGCCAGTAAGTTACAAGCTTGAACTCTGTTCCACCTTATTCACTTTGTCTAATAGAGAAGTACTATCAACAGTCTTTAGTGAACATGAATTTAAGCTAACTACACAAATCTATGCTTAGTAAAGGAATTCTATACTTAGTATTCTTAATATATTCTCGTATATAAGCCAATATAACATTGTAGAATAGAGTTGGCGATACCTAGACATACTACAACCTGTGATCCTAATTTACATCATCATTGATACATAATTTGTGAATACATACTTTTCAATATAAACAACATCGATAAAAACAGCTTTATATATATATATTTTTAAAGAATCCTTTTGTTATTCTCGTGAGAAAATAAATCAGTTTTTCATGTTTCAAATATTATTCTTGTTGTTTTCATTTACAAATAATGATCCCCAATGATGAGATAAACACATGATTAACTTGATTCTATATATTGATTGATCACTACTACTCAATATTTCGTAACCAGTATACACATTGTTTGTTTATTTGTCTTTCATTGTTTATTCATTTTCATCTGACAATAATGATAGTTAACTAATATAGTTGTTTTTTTCAATGTTCACAATTGTCGTAACTACTTCAAATGAGAAACACAGTATAGAATGCAAATATTTAGTTTATCCAAATGACGATAATTTTGTTAAACTAAATGGAATACCAACGGATGAATTGTTTTATACAAACTCTTTCTTATTTTTCATATCGATTGTGCTGTATTGTATATCCTTACATATGCCTACATTGATATGTATATACATATTACTGGCTGCATTATGAGTAGGTTGGAAGAAAACTACGGTGGGACGATGGTGGTCAAATCATGATGTGGTAATAAACTATGACATAATTGACTATTGATCTTGGTCAAGTTAGTGTATGCATACTACTTGCCTGTGATCTACACAATAACTGACAATATGGCATGAAATCAATGAAACTGGTGTAAATGCACCCATTCTTAACCCTCTTCTAGATGTTGAGTCTTTGTATTTCTGCCTGCATACTATGTTTTCATTCTATCTTCTTGAAGATAATTCTCAATATGTAGTCATTTTCAGTATAATTGTTACTCGCTTATGGTGACTTGTTTAGTGTGCATCTTGTTTGTCTTATATCGTCGTAGTGATATGTTATATCATCTTAGCTGATAGGTATTTGTACAAAATTCTAAGTTCACATTACTTGATTTATAGATCATATTAGTTGGATGTTGTAAGAAACTACTCTATTTTCTAGCTGTTATGTAGTCTTTGTAAGATATTAGTTATTGCATATTCAAACAATGTCAATGTTCGTTTATAAAATCTCAATTATCATCAATAAGATTTATTTGCAGATGATAAATGTAAAATGGTGGCATCTTACTGGGTTACATAATATTTGATTACCAACTATTTTTACACTTGATATATCAACCTAACTCTGTTACTTATATTACTAAATCAATGTTGAAAGGAGAATAATTTACTTAAGTTAGTGTCATTTAATCAATGTACTTGTTCAGTAGTATGCATTCTTAAATTTTCTTTCAATAGAGGATATAATGGTTGTGTCTATGCTCACTGAATTTCGGATAACATAAATAGAATCCAACAGTCATGGAACTCAGTATTAGTAAACATAATATGCTTATTTTGAACGGTAATATTTCAAAATTCTAGTGATACCAATCAACAGTTTAGTCATATTTAGATATTAGACAGTTAGCTACTTATGATTGAATGTTGTTTCCATGAGATGCCTGCCCGGTAGTGTAATAGCTAAATGTTACTTGTTAAACCAGAGGTCCTTGAATTTGATCCCTGATGGGGACATGATGTTCATTGTTATCGTGGAGTCCTGCACTTAAATGAAATAGCTGTAGTTGTCTATTTTAGTTCATTTTGTTATATGAAACTTTTAATTTAACCCCCAATAACAGTAATAATTATTTATTGTTAAATGAAGTTTCAAATATGAATCCACTTAACCAGATGGTTTATAATCGTTTTTTTTTCGTTGAATAAAAAACTACTATTTACTCCATGTGATCATGTAGTTTTTTTCTCCTAGATACATTTGCAAATGTATCCTATATTATTTACTTCTGTTGTACTCTAACTGTTTATCTACACACACACATACACAGACTGTCGTAATCATACAAACATTTTCTATCATCATAACATGCATGTTTACTTGGAGGGGGGAATGGCGGGGAACTTCCTTTTACATGTGTTTAGATGTATGATTTCTTGATGTTCAGAGTTGACATCAACTAGTGAATAAGATAATAAGCATGTAGACATACAAAAACTACTTGATATTACAAGGGATGTATGAAGAAAACAATAAAACATATGATTCTGTGAAATTGAAAACGTGTATTCATTAGATTGTCCAATTCTTTTAAATTCATTCAGTAGGTTTTTTAGTGTTCTGCGGTTGCTGAGTACAACTGATCGGTTATTATTGACATGCATGAACACTGAAAGAATTGTTTTCATATATCATAAGTTTTAATAAAGTCAAACTGTAACTACCAAATTGATTCATAATGCATATTAACATTCTATTTAATACTTGTTATCTTCATATACCTCCATCTAAGTGATTATGTTTACACAAGGACTTGACATTGTACGTTTTACTTCACAGGCCAAAGTTGTATTCACTAGTTCACTACTGAGTACAAATGGTCATTAACTTGTTTTATAGCTATAAAGCTATATATGTGTAAACTGGTTAAACCTTCTTGTTATTATTATTGAAAACTTTAACTAACCAATATCTAGTAGGATATATCAATCTTGGAAGGTTTGTTCAATATCATCACTTATTATTAAATTTCTAATCAAGTTGGAATATAATTAATTGATGAATTATCTAATTTACATTTCGTCTTGTTTAAGATTCATCAACTCAAACTATTTCATTCCATGATATCATTATCAATAACAACAGAATGATGATTCCAACACATTCATTTATAAACTTTAATCACACTTTTTTTTCTGTTTATTTTCTTTTTCTTATTGTCACAAATATGCTTATCTACTTCAAGCATTGAAATAAATCACCAGTGTCATATATTGTTGCTAACTTTTACACAGCAGGTGTTATTACCTACAGCTTAGTTAGTTACACAGAGAATATTTGTTTTATGTTTGTGTAATTATTTATTGTTTGATTTTTTTTTTCTTCATCAGTATTTTTGTAAACAAATCTATAGACATGATTAATTGTTATGATTGAAGAGTAAATGGTAGGGGTAAAACGGAGAGAGTGATTATGTAATTCCCACTCAAATTAATTTAAGTAATGCGTGTAATCATTCATATAAAGCATCACCATAGAGTATAAACATATGATAAAAATAAGTTGTTGATCACATCGATAACAACTAATCCCAGTTATATGAAGGTGATTTTGTAAAGACAGATTGGTATTAAGTTTAGTCGCTTGCATTCATCACAGATTGATATTGATTATCACTGGAAATTAAGAAGCATTGAGTAGCTACTTTTTAATAGTGTGCGACTCCTCAGTGGTGTACACTTTTGTTTTTGCCAGGAAGTTGACCTTAGGGACATCAAGTTTCACGACGAACACTTAACCTTCTACACTACTGCGCCAGTCGATGTCCACTGATGGAATTCCAACTTTTGTCAGTTTGAAATACATTATGATGATCATTCACTGTGTCCAATTATATTGAATATGAATTGAATCATATTAGGTTGATGATAGTACAGTATAGAGAATTTTCTGATGTCTAACCCAGTGGTTTATAGGTTGAACATTCACTATAAAGCCTGACGATCTTGGGTTTTATCCTTAGTAGTGCGGTCGTTGTCAAATTAAGGTCATTTCCTGATGTAATACATGAAATCCATTTATCTCCCGAAACCTACCGAGCCAGAATGAAAGCCCGCACAATATCTCCTTCCCACATGAAACTTAAGTTCGAACTATTGAATTGTATAAGTTATTGGTTAGTTTCAATGCTTAATTTCAATTCTTTGACTATGCTGTCTTTTTTGAGCTATCTTTTTGGTAAGAGGAATAGTAATATAACAAGTAGTGACGCGATGTTTCAATAGTGGGCTGTTGGTTTTCTACATTTTTCTTCTGAAATTCATACTAGGAAATGTTTAGAAATACGTTAGATATAACTTATTCCACAAGATCGGACAGTTTATGAATGAACATAGATATACATTAATCTAACGGTAATCACAATTACTTTGTCTCCGCTCTACTGATTACGCAATTTTCATGTTTCGCAACCTCCCCCCTCCAATTATTAGTTGATTATTTAAAACAATATTCAGTCAAAAAATGTCGCATGACAACTAATCAATATGCTTAAATTGTTCATTGACCTATAATTTATCGCATAGACATATGTCTATGCAGTTGTACAGCTTGATAGTAAATTCGTTGTAAAGGGATCCCTTCGCTAAATAAACTCGTTTTCGATTTAATGAACATATTTAAATTGTCTCTTGATCTTTGAGTTTTATCCCATTCAACGATGATGATTAAAATACAAGTATCTATTAGAGACAAGACTGCAACATCTGAAGACATTCGGAATACAGTGGATAATATCGACGCAACTAGATGACTTGGACTTTGCAGATGATCTAGCTCTTCTTTCTCACACACATCATCAAATGCAGAAGAAGACCAACAATATAGCAGCAGCCTCAGCAGCCGCCAGTAGGCCTCAACATACACAAAGGGAAAAGCAAGATCCTCCGATACAAAACAGCAAACACTAACCCAATTACACTTGACGGAGAAATTCTGGAAGACGTTGAAACCTTTACATATTTTGGCAGCATCATCGACAAACAAGGAGGGTCTGATTCGGATGTGAAGGCGCGGATTGGTAAGGCAAGAGCAGCATTTCTACAACTGAAAAATATCTGGAACTCAAACCAACTGTCAGTCAATATAAAAGTCAAAATTTTCAACACAAATGTGAAGACAGTCCTGTTGTATGGAGCTGAAACTTGGAGAACTACGAAAAGTATCCTACAGAAGATACAAGTATTTATAAACAACTGTCTGCGTGGGATTCTTCGGATCTGTTGGCCAGATACCATCAACAACAACCTGTTGTGGCAGAGAACTAATCAACTTCCAGTTGAGGAAGAAATTGGGAAAAGACGCTGGAGATGGATTGGACACACACTGAGGAAACTATCAAACTGTGTCACAAGACAAGCACTGACTTGGAATCCTGAAGGCCACAGAAACAGAGGAAGACCCAAGAACACATTGCGTCGGGAATTGGAAACAGACATGAAGAGAATGAACAGCACTTGAGAAGAGCTAGAAAGGAAATCCCAGGACAGAGTTGGTTGGAGAATGCTGGTGGGTGGTCTATGCTCTACTTGTGGTAACAGGCATTGATTTGATTGATCTGTTGAAGACATATCATGCTAACAAATGTTAAATAGCCAATACTAGGTTCAGAGTATGTAGCTGATTACTTACAACCATCCTAATATCTGTTGTTAAACTTGTAGCTAATATGGATAGTGGCACTGTTGTTCACTGAATGCTTAAAATAGTCATTATTTTTCTTACAGTTTAGTTTCATTTTTAACAGCCTATGATTTCGGTGGTTATTATTCAGTGTTGTAGAGATTGTTGGATTTAGTTGTTTCACTACACAGACATAATTTAGTTAGGTAACTGGTTGAAACCAGGAAGCATTGGGTATAACTCTTTTGTTTTGTATAAAACTCCTCTGTGGCAGCATACATCCATGACCCAAATTATCCATCATGGGACCTAAAAGCTTCATTATTCACTGAGCACATATCACATTGACTACTGTGTTGACATCCGATAGAAACCAATCTTGACTTCAGTCAATTTGCAATGTTCCCCAACCATCAGTCGACGGCATTATTGGTGGATGACTCTCTCACTTCTTCCGTGATTGATCTAATATACTTGCCTTCAGTTTTATCAGAAGTACGTGGGTCGTTGTTACTTCCAAGTCGTCCATACCATGGAAAGATGGTTATTCTTCATGGTTCGGTAAACGGAACTGAACTATTTGTGATAATGTCGACCTAAGTGTAACCATATACCCCAAGAAACAATTGCTTGACGCCATTGCTTGCTACATATGGCCTTAATTCTGGAAGCTAGAATCCGTGTAGTTTTTTGTAAGTAGAAAAAATGAGGTACTTATTGGTACTGCATGGTTAAGTGATAATCACCTACGATTGTTGATTTATAATCCGGAATGAACTGTAACCAGAAACCAGACCATAAACCATAATAGAGTTTTTATCAAACAAAATAACCTGCCTTATATACAAATTATTAAACAATAAATAACTTCATTATATATCATAAGTAATTGGACAATACGGATATTGTAGGTCATTTATTATCCAATCAGTATAGATATGCCTGTTTTCCCATCATGTCAGCAAGATAAAGTATGTTGATTTTATGGTTGATCTTTTCTTGCTCTATCCTTCCTTTAATGGGCAGGAAACATCCCAATTAACGGTGATTGTCTGAAATAATCGCTTCACATTGCACCCTTCGACAATTTATAATATTATTTGCTGCTTTTAGGCTTATCGCTTTCTCTGTCTGATATGATAGGACATAAAGGAAATAGTGTTTCAACTAATTTAGGTAGATCAGCTCATTACAATGTGCAATCTCGACTGCCAAACTAAGGTACTATCTTCAGTCTGCATTATGATAGTATTTTTAAATAACTATGGATTGTTGAAAACGAAAAGCGGAGCACTTTATGATAATAAGTCGATATATATATATAGGCTAACTTTATCAACGGAGAACAATATATGAAGCTCTAGTGAGCAATATCTAAACGTTTTCTAGTACCAACTAGAATAAATCTCTTGTTACTTCATCTATGACATAATATAATTATTTAAGCGGATATGTTATGATCACTTTGTTTTTATGAATCTCAATTATTAATTATCCTGTTTAACTGGAAAAGACAATTATGTATGATGATTACAGTTAAGTAATCAGTATCGATTGCAAAGGCATTCTATGGTTTCCTACTTATATATAATATGATTCTAACGCTTTCATTCTTATTCTGGATAATATCATTAGCATTGAATCGATGTAGAAGTGAACTGTTTAATTTATTATTCGACAAGCGCCAAATTATCTTTTTCTGATGATTTTGTCTGTGAATGTCTTTGGATATTGTGTCAACTTCACTTATCTAGGCATTTGATTACATGTATGCATTTATATGCATTAGCTTTTACCGATAGCTCTGAGTATAAGGCTTTCTTTTCCTAGGGAAGATTATGATTGCGTATCGCCTCTAAGAAGAAACAACAGTCTAATATTTTCTACTTTTTAGTTGTTGTCTAATTAATATTAATCATATAAATTTAACAGTCTCTTCACTATCCAACTGTAAACATTAATCTCTAATACTTCATAATGATAGTGACCTGTAGAACGTTTGAAAAGATGCATAAACTATTGACAATAATTAATAGTGATACACTAGTAGTCAGATACAACCAATCAATCATTGCCTGTTACCCCGTATGGAGCATAGGCCGCCGACCACTATTCTCCAGCTAACTCTATCCAAGTTCCTAAGTGGTCTTCATTCTCTTCATTTCTGTCTCCAATTCCCGACGCAATGTGCCGATTAGTCTTCCTCTTTTCCTTTTGCCTTTAGGATTCCATGTAAGTGCTTGTCTTGTGACACAGTTTGACGGTTTCCTCAATGTGTGTCCTACCCACTCCCAGCGTCTTCTAATTTCTTCATCGGCTGTAAGTTGATTAGTTCTCTGCCACAGAAGTTTATTGTTGATGGTATCTGGCCAACGGATCCCAAGTACCTTATGCGGACAGTTGTTTATAAATACTTGTATCTTCTGATGGATGCATTCTGTATTTAAGAAACGCTAACCAGTCAGATAGAGTCATCTAGAAATCTAGCCGACGTTGTGCAAAGCATTCTCAATGCTCAATTTCTATGTTGAATCCAACACTTGACTCTTTTGTCTGTCCATTTAATTAGTGACGTCTTATTTCAAGTCTTAACCTTCATCCATTTGAGCTATAGTGATATACCCAAAGTAGTTGGTTATGAATAACTACAGTCGCTTGAAATGAAGTCTTTAATGCAAATTACACTTTAATATGCAACACAAAATAGTTAAATGAACAAATAAGTGGCTGAAAGTAGTAGATACAAAATATATGGTGAATTATGATTGAGTGTTGTAGAAATGTCTAAATTTAAATTTCTTATTACTGATAACTCAGAAGTACTGGTCAGCCGTCGTTTCTAGTATGAAATTCTTTAATAGCAGTGTGTGCCTACTTCCTCATCGGAAATTGAACCAAAGATCACGCGGCTTAACGTTTACCACTGAACCCAACATTCACCAGTTAACATCTCTAACGTCAGTCAATTCATGATAAAATACTTAGTCTTATCTGTAACAAGTGATTGGAAATTGCCACCCTCCTAATACGGGACATTAAGGACACAGGGCTAAGCTGTTTCACAACAAAACGAAATAACTACCCTGTTCTTCTTTTTTTCAGTGACTGCGTAATTTCAATCATTTCGTTATATTAAACACATATTGAACATTGATTAACAACAAACCAGCACATCGTCTATAGTATTCAGTGTGTGCTTTAAAAAGGCAAACTTTGCTGAGAGTTTGTTTAATTTTGTAGATAAATACTTATGCATACCAAAATGATTAAATAATATTTATCGATCCATTATGTGTTTAATTATGAAGGCGGGTTATTTAATTAAACACAATCTTGTTATTGCACTTAAAAACTATTTTCTAAATAATGTAAATGTCATCCCAATCTTTTACGTTTTAATACGTGGAAAGTTTATGTATATGTATATCATGTCAGTTTATTACATGGCGTCGTGGGATGATAAAAAGCTGTATGGGACTGGCCTCTGTAGGTCCATCCCGACATGAGGTCGTGTCGAAAGTGCAATTCAGCGGCTTGGGACCCTATCAAATATAGCACAGAATAGAAACCAATGGTGATCTTGTTACAGTTTCCTATTACAATCTTCATATACAGCATGATGACTACTCTTAATAGGAATGAGATCTTCTTGTTTGCACTTCTCAAATTGCATCCCCTGCTTTGTAATGTTTAATTGTCCTACTATGCCTTACATTTTTACTTTATTTGCTCTCTTTGCTTATTCTCTTCACAACGTTACCTTTGTACTTTGGTGGTGCATATATTTTTGTAGCCAAACTTTGTGCTTAAGTAATAAGAATAATAATATATCATGACACATACAAGTGGTCCCGGTTTTTAGTTTCGTATTCATTCTTTTTACTTTTTAAAATGACTTAATTACTCAAGTGAATTCGATAAACACAAACCCACACACAGTTTCCTAGACACATATTAAGAAAAAGAAAGAACTATACATTGAATCCATTTTTTAACATGAATAGATTGTTATTATCTGAACTTGTGATATATAATATTCATAATACATAATTTTACAAGTTAGTAATATTGATTAAAAACGTCGCAGATTGATGTTGGCAAGGTACCATTGAAAACAAGGAAGCACTAGATAGCTGTTTTGTTATAGTGTGTGCACACACCGGGGCTCTAGGTTAGTAATCTGAAATTAGTAATAGTTGTAAGAGAAAGTCAATAAAACTATACTTATCTAAGTTACTTTATTGTCCTACAAGCAAATATGCACATACACTGAAATATAGCATATATATGATAAACCTTAGATGTTAAAGGTAATCGCTAGGGTACCCTGTTTAAATTAGATTTAAAGCTTGTTAATATTGATTATTAAGTTGTACATTTTGTAGTTTTTAGTGAAATGATGCTACGTTTTAGTAAATTCAAAGCCGATTTACTCAGTTTCACATTTTGAGATATCACCACTGAATTATTTGGATTATAATTAACTCCCTCTCTCTAAGATAGATATTTATATTGATTGATCATTACATATACCTCTTTGCCTGCGACTTGCATCTTGTATTAAACCTATATCAAGTAGAGTTGTCGATTTACTCAAATCACCCTACATCATTACATAATGCATAGGAAATGAAGTCAATTAATCTAGTATAAATTAATTGTATGGTGATAAATTTATTAATAAAGAAAAATTTAGTAAAGACAGTATAAGTAAGTATTAAATCATAGGAGCATAACAAAGCTTAAGAGGAAGGGACTTACTAAAATTTACATAAGAACGAATTTGTAGACAATCAGTTTAAATAAATAACTAGATATTAGGATGGACCTGTATAATCCCGTTGATTTGCTATAGACTGAAGCTGGTCAGTTTCTGTTGCTATATGTGCATCCTGAGCGGATTACGTCGATATAGCGGGTATTCACAAGTATTACTTAAGTTGGATTGTGACTGTCAAGTGGAATTCAAGACTCGCGTTTCATCCCATTTAGGACTCATCGGCTGGATGTACCTGCATCCCAATATCAATGTTCACAGTGGGATGTAAGTACATCCAGCCGATGAGTCCCAAATAGGACGAAACGTGCGTCCTGGATTCCACTTGCTAGTCACCATCCAACTTAAGAAATAACTAGATAATATGGTGCAGGTGGGAAAGGGGTGAGGAGAAACAAGCAGGAAATAAAACATTTTTCATATGCGTTTACTAAGTTTTAATCGGCTAGGGAAGAGATATGAGGGTTGTTATTTCCTTTGGAGTACAGTTAGCACAGTTGTTAATTCGAATTCTGGCAGCTACTGCTGCATGTTTGAAACAAGGGTGAACGCATTACGAAAATTCTGAAAGAATTTTACTAGCATATTGTAAGTCACAAATAATTCCTAAATATTGTATAGATCAGAATCTCAAGTTAATGATCGTAAACGTATTTCTAATTAACTATTAATTTTTAGTTCAATTGGGATGGTTATTTTTGTGGCGATTGGTTATTTTATTTGATTGAACATATCACAGATTGATGTTCACAGGGTTCCATTGAAAACCACGGAGCACTGCTAGACAGCTGTTTCGTTCTAGTGTGGAACTTCTCAGCAGTGCGCACCCCAGATTCGGCACCAGGGGCTTAAGGTTGACGCGAACGCCTAACCGTCGCCTAATCGTCGCGCTATCACTAATTGATGGAAGGGGGGAATTCTACCATTGGATGCCGACCCAGTTGTACAGACGGTTAGGCGTTAGCGTCAACCCGAATCCCCTGGTGCGGAATCTGGGGTGCGCACTGCTGAGAAGTTCCACACTAAAACGAAACAGCTGTCTAGCAGTGCTCCCTGGTTTTCATTGGAACCCTGCCAACATCAGTCTGTGATATATTCTATTAAATATTAATTTTTATATTATTGGCGATACTACTTGTTGCATAATGGTCATTATTGAGATTGTTGAATTTGAAGCTTCACATCACAAACTAGCCCTAATTACTTAACTACTGCTTCCTGATTTCTAATGGTTGCTTAACTGACTTAAGGTCATGATATGGAACTTAAAGATTAACAATCTTCACTACATTGCAGTAACTGATGCACTAAGTTATGTCACGAATGATCCTCAAACTATATCTTATATCGTAATAGAAATAACTTGAAATCTATGTAATATATGTTGAATTTTTAATAAAGTATCTTCCATTCATCACAAATATCATTCTGTTGAATAGGTTTTATGGTTTCTTACTTCATTGAAATTATTTTTCGATCCAACGATTGATTGACTACTAACAATATTGTGTTCTATGTAGATCATATGTATGAATGAAATTTGATTAATCATGTGTTATACTGAACTTGAAACTAATTGATTAGTGATTTGCGAATGGACAGCTGAATGGAATAAAACATTTTCGAGTTTAACAGTTTACAATCACATTAACCAATTAAGTTACATAAGTTACAAATCACTTTCATATATGCATGTTTCACTCTTAACATAATCAGTTTAGTAAGTTATATTCTATGGTCAACTTCTTTAGGAGTTTGATCTAACTCATTTGTTAAGTACACATTCGTGTCTCTACATTTTCTGTTGAACGACTAATCAAAAGTAAATGAGAGTTAAATCTGTGATATAAAATTGGAAAGTTAAACTCCATAACCAGTGAACCACTCATCCACTCTACATAAGTAATCACAGATATTCATAAATACCTGTTTATATTTCTCCAGTTCACTTGATCTTATAATTAAAACTTTTCCTTAATAAATCAATTCTTTACAATAAAAAGGACTTATATTGTTAAATTATTATTGAGTTTAGCAAATTGAATCATCCCTAAATCTTAGGTAGTTGGAGGTAGTCAACAACAACTTCATTTATTTGACTCTTACAGCTTTATGTTATGTGTATTGATGAGGGAGGTTGAGAAGGTTATAGAAAACCTAAAGCAAGGGAGAGCAGCAATACCTGATGGGTTAACCCCTGAGATGTTTAAGGATGGTGGTCCAGTTCTACCAGCGAGATTAACAGGGATCTTGGCTAGAATCTAGAAACTAGACGTAACCCTATCTAACTGGTCTCGAACACTAATCGTCCCAATCTATGTGAAAAGGCATAAGTCCTCTTGCCCTCTTACCTAGAAATCAGTTTAACAAATATAGTGTCTGAAATATTAGCGTCAACAATACTTCGATGTCTAGCTAAAACTTGTGTAGAGCGAACTCGAGAAAACCGAGGTGGTTTCAGACCTGGACATGGTTGTATAGACCAAATATTCACACTTCGCCAGGTTCTGGAACAGAGGCACACTTTTAGACACCCAACAATAGCTGTATTTCCTGACCTTAAGGCGGCATTTGACTCTATCGGTCGTAAGGTTACGTGGCAGTGTCTATAAGTGAAAGGTGTTCCAGAGAAGTACATTAACGTTTCACAAGCTCTCTACTCAAGCACCACATGTCGAGTGAGAGCTTATGGCGGATTGTCGTCGAAACTGATTACCTCAAGTGGTGTTCGTCAAGGTTGTCCGCTTTCCCCATTTTTATTTAATTTTATCATTGACATACTCTTAAAGTTAACATTCTCGTCGTCTGACGTCTCCGGGGTTGACCTCCTTCCAGGAGATAAACTAGCTGACTTAGAATATGCAGATGATATAGTTCTGTTAGGCGAAGATGCTGATAAAATACAGAATCTTTTGACAACATTAAACATGAACGTAAGGATGTTTGATAGGCGATTCTCCCCATCGAAATTCAAAATTTTGCTTCAGGATTGGCTTGATACGGCACCGAATTTGGTGGTAGAGAGTGAACCAGTTGAATGTGTTAACCGCCTCACTTATCTTGGGATCTTTATCAGTCCTGACGGTATGGTGTCTGCTGAAATCTCGACTCGTATGCATAAGGCCTGATTAGCTTTTTGGAATTTGCGTCACCTGTGGCATAGACGAGACATCCGTTTACTGACCAAATGACGAGTTTACTGCGCAGGAGTTCGATCCGTTGTGCTTTATGAATGTGAAACAGGCCCATTTAAGGATAGAGGATATTCGTAGGCTCCTAGTATTCGATCACAGATGTCTTCGAAGCATTGCTCGTGTTTGCTGGGACCACCAAATAAGCCTACCTCGACGAGCAATGTTGTCTGGTGTAGGAGTAGGATGGAAGAAAGCTTTGCGTGACCAAACCAAAACATGGCCCCAGTCCATCAAATCATTGACAAATACGCTAATTCATTTTAGTAGGTGCAGACTACCTGGTTGGTGTCCGTGTGATGATTGTCACAATTGGTGATATAGCTCAAAATCGTTGGCAATGGCAGATGTGCATCCACTCTTTATCTTCCTTCAAATTCTAAGTTTCTGAACTTATCATAATTTCCTTTTCTTCTGAATCAGTTATCAGTCGTAACAACAGCATCATTATGAAGCTATTGGTATCTTTGACTAGGTTTCTGTTTACATTATATGTCGATTTACAATATTCTGTTTATTTATGATATTTAGAGAAAAGTTAAAATATGTAAGTTACAAAACATGTGAATAGTACTATTAATATACATTCTGAAAAAAAACAACTGTTACTACACTGATAATGGTGCGTTTTCATAATCCTCTGTAATACATTATGCATATTTAATTAATTGTATGCATAGATTGCATAATTAATACATCTCAGATTTACAATTTACATTATTCATATGCCTATCTCTATGTGTACTTCTGTGTGCTTGTATGTATCTATGCGTAAATGTGCATAAACTACTAGATATAAAATGAAATATGTACGATATATATATTTTTTGGTGTATTTCAAAAATGTACTTAAGTGTTTAAAAGATACACTCAATTAGAGTGAATTATACTATACACTTACATAAATGATAAATTAAATAAGTAGTGTCATTTGAATTAAGTAAATAAATAAATAAATAACTCTATTCAACCTTTGTTATTTCAGTTGTTAACTTACTTATTTATTTATTCATTTTAATGTATTTCGGTCATAGTTGTTTACATAAAAGTATAAAACAAGTTAAAAAAAAAAACAGAGTTAATTTCAACATTTTGAAAAGACAATTTTCATTGTTTCGTGGAGATTGTTACTAAGTTTAGTTGAATCACAGATTGATATTGATAAGGGGCTAATGGAAAACAGGGAACACTGGTTAATTGTTTCGTCTCAGTATAGGACAATGTATACCCTCTATTTCGTCAGTAGGATCGAACTCAGGACCTTTAGGCTGACGAAGTCTTATCCCTATACATCACTGGAGCTATATCCAACGGTAGAATTCCCACTTCTATCAGTTTTTTGTGATTAGTGTTTTTTTTACTGTAAAATGTAAACATTATCAATCATTTTGATATGGTCATGAAGTACACTATCTATTCTGAAATGATTACAATAGATGTTTTTTTTCTTTTGATAATGTTCAGTTCCTTAAGTTGAGTGGTTTTATTGCGAAGCTTTCTTTGCCCTTTATGTTATAAAGGAGATAACAGTTGTATGTGATATGTTGATTAATATTATGGTACTGAACTGATAGTGCCCAAATGATAGCTACTCACAAATCTGACTGATTGATGCCACAGCAAAATTTCAGTCATCTTTCATGGCAAAATAATACATTGACATGCAAAACATATGACAGAGAATAGACAGGTTAAATTTCATTGAGATCATCAAGGGTATATATACATCGATTTCATAGGTTATTTATGAATTTGAAGAGTTTCGTGAAGATTGGTATAGGTTCAGTTGATCTGCTTCATCACAGATTAATGTTGATTTGATACCAATGTAAACCAGGGAGCATTGGATAGCCGTTTCGTGCTAGTATAAAACTTGTCAGTACCCACCCTCGATTCCACCAGGGAAATGGAACCCTCATGAATTATCGATCAATATGTCACTTCCGAATAATATTATCTGCATTCAAACGATACAACAATATGTAGACTTAATAATATTAATTTCTGTGGAAAATAGTCAAACGATCTGATGGTTAGAGATCAAATTTAATAAAATGACCAACTGAAAAAAAGCATGTAGTTTATTCTAGAATAGTCTGCGAAAGGGAAACTTTGGGTGTAAAAGTAGAAAACCTGCACAAGCTAGAGATTCTTGAGGCATTTTTTAAGTATTGTAAAACAACCAATTCAACAATGCTAAAATTAAGCATACTATACTAGGGAAAGATATCAAATCAATTAATGCGATCATGTAACCTCATCGACCAAGATAATTGGAACTGATAGTTCAGTCAAGTTAAGAAGAATGATTAACTGTCAGAACTATTTTTCAGAAGATTATTTTAAATGTTTAAGTTGCATAGGCATATTTTGCTCCTTTTATATGTGTATTCTCATCGCTTTTACCTCTTATATGCTATCATTTTCAATTCATGAATTATGACTAATTAAATGTATGCTCGTTACCCGAGTTTTCTGCCATTAATTCCGTTGTTTAAACTGATGTTATTTTCTCGATTAATCAACTGTGTTGTCAAGTTTTACATGTACATAAACGAGTACATGAAATATAGATTTGATTTAGCTAACTGACTCATAAATCTGTATTATTCTCGTTCCACCCTAGAACTAGTAGCACAAAGGCAGATGTAAAGACATAGAATAATCACTTTTATTTGTTCTCGATCACTGTATTGGTTCGAAGAACATTGTCTCTAATAAGCCTAACAGTTAGATATGACAGAAACATATATTGCGTAGACCTAACCACTGCCAACTTCAACGCATAATGTTAACCGAAGTCAGAGCACCTTAGAAGAAGCTAGGTGATGTCAAACAGAACTATTCGTAACAATCCATGAAGTTATTCGCTGTTTGTCTGAGCCATGCTAATACTACAGATCATCTGGTAGGGGTCCTTGCGATTATCGTAATCAATGTTATTGGAGCGATCGCGTAATATGTCACAGAATTGATCACAGTAGTATAGCTGGATCCATACATTATCTTCAGGGAAATATTAAATCTCAGTGTTACTCCAGACATATCCTTTCGTTTTGCCTCCTCAAATTATATTTCGAATGCTCAGTCTATTTGATTATCATTGCCTCTGGATTATTTCAATTCCATTGTTGTTTATCTTGTTGACTCCATCTCATGATGCTAGTGTGGCATAGTAACTTGAGTTGACAGGTAATCATTCCAGATCCTATGTTTTTCATAAATATGACTGATTAATGAGTTGACGATATCCACCAAATTTCCAGTGCTCAAGTGTAATTCATATCCAAGATATCGGTTTATGAGTCTGGATTTATTTACAATTATCTAATATGAACATGCTGGTACAGAAGAGCTTGACGTGGCGAATGGAAGACAATAATTTAAAGTAGGTTTTGTATCTTTAAGCGAAAACTGTAGTTCAATCCCACAATATAAGCGAGAAAATGACCGAAAATACTGGATGGGACACGTAGGTAGTGATGGTGAACTTTGCGAGTGGCCACATATTTTTATGCAAGTATAAAATTCTTATGAATGTTTGTTCGATGTATTTACTGACTTCGACGATTTCGTGACAACATTTTGAAATTGTTTACTTGAGGTAGAAATCATAATGAACATTTCGAAGAGAACCCAATAGTTTATTATTGTATGCACTAACTAATGATTTCAGACTGATAAAATCTTATTTTATATTTGTAAATGTTGTAATTTAAATTTGGATTACATAATCGTTCTTTGTAGAACCTAGGACGCACACTTTTGCATATTCTGGTTTCATTCTCTAGATACGTCACATTTTATGACACAGAGTTGATAACTAACACAAATGAATTCATTCTTTTTTTTCTAGACCTTTATTTGTAGTACTTCCTCATAATATACGCGGTTTTTACCTCTTTCTCTCAAACCATTTTCTGGAAATTTAGTCATCAAGATTATCTTTCTCAGACGACATAACATTGTCAAATCGAAAAAACGCATGTGATTACTCATTACTGTAGTGTATCGTATGAGTCGTGTGTACATCTCAAAAGTCAAATTTGTTTCCACTGATGTATGCTAAACATAGACCGTGAAAATAGATGTGAATGGACTTCGCGTCTCTGATCATAGGAATCTTAGAATTATCGCCCACATCCTGAAATCGTCAATAAGCAATATTGATATTAGACAGAATACTAAGAAAACGTGACAAATCAGTTAAAGTGGTTGCACACCTTCATCGACTGAAATGGTTGGAACATATGTTGCGCCTGCCTGACAACTTCCTCCCTCGTCGCATGGTGTTGACTGAGGTAGGAGTAGAATTAAAGCTAGTGGTGACTAAACCAAAATATAGTATCAGTCGACTAAATCTTCAATTACTAGTTTAATACATGTTGGTAGATCTAGACTACATTTTTTGGGTCCTCAAAAGAATCGTGACCAGTCGCTTGAGACACTGCGTGACAAGTTCTATATGGTTCGGGACTGACTGAGTGAATTCTGCATAATTAATAAATTGTCGAAAAGAATATTCTTCGTTCAAACATCTTTGTTCTGATAAACATGGAAACTTTTGAACAATGATGTATCGATGTTTTTACTTTACATCTTTTTAGTTGTTTACATCTATCATTGACTATTTTCTTCAACAGTTTTTTTCTCAACGGTTTTCTTTCCCCAACTTATTAATTGATTATTATCGTTTTTTGGTTAAAAAACAAACTGTAAAATATTTTTAATTGTCTCTATTTCAGTAGTAACCAAGTATATTTTAGACGGATTAAGTTACCATGAGCTCACGCACACTTTCATAGAGGAAGAAATATATAATGCGCAAATTACACAACTCAATTACCTTCAATGTATTCAGTATGTTTTCTTCTTTCTCCATTGATTTATACGAGATTGAAAGAAGTTAATAAAAAAAGAAAGAAGTGAAAAATTGATATGGAAAAGTTTTGCTGATGGTTCGTTTGTTGTTACTTCTTTTTAGAAGAAAATTTATTCCGTCTCACTGATTGACTTCAATTAAACAGTTATTCAAGCAAAATATAAAGCACTGAATATGGCTATCTTATTAGGACTTCTCAGTATTAATGCATGTCCACAACTCCATCATCATCGAATCAAATCCAGGATGTTGTGACAATGCGATGAGCTACAAACTAATCAATAATGATATGATATTCGTTATTGATGAGTATTAGCGGTTGTAATACTATTGAAAACTAGGGGGGGAGAGAGGAGTTGAATAGGTATCTCGTTTAAGTATGGTGATCTGTAATGTTTCATCGCTTCCTCCGTGATAGACCCATCTGAGATTGTTTGTGTTTGTAGTTCTTAATTTATTTTTATATTTCAATCGATTATTCTGTTTAACTTCTGACCGACCTTATTGACATTTATAGGATTTCATTGACTTACAATTTCGACATTTCTTCAGTTGGATTTTTATGTGCCTACATGCATTTTATTAAGGCTCAAATCATGTTGATTCTCAGATTTATAATATAGTTCTTGATAATAATTTTGTTTTATTAATAATCTCTTGTTCATTACTTAATGCTGTTACATTTAACTGAATACAATTTTAGATCTTCGGGAAGCTTTCATTCTATTCGATGTAAATCGAGATGGTAGGATAACTGAAACTGAATTAGAATCAGTACTTGGCTTTCTTGGTGTGAAAACAACACGTGATGAAGTAAGACGAATGATTCGAGATGCTGACTGTGATGGTAAGTTCTTCTTTGAAATAAAACAGAATACTTGTAAATTTTACTGGTGGGCAAGTGTAAGACTAGCTTCATTTTTATTGGCTGATTTAGACGACTCCATTTTTGCTTTCTATCGGAGTATTAACAAGTATATATATATATATATATATATATATATATATATATATATATATATATATATATATATATATATTTCAAGTGGCAAAAACGTTTGTTTTGTAAGTGCATTCATAGTTTACATTGAGAACAATGATTCATGCTCTGTGCTTGTATGCATGAACAACCTTGAACATAGCATGTATGCACCGGTTCGAATTGCCACACCTCAGTAACATCAAGTTAGTAGATGTAGTATTTACTTCAATGATAATACTAACAATAGAAACGAAATGAAGGAGTTAACGTGAATAATATGGTCAAAGGCGAAAAAAATTAGTTTGTGGAAAGAAAGACAAATAATATTATACTCGCTTTTAAAGGGATGAAAAAGCGTGAGTACACCTACGCCACTATGGCCGATTCCGAGCCATATCACCCAAGGTCCCAACCCATTGATCATAACATTCGCGCAGGCAGTCTGCAGCTACCATCACGACTCAGACCAGAAGTCAGTGGCTTCATGGACTGATACTGCATTGTGGTTTGGCCTCCCCTAACTTTCTTCTACTCTACTGCTATTTTAGTCACCATTGCTCGTCGAGGCAGGATTCCTAAAATCTATTATTTACGGCAATACACTTATAATTAAATAAAACAAAATGAATATAGTGTACAGCCGTGGCGGGCAGACCTTTCTAATCCTTGTTTAGACTGGTGATGTTGGAGTAAAGAACTTTCATAAGGTTTATGTAATTCTGAGGTACGCCTTTCAGTACGCCTTCCATAGAACTTCTCGTTGTACAGAATTAAATGCTGCTCTCGATTCAAGAAAAATCATCATTGTCAGACGTTAATAAGTATACCTATGTTTTAAAGCCAGACCAATGGTAAATATCTTATCGATACAAACTACGACGAGGTCTGAAGCCAGCCTGGTTATCTCACATTTGCAGTTGATGAACTATAGTTAAATGTCTGGTATTTCTTAAAGCCAGTATTTTAGATACTATTTTTGTCAAACTAATTCCTCCGTAGTTATCACAAGATGACTTTAGTCGTTTCTCTACTCTGGAATGATCAACGACCAAAACTAGTCAGGTAAACTAATGTCCTTCTCCAAGACTTGAACTAAAATATCAGTCAACTCAATCACTAAAGCTGGAGCACTATTCTTAAAGACCTCTGAAATCATTCTATCCAGACCCACTGATCTTTCTTACTTCAGATTTGTTATGACTTTTTATACTTCTATAATAATCAGTTAGGGAAGGGTGCCTATATCGACTTCCCATTCAAACCGATTGGAAATAGTGGTTGATTCTAAAGTAGCTGGATGCCAACTACTTACTTACTTACACTTACTTACTTACTTACACTCGTTACCTCTCACAGAGCAGCTTAGGCCGCTCACCACTGTTCTGCATTGAACTCTGTCCTGAGTAATCCTTTCTAGCTGTTTCCAGTTGCTGTTCATCCTCCTGACATCTGCTTCCAATTCTCGACGCAGTGTGTTCTTTGGCCTTCCTCTTTTCTGTTTCTTAACTGGATTCCATATTAATGCTTGTTTCGTAATGCAGTCTGATGGTTTACGCAATATATGTCCTATCCATCTCCATCGTCTTTTCCTAATTTCCTCTTCGGCTGGAAGTTAATTTGTTTCCTCTTATAGTAGGCTGTTGCTGATGGTTTCCGGCCAACGGATATTCAGTATCTTGCGTAGACAGTTGTATATAAATACTTGTATCCGTCTGATGATGTTTGCAGTAATTCTTCACGTTTCAGCTCCATACATCAGAACTACCTCGACGTTCGAATTGAAGAGTCTGACTTTGAGTTTAGACGACTGTTGTTTTGAGTCCCGTATGTTCTCTAACTGTAGGAATGTTGCCCTTGCTTTGCCAAACCTTGTCTTTACATCTGCATCGGAACCACCTCGTTCCTCGATGATGCTTCCCAGGTACGTGATAGTATCCACTTCTTCCAAAGTTTCTCCATTAAGTTCAATCGAGTCAGCGCTCCCTGTGTTGTATTTGAAGATCTTACTCTTTTCCTTATGTATGTTCAGGCCTACTGATGCTGAGGTTGTTGCTACGTTGGCTATCTTCACTTGCATTTGTTAGTGTGTATGGGCTAGAAAAGCTAGGTCATCCGCCAATTCCTAATCATCGAGTTGCATCCTACTTGTCCATTGAATTCCGTGCATCGTATAATAGTCACGATATGTATTTATTGACTGCATGTATGAATCACTTATTAATAATTGTGTTTCTGTATTCACGTAGAATGATGTAGAATCAGAAATAAACCTTCAACATCTTAAACGTATATCTGACATAATTAATTAAAGGCAATATTTACTAAACTAAACCTAAGTATGGGTTATTGCATAAATGAACATATTCTATGCTAAAATCAAAAGAATTTCAATAGTCATCTATAGAAAGCATATCATTCCAAATAAGTGATTATTCTGTAGTTTATATACTTTTTAAAATTTTAATGATTCATTGAAGTTCCTCTACTATCGTCTACATTAGGTGACTAACATAAATTGTTCACATTAAATTTGTTTAATCACTTGATCTGCGCTTACAAAAGATTTTAGAATGAAAGGAATTCTATTGTATTTATTCTTCGATGATATGTATTCATTTGGAAAATGACAATCTATGCTCATTAGTGTCTGTTTGTTATGAAACAAAGAAAATTTGGTTGGTTGTAGTGAAACGTCAATGAGGTGTGCTTAGCTGATAAATACTCATCTGTCCTATGTCTACTCGGTCCCAAGCCGGCGATAGAAGAACTAACCAGATAGAACCGGAATCAGAAACAGGATCGGAAACGTATTGTATTTCAATCATGCCTTTATATATACACAAAATCAAACCACATAGTAAACCAGTGAATTATCTAACATTGATACAGAACAAAGGAATTAGTAGCAGTGAATGGGGACAACTTGTCCACAATTAAGTAACTGTGGTTCATAGTAATAGACAATATATTAAGAGTAAATATAATAAAGAGGCGGACCTAGCAAGGGGAACGTAACAGTCATAGAAATGAAATGTTTACATTATCTACAGTTATAATAATTAAAGTGAAGTTCTAAAACACAGTTCTCGAAGATAATCAATCTTCTTTAGGTGCCCAGCATATCACCTTTACATAGTCTAATATCTATCGTAAAAAATTTATGAATTTTAATCGACTTATTATAAGTAAGATAAATATGAACTATGTAAGGTAAATATTATTAAATACAGTGTTAAATAGTTTAATCGGCATAGATGGTTGAACGTTCTCTACAAAACATACAGGTCCTCGGTTGGAATCTTTGTTCGGTCATAGATGAACTCTACCAATAAGCTATGTACTAAGACTATATTGTTGTCCAATATTCCTTAGTTTTCAGTAGTACCAATTCGAAATCAGTCTGTAACATAGCAAACAACAAATTAAAACCAATCTCCTGCAGTTATTGTTAATTAATCATAAACCTAGTACCATCACCAATATCCTCCTTAGTGATTTATTATATTTGATGTGTAAAGTTTTCGTATTTCATCTACATAAACTTGTTTTTCCTTTTGAGCTCTAGTAATATAAGGTGATTCAATCACCCTTTGTAGTGTTCTGGTTATTTATTGAGTGGATAAGACGGAAACCCTGAGACTCTCAGCCATTAATCTACTCGGCTATTATTTAAAATCAGTTAACTTTATTAGTTAATTCAGTGTTATAGCATGTAATATCACTAGTTGTTATATAATAAATAGAACCTAAATTTACTACTACATGAATATGTACTTTTTTATTAAACTCAATTATCAACCCAGGTTAATTTTATGTAAATATCGGGTTAATGCATATTGTGGAGATGGCTGAAGCTTTACATCATGACTTACTGATAGTAACTAACTGTTTATGTGGCACAAAGTTATGGCCAGCGGTATTCAACAAAATCATGTGTGAGGCACTCACCAATGAATAATATTGCGAAAATGTCAAACAGCATCATATACTGATTAAACTTAAAAACATAAATCTTTATTCCGAAGGTTCTGTGGGGTGGTTATAAATGCATACTATCAGTAAAGAGCCCAATACTAAGACAAAATACTTACCTACATCACCTACATCTTAGTTTTCAGCGGTTGACTAATTGATTCATTCTTACTTTTTTCTATGTATTCATTCAAATATACATGCACTGATCCCTTTCATTGTGTTATTATTTATGGAATACTAGGTTGTAAGCCTAGATAATTAATGATTCTCATGAAACATTTCATAGAATTAGAATGATGAATTATTTACACTAACAACATAGTAGTTGCTGATATTTTAAAGTGTATGTGTGTGTGCTTATACGCTGTTGTTTTTTCTTGTTACTTTCCCTTATAATGTACATTTGTATATGCAGACCTATACATTCAAATATTTTTGTAGGCATCAAGTGTATACATGTACAGATAGATAGATGCATATTGTTCTTCCATCATTACGCATAGCTACATTTTACTTTTATCGTGATTTTCTTTTCTCAATATCAGTTTATCAGTAATCTACTTTCCAACCAAATTCTTGTTTTATAAGAAAATTTCAAAGCAACCTGTCTTAGTATACGCCTTTATAAGTACATATATGTATCATTCATTCATTCATTCATTTTTGTTTCTCTTTATTTTGTTTCTTTTTTGTTTCTCGTGGTTTATTTGTCTGGGTTTTTTTTTATTCTCTTCAAATTCATAGTTTCCCTCCCCTTACCTTCTAGTAACAAACTTGATTTACTTAATGAACTATTATCAATAGTTTATTTTTGTTAGTGATTATTTCAATTGTATGCCCATTTTCATTGTCACAACTTTTTCTCATTGTACATTTCATTCTATTTTAAATTTTTTTTTGGTAAATAGAAAAGTTCAATTACTTAGTGTTCATATGCATACATAGATGTACTTGAAGCAGTAGTAATGATAATGGTTAAAGTATTTGTCTTCCAACTAATAAATCATAGGTTCCATTCATCTATTTAAAGGATAACGGGAGATTGTCGCTAAAACCTCATATAATTAAAGCATATTTTAAAGTTGAGTACATAAATTTGTATATTGGTATATGAGTAAATCAACCAGTACTAACTATTTAACCCATACCGTATTGATGAATACTTGAAATAAACATGAATGAAGAAGTGAATAGAACAAATGTACATTAATTCGAATTGCCATTACCACATTTGTAGGATTAGAACAAATTAATAAGATTATTACTGTAATACAGTTGGAATGGTGTATGTATGTACAATCAACATAGAACCTGGCACATGTGTGCATCGGTTCAAGTTGCCATACCATCATGGCACCGCAAGATTAACACCACCACCACTGGTAGAAATCACTTCAATAAAATAAAATAATAATAGTAACAAGGAATGTGAACATATATAAATTATGGTTCAGGAAGCGTAGAAAGAAAGTTATGGAATAATTTAAAGCTCATGATTTAAGGGAGGACAATGAGTGAATACATCTGCGCCATTGTGACCGATTCTGGGCCATGTCACTCACTGTTTCTAGCCACTGGTTACAGCAATCACAAGGATCCCATCCAAATAGTCTGCAGCTACCGACACGACTTAAACCGGCAGTCAGTGACTTCATGCACTGATGCCATGTTTTAGTTTGGCCACCCCTTACTCTCTTCCATCCTATTCCTATATCAGCCAACATTGCGCGTCGAGGCAGACGGTGGTTGGGCATACGCAACACATGTCCCAACCACCTCAGTCGATGAAGATTCACAACCTCATCGACTGATTTACACAGTTGGAATGAAGAAGAAAGCATATACAGAAGAATAATAAGAATTAAATCTAGAAAAATATAAAAGGTGAATTCACCTATATTACTGTGACCAATTTTTAATAATGTCATCCAGAGTTTCTAACCATTGGTTACGAATTACAACTAAGTAGTTGACAATAATATTAGCTCTGTTCACATCAACAATCAATGACTTTATAAACGAATGCATTATTTTAATTTAATCTTCTGTTACTTTTCATCAACTGACTTATCATCTTTTCCAAGTAGATAATTTCAGAGATTGATTTAGTTACTTGATAAATATACATGATATGGTGAAATTTCACTGGTCAACAGAATGTGTTAAAATCCCAAGTGTAATAGTAACAATCCAATTGGTTAATGTTATATAATACAACCTTCACCTCGTAATAGGCTTATACATACAAACAGATTTTTTTAGTCATATACACTTTTCATTACATTTCTTGTACTGTATAGGTGAGTGTTCTACTTAATTAATGGCCAACAATTACGATTTATTATTATTATTATTATTATTATTATTATCATTTATAATTAGGGGGGTTTGTAGAGATAGTTAACTGTCAATTTTAATATCTCGAATTGAGGCAGTAACCCACTGATGGCATGGAGAGGTCGTCCAACTTATCGCGAATTGACTGAATTGAAAATATCAACCGTTAGGAGCTAACTCAGTGGTCCGATGGTAAGTGTTCGCCGTGGAGCCAGAGGGTCCTGGGTTCGATCCCTGGTGGGGTCGTGAATATTCACTGCTCAGGAGTCCTATACTAGGACGAACCAGCTGTCCAATGCTTCCAGGTGATCAATGGTTGTCTGATTCAGATCAATTCGTGATATCAATATTGACGATTATTATTATTGTTATTTCATACTTACTTAATTGACTGATGTGTAATAACCATCCCAATTGATATGTAATAGTTTATCATATGTTGAACAACTATAATCTACGCATCAGTTACCTATGTCCAGCCAATTTGATATAATACTCCCTTAAAATTATTCACTATAAGGCACTATTAAACAGCCTTGTATATGTTTACATTGTTTAAAATAATTTGTCCCTTTGATAAATTTTGATAATCCAACAAGACGAATTTTATCAGAGCTGTGTGATGTGTATATTAGCGTAATGCACTTCAAACAATCTGACCACACATGCACTTGTCAAAGCATTTATATATGAAAAAGTAAAAGGTCACTAGATAATTAAGAGTATAAGCTAAGTAAACAAGGCTAATAAAAAGAACAAGTCACGGTAGGTTGAGAGAAAGTACAAATTGTTTTTGAACACACAAGGGGGGGGTTGAACTTCCGTATAGCTAAGGCTTCAATAAACCTTAGTATGTGTCCTAAAGCACCTTTATACAACACCTCAACAGGCGATTTGATATCAGTTATGTGGCCTGTCTCAACTACGTGTTTAGCGATAGACGATGAAGGTTGTTTATCCTGTACTTTTATTTTTCCTTTTGAGTCCATTTGTTTTTGGAGCCATTTAGGTATGTGTTCAGCTATCCTTACATGCAGATGACGATTGCTCCTCCCTATGTATGTGTGTCCACACGTACACGTAAATTGAAATATACAGTGGGATGTGATGCATTCGTTTACGTGCTGTTTAGGTTTGTTGTGAATCAATGTCCTATGCTTTTCTATTACAACTGCCTTAGCCGCATAACATGTTCTGTTGACAACCGACTTAAGCCGTTGTTTTAACACAAGGCTATTTGAGTCACCTCTTCAAAGTAACGTGAAATAGACGGATTTTTTAGATGCTAGAAATACAGTAGGCTTCAATATACTACAACATTTCCATCGATTTATGAACTTCTTTGGATATCCGTTCAGCATTATCGTTTCTGTCATCAGATTTTCATTTTCTTCAATAGTATCATAAGTACAAATACGATTGATTCTATTAAATAATGTTTTTACTAGACTCATTTTATACTGCCCCGGACAATAACTATGGAAGTCCATATACTGTCTAGTCCATGTAGATTTTCTGTAGACAGAACGTTTGATTGAGCCATTATCCCTCCAATTGATTAATATATCTAGGAAAAGAAGTTAGTTATTATTCTGCTCTTCACAGGATAAACTTATATTATTTTGGATGGTATTCAGTTCACTTAGTCAACTATTGGCGTCATCAATTTTCATATCTTTATTTTTCATATACAAATGCCTCAACAAGTGTATATGTGATCAGATTGTTCGAAATGTGTATTGCACAAATATACACATCACATAGCTCTGATAAAATTCGTCTTCTTATTGCATTATCAAAGTTTACGTAGATATTTAAGTATATTCGGTACCTTTATTTTATGTTCATTGATTGATCGATGATAAAGAGGGTAACCGGTATCATGTTTAACATCTGAATAAAATCTCTTTGTAAATAATTTCAACAAATGAAATTAAAGAAAATTTGAAGTTGGTCTGAGCTTCTTTACGAAAGTGATCAAAATAAAAATTATCGAATGCAAATGTAAATAAGAGGTCAAATTTCATTATGAATATCTAATCATATACACAGTATGAATCTATGTTTACATGAATCATTATAAGTGAACTAATGTAGTGGATGAAGGAAGCTACATATTGCAATCATTTGTGCATATATGTATTGTTCTGAGATATTTTCACTGGAAGGGATAGATAATCTGAAGATTGATGTGTCAAATTACGTAAATTTGACTAAGAGTAAATAGATATGGTGATAATTATAGGTGAAAGGATGGATGAATATTTGTAACTGGTAATGCATTGAATTGTGTAATTAAACTAAATAATTCTGAATAAAATCAATAGATAGTACAACCCCAGTGTCAATCCACCCTTTCGGTTTTTCTTTCGCATTACGCTTTTCCTCAAGTTCGTTTTTAACAAAGTTCTTAAGGTAGTTGTTCATTATTAGTATGTTGGTTCTTCGTATCTGTGACTAGTTGATGGTTTCTAATTTTTAGGGTCCCAACAACTATTAATTCCGTTGATTTGGCACGTGCAGATTTATAGTTTAGGTATTTTCCACAATACGTTTGTTTCTTAAAAATGTTAATCCTTGTCGCCAGTTTTTGTTAAAAAGGTACTTAAGGAAATGCGTAATGAAAAAGAAAAACCGACGGTTCAACCGAAATAATGGAGTACTTACTTTTAGACAGTGACACTGCCCTTTAGATCCTTCTGCAAATATTCACCCATCCTTCCACCTATAATTATCACCATATCTATTTACTCTTAGTCAAATTTACATAATTTGACACATCAATCTTCAGATTGTCTATCCCTTCCAGTGAAAATATCTCAGAACAATACATATATGCACAAATGATTGCAATATGTAGCTTCCTTCATCCACTACATTAGTTCACTTATAATGATTCATGTAAACATAGATTCATACTGTGTATATGATTAGATATTCATAATGAAATTTGACCTCTTATTTACATTTGCATTCGATAATTTTTATTTTGATCACTTTCGTAAAGAAGCTCAGACCAACTTCAAATTTTCTTTAATTTCATTTGTTGAAATTATTCACAAAGAGATTTTATTCATATGTCCTATATACACTCGACGCCCAAGTTTTAGGAATCCTTCTGCCTTTCTTTGAACGAAAAGTACTTTGCAATCGATATCATGTTTGTCTACTCTTTTAGGTACTACTGGTCCACATAATGTAACATGATTTGATGTGATATAGTTGAAGGTATTTAAAGCGAATCCTTCTCGATTAAGGATTCCTGGTATTTAGCGCTTGTCAATAAGACGTACTTACAATTTTAATAAACCATTACTCATTTAGTTCCACAGTTTGCTAGTGTTACAGTCGAAATTGTGAAGTTAGCTGATATAGTATTGAATCCTTCGTTGAACATGAGTATTTTCAAGATCGGAAATATTCCTTGCTAATGATTATCGAGGAAAGGATTTACTTTTAAGTACCTCTAATCATCTTACACATCAATTTATTTACTATTTAATTAAAATTCCCTCATTTTGTTTTTTGATTGTGATTCCAGTTTGTTTCTGGTCCCCGATGTATTTAATTTCCCATGATTCCACAACTAAAGTCATTTGACATAATCACACCTCTATAAAAAATAAATAAATATTTTTCACCGTCCAACAGTCATTATGTCGTTTATATGACTTAACAAGTACCCATTTCCTTACGTCATAAGAAATTCATTGTAGTTCAGTAGTCTAGTAGTTAATATATTCGGTTTTCACTAGCTTGTAAGCTCGAACCTCTTCGTTTTCTTTGATTTGGACAGCTGGATAATATAACGAATTGTTACATATAATATGCGCTTCAAAAAACAAGTACATTAATCTGTATTCACATGCTTAGCTTGTGAGTTACAACACTACATGAAATAACATTTTGGAACTATTTAAACCTACACAATCCGCTCAGGATTCACACAGGGTAACAGAGACTGACGAACTTCGGTCTATAACAAATCAACGGGAATATACAAGTTCATCCTAATACTGTACAGAATTTATTTTATGTAAGTACATACGATGTGTACTTAAAACAATTTTGAGCATTTCAAGCCTTAGGTTGAAATCGTATCTTCACAGTGAATATTGTTCATCTTTATTTAGTGTCCTTTTAACAGCAATAAGCTCCAATGCAAGCATGTGCAGAATGCGCTTCTCCACCTCTAAATGCAAACTATTGCTCCAGGACTTGTTTTCTTCAGCACTTGAGCTAAATATAGGGAGTTAAGTAGTTGGACACGTCAACCACTTCATTTATCTTAGAAGTCTGATTAGCCCTAGAGGGCTAGTCTCTGACGAAATGTCAGTACGAATTCATAAAGCTCGTTTGCCTTTTGCCAACTTACGTCACCTATGGCGTAGACGAGATATTCGTGTCTCAACGAAAGGGAGAGTGTACTGCGCAATAGTTCGCTCTGTCTTACTGTATGGGTGTGAGACGTGGCCATTAAGGGTAGATGACACTCGGCGGTTATTAGTTTTTGACCATCGATGTCTTCGAAACATCGCTCGCGTTAGCTGGGATCACCGAGTAAGTAATAACGAGGTTAGACGACGGGTGTTAGGCAAATGTGGTAAATCGGTCGATGAGGTTGTGAATCTTCATCGACTGAGGTGGTTGGGACATGTGTTGAGTATGCCCAATCACCGTCTTCCTCGACTCGCAATGCTGATGTAGGCTGATGTAGGAATAGGATGGAAGAGAGTTAGAGGTGGCCAACCTAAAACATGTCATCAGTTCATGAAGTTACTGACTGTTGATTTGTGTCGTGTCGGTAACTGCAGACTACTTGGATGGGGTCCTTGTGATTGCTGTAACCAGTGGCTAGAAACAGTGAGTGACATGGCCCAGAATCGGTCACAATGGCGCAGATGTATTCACTCATTGTCCTCCCTTAAATCATGAGCTTTAAATTATTCCATAGCTTTTTTTCTACGCTTCCTGAACCATAATTTATATATGTTCACATTCCTTGTTACTATTATTATTTTATTTTATTGAAGTGATTTCTACCAGTGGTGGTGGTGTTAATCTTGCAGTGCCATGGTGGTATGGCAACTTGAACCGATGCACACATGTGCCAGGTTCTATGTTGATTGTACATACATACATAAATTATTTAGTGTCAGTTAACGAACCACTAAACAATCAGAGAATGTTGACAGGTTGGTAGATGCTACTTTGAACACTTCTCGACAATGCCTATTTATTTGTAAGAGTTTCTACCGTTCTGTTGTTAATTTTAAGGATTGAAATTGGTCAGTCTTTGTTGCTGTGTGTGCATTCTGAGTAGACAGCCTTTAACTAACTTCGAGTGTCGAGATTTTATTACAACTGTTTTATGACTGGCAATGAAAGACAGAACGAGAGTTTCTTCCAATCGTGAACCAGTCAATCATCTGAATATATCTGCATTCCACTGTTAATGTTAATCTTAGGCCTCAAATTCAGTTCATTTACTTCAAAAATCATTTCCTTATCGATTGTTCTAACAAGTTTCAAGTTGGACTTAATGCATATCAAATAGTTCACTGTCAAATAAAATCCAACCTTAATAAAAAGCTTTCAAACATCAGAACAGATTAAATTCTTATAATTTCTAACTCAAATCAATATTTATCACTGATAAACTGCTATCTTACTCTCGACTCCAGTATTCTTTTGACGTTAGTTAATGTGTAAAAATCACTGAAAACTCTTTCTCTTTTTTTCAGTATAACTTTGCATCATCTACATAATTAAATTCATTGAAATTTTTTTTTCTTCAATTTATTCTTTACTACTTAATAATGACTAAAGCACAAATATAGACTAGAAAAGAAATATACCTTATTAGTGTATATCTATATAAATGTAGATGGTTCAGTGAAGATGTAAATAAAAGAAATATAAATCCTAGTTCTATTTCATCTTCCGTCTTATTCTTTCCCATCACCGATATACATCATTCTCAAAAGTGATGAATAGCATAGTAAGTGTATGGATAGATTGTAAAATTTATAGTTACTTAAATAAAGCATAAAATACATTGATTTATTCAATCATTCAGTTGATGATTTTTTTACAACTTTAACATTGAAACAGGAAGTTTATTAAATGAAGCAACAAACTAATTTTTGATTATAACTTCTATTAGGATGAATCTGTATATTCCCGCTAATTTTTTATAGACTGAAGCTGGTCAGTCTCTGTTGCTATATGTGCATCCTGAGCGAATTACTTTGATATAGCAGATATTCACAAGTATTACTTAAGTTGCATTGTAACTGGCAAGTAGAATTCAAGACTCGCGTTTCGTCCTATTTAGGACTCATGGGCTAGATGTACTTGCATCCCAATGTTGATGCTCACAGTGGGATTCGCTATATCGAGGCAATCCACTCAGGATGCACATATGATAACAGAGACTGACCAGCTTCAGTCTGTTTCAAATCAACGGGAATATACAACTTCATCCTAATACCAATGCGCCCGTTGCACAAGTGTGACTGTCTGGACTCAGTAGTCTAGTAGTGAACGCGATGGCGTTCCACACTAAACTGACAGAATTCGAATACCACTGTGAACATCAACATTGAGATTTAGGTATATCCAGCCGATGAGTCCCAAATAGAACGAAACGTGCTTCCTGGATTCCACTTGCCAGTCACAATCCAACTTAAATATAACACCTATTGTTATGTTGTATTCTTTGAATTATTGGAGTATAGAAAGTAATTCTGACAAATTTACAGAAGTTTATTACTTCATTCACATTTGTTGATGAGTATATATGATTAGATGTATGAGTGTTAGCAATAGTTCGGTAGACAAGATCAATTTTCTTATATTTAGAGTGGTTTACACACTATGACAACTGAACGCTTATTTAGGTTTTTAAGAAAGGTTTTATATAGAAAACTAGCTTTGATTTGCTTTCTTTATGCCTCACAAACTGATTTTAATTGGATACGATTGCTCACTGGTTTTTATTAGTATTCAACCGTGATCATTCTATGTAGGATAAAAACAACATGCACAAAGATATGTAAGAAGTTATGAAAACAGAAAATACTACTTCAGTAAATTAGTAGTTAAAAAAATCAATCTTCAGTAATCATTCCAATTGTTCTTTTTTATGTTGTGGGCTTGACTATATGATTTAGGCTGATTAATAGACTGTAAATTGATAGAATAAATTTAACATTACTATAATTTTGTTGTGTTTACTTAATTCAGTGGTTTAACTGTAAAGCTTTCACTGTGCCTCATTGTAACACTGTCGATGTAAGCTGTGTTTAATCAAACTATCCTAATGACATTGTCTGTTAACGGTTGTCGTCAGAGGACATTATCAGGTTTATTTGTCACTGAATATTTAATTAAAATGAGCTTGTCGGACGAAACGAGTATTCTGGATTCCGCTTGCCAGTTACAATACAACCTAAACATTCTTTGAATATCTGCTGATTGAACTGTTTGATTAATCTCTGATCATGTAAATTGATTGCCACTTTTTTGTATTTGATCTGTAAATTGGATTTATGCTTCTGTGAACACTGATATAAGTGATAATAATGCTAATAATATTATTGTCGTAGTTATTCATATTTCTGGTCTACTCAGGTATCTAGTTAACTAATACATTTCTTAGTGGCATCAACATAGTAACTAATGGATATTCTGTTATCCATAGATGATGAAAGTAAAAGTAAGACTAGATGCATTCAATTTAATTGGTAGTCAATTGCATATATTCACACACATGAATTAATTTATTCATTAAATTACTAAAATAGAATAGAAAAATGTTATTCCGCTATCATTGTGATCCACTTTCATGTAAACTATGTAGAATGTACAGCATTTACCTACTGATGTAGAGAATTAGAGACTTAAAGTTTTGATATCCGATCTTTCACTTAGTCTTTAATATATATACACTCTCATAAAGGAGTTCAATACTAGAACAGTACAATACTGTTTAGTTGTCAATGATAGTCTAGTTATAGTTAGTAAGTTCTTAAATCAAACTACTAAATAATTTATTAACTAATTTATAGTGTATTCTAACAAACAAACAAACAAACAAAAAAGACACCAACTTTATTCTTCTCGTCTTAATATTACAAACTACTGATTACCTAGTAACAATATTTACTAATGAATATGTTGTTTCTCTTATATTTCACTTAATTGATAAATATTGTTTCCACAGGTGTTTAACATCTGAATGAGTGTTGTTTGTTTGTTTGTTTTTTTGCTTTAGTTTAACTGATTATATTGTCTCCAACTTCCGAATCTACTATCCATATGAGAATGCAATTCATGTTTTTCCTTTTCTTTTTTTTTCAAGAAACAAAAAGTACATAATCATCTGTTTGATGTCGGTATTTGTTATCTTGTATGCATGTATGCATGTGTGTGTATTACTTTCTTAAAAAGTACTTCATAACATGTATGTATATATATCATTTAGAACACATGGAAACAACTGTATAATAGATGATAATAATATGATAATAAGTGATATTTCTTAAATGTACTTCATTTTCATATGTAATTTAAGATTAATAGAAGTCATCCTTCTATTTCATAATGTTTTCATGCAAACTTCTCATGTTTTCTAACGTATTCATTAGTAATTAAACAGTAATGAAATTACGTAATACATATGGGTTATTATTATTATTATTATTATTTTACTAGTTATCACATAGTTTTTCATGTGTAGCAACAGGTGGTTTTTTTTTCAAACTAAAACATTAAAATAACAAACTATATGTTGAAAGTAGTATGAACGTATTGGTATACTTTTTTTTTTCTCATTGATATTATAAACTGAAATAAATCAATCTCTGTTGTACATTTTGAGCTTGTTGTTTCGATACAATGGTAGTTCATATTTATAATTAAAAGATGTTTTGTAGTTGGTAAACGTAATTCAACATACCTGTTACTTGACATTTGAAGACTGATTATCATCTGGATGTTTAACGCTACAACATTTATTACTAAGTTATTGATGAGCACATTAGCGTTAGACACGAATAGAATGAGTTTGGGTGATATAATGTGAACATCAGCACTGGGGTGTAGGTGCATTCAGTTGACGATAAGTCTCAAATAAGACAAAACACTGGTCTTAGATTCCATTTGCTATCTATAATGCAACTCTAATCATAATTATTTCTAATTACAAACAATTAAGCAAACTTGTAAATTTATATTTACACCGAGTAAGTTATCCATAACATTTTCGTTTTTCAATAAATATGTTTTATTCATCATTTTCTTCCACCTTACCTAACATTTTGGTAGATAGTAGTTCTATATTAGAACATAGATGTCGTTAAACTTTTCATTTCAAATTCATCTGGGATATCAGTCAGTCATTCACGTGTAAAGTAGAACATGGTACATGAATACATCAGTTTGAGTTGCCAGTATAGCTCAGTGGTAACGGTCACATACTGTAAAACTGAGCGAACCGAGATCGGATTGACAGGAATGAATCTGCTGCCTCGAGGATTGCAGGTAAACTTTGCCCAACGACTTTGGGATATCCATAACAGACGACTATAGAGGTATCCAGCCCTCTAAAACGAAACCTTTGAAGAAAATTATATAACGATATTCAGCACTTACTTGTTTACTTATTGTGAACGGAAGAATGATCAAAAATATCATGATAAAGAGATATGAAGCGAATATTGAAAATGTTCTGTAAAACTTCAGCCTTCATCACCTATTCGAAGTAGATACGATACATGGATGTATCACTTATATCTCAGTTTTGGGAATATGAGCAAATATGAGGAAGACCGCACTAACTTAGAATGACCTTAAGCCACTTAGGTTAACGTCTGCAAGCCCTGAATATATTAAGCCAACATTCATTACTTGATACCGTAAAAAATTGACTATATCATCTTGGGTGACAGAAAGAAGATAGAATACACCTTCTAAGTTACGAGTTACTATATAAATCAGTAGAACTGAATATATATATATATATATATATATATATATATATATATATATAATGGTGGACAACTTTAGAGAAAACATTGTAGGTTTGTGTACAGAAAAAGAATGATAGGTTTATGATGCGATAACCGTTAATGTATACTTCAGAAGCTTACAACATTATAAAATATTCCGATTATTAATCGTCCCATTGTAACAGGTTTAGTCACAAACCAGAACGGTTTTAAAATCAAGTAGTTTTCACAAACGAACACTTTTATAGTATTATCGAAGTTATATATTAGATGGTAAATGGGGTCCAATATGCATTTTTCTTCTGATTTTGCAATCGTTACATTTACCTGCATCCCATTGTTGATATATTGTTGACATATTCATTGACATCGAAAATTCATTTATATAAACTATCATTGTTAATGTTAATAAGATTAAATTAAGATTTAACTAAAAATATGTTAGTCAATCATCATCATGATCATCATCATCTTCTTCTTTGTAACAATCATTAATTGTTAAGGTCAAAGATGAATCTATTGAATAACCTTTTTTTTCATATTATGAATGAAATTAATCATGTGAGAAATGAAAGTAATAGAATGATATTAAAAATGATGGCATTCACTTCATCTATACTGAGTATTATAAAGTCAACTAGGAAATTTACTTTGTGTCACCTCATCTTCTTCTTACTCATCTTCCTTAAGCTCACTATAACTAATGAAAAGAAAGCATACTTATAAACAGCTAGGAAATAACTTGAATTGAGTTGGTTTTTGTAAAGATAGATTGGTATTAAGTTTAGTTGTTTGTATTCGTCACAGAATGATGTTGTTTTGTTAACACTTCAACTTTACACCAGGTCTCGAACAGCCAACTCACTTTCCACTAAGCTAAGCTAGTCACTTGTTCAATGAGCACCATGTTTATATTACTGGTAGTAACAGAGTAAATTATCCGGTTATTGAGATTCAAGATTGAATTTTGATCAGCCTTCGTCGGCATTTGTACCTCTTTCAATATGTTAACTGTATCTAGA
This sequence comes from Schistosoma mekongi, assembly GCA_034768735.1. Classification (NCBI taxonomy): domain Eukaryota; kingdom Metazoa; phylum Platyhelminthes; class Trematoda; order Strigeidida; family Schistosomatidae; genus Schistosoma; species Schistosoma mekongi. The sequence continues at coordinate 8,155,713 of CM068312.1, read as the reverse complement.
AAAATGATTCAAGATATTTGCTATATGTAATTAGGACTCATCAAATGCATTATGTTCACACTGGAAATTAAACTTGGTACTTTTTACTGCAAGTATCTACCCCTTTCATCCACTGGGCGGCAAGTGAATGAATCAAACATTACCGAATACTAATAAGTTTAATATCCTTTTATATGTGCGTAAAGTGGTGTTAACTAGAATATTAAGTCTTCTTCAATAATAGAACTTGTTTGGTTCATTTAAGTTAAAGAAAATAGTGGAATAATAAGAATATTGAAACCCTCTTGTTGGTTTCATTCCTCCCCCCCCCGATATGTTACGACACGGAATTCCGTAAATTACTAAACATTGTGAGCTGATGATATGTTGTGAATATTTTAGTTGGAGCATGTTTCCTAGTGCTATTCTAGTTAACAATAAAGTAGACTGGGAAATTTTTTTAAAGGCGTCAAACCAATGATATGACTTTTATTCTCTTAAGTAAATGACTGTTTTACTGAACCACAAATGGTATAGAATTCCTAGTGTTTAAAGACCATGAGAAAGCATAGTTCAAATGTGCAACCTGTCTGTTGAAATGAGAGCACAATAACCAGCGAACTACGGCTCCACTAGAGATCGTTGGTGAAGAACCATAAAATGTATGGCATTGATACAGTAGCATCTATTTTTCTTAATTTTCCTCCATTTACTAAACATTATGATAATTCTTTGTTTCTAGAATCCATTTACTTTTATAAATTACATTTCTAATATTCGCTTTTCGGTACTACACATTTTATTGTTGTAATTGGTACTGTCGAGATTGTTGAATTTTAATTTGACATAACGAATTTATCTGACTTAAACAGCCACCGAAAACCAACAAGCTCTGGACAGTTGCTTTTTCTTAGTATACGACTCCTCAGCAGTGCTCATCTACTACCTTACGAAGCAATTGAGCTCAAGACCTTCAAGCTTCGCGGCGAACGCTTAACCAATAGACCACTGAGTCAGATTCCTGTAATATCAACAGTTAGAATTTGGCTCACTGGTCTAATTGTTAAGCACTCATTGCGAAGACTATAGGTACTCTTTTCGATTCTTTGGTAGAGTCGTAGTTACTCACTGTTGATGATTCCTATGCAATGACGAAACAGTTTTTTTCAATGATTGTCTAACTCAAACCAATTTATGATATGAAATTCATATTTAATCTTACTTCGATTTCTCTTTGTTCCTTCTTTGTTGTCATTTTAGTTCGGAATTTGATCATTTGTAAAGTTTCATAGTTTATACTAAGTTAGTTAACCAACCAACTGACCAACAAACAGCATAAATATTGTCTGTGAATCTAGTAATTTAGTTAAAAATTAGATAATTTAACAGTTAAACTTCTCATTTTTCAATCAATAGGCTTTATATGCCTAAATCCTCATCTCTTCACTTACTATAATGTTTATACATCTGCAATATGTATCTCTCTCCTTTAATAGAGATACAATTCAGCTAAAAATTATGTACATTAAACTATTTTTAGTAAATGAGTTATGTCATACTGTTATTATTATGGATGCTTTATTATAGTGACCTTTTTAAGCGAAAAATTAAAAAGACAATGATATTTTTGTCAGTATTTCGAATCTTATTCAAATGACCTTTTTCTCGTGTTTAGTGTTAACTTATGTTTGTAAGCAGTTGAGTAAAAGAGACATCGAGTAAGTATATGAGTGCTTACCTGAGTAAGTAAGTGAGTGAGCATATGAGTAAGTTAGTTAGTTTGTGATTGGGTGGGTTAGTGAGTAAGTGAGTGAGTGAATATGAAGCGGAAAACGTAGTAAAAAACCGAATGTAGAAATCATCAAACAGTAGGTATACATATCATCATCTTCTAGAATGAAACAATATAAATTGATTATTTCATCATGATAAAATCCAATTTGATTGTGATAATTAACATTTTCAGGTATATTCTATTTCGATATTACGAATTGATCTGAATTAGACAACCATTGATCACTTGGAAGCTCTGGACAGCTGTTTTGTCCTAGTATAGGACTCCTGAGCAATGAGCATCCACGACCCCATCGGGGATCAACCCCAGGACCCTCTGGCTCAGCGGCGAACGCTTTACCATTGGACCACTGAGTTGGCTCCTAACGGTTGATATTGGAATTAGAAATTCGTGATACCAAAATTGACAGTTAACTATCTTTACAAACCCCCCCTCGTTATTTTCTATTTATTAATTTATCAGTATTTGGTTCAATCGGGATGGCCCTTGGTGCAAAATCTGGGATGAGCACTCCTGAGGAGTTCCACACTAGAACGAAACAGCTGTCTAGCAGTGCTCCTTAGTTTCCAATGGTACCCTGCCAACATCAATTTGTGATATATTTTATCAGTATTTATTGACTTGTTGTCAGTTTTATCCAATGATCTATGCATACAAAAGATCTATGTTACTTGTAATGAATACTTTCTCTTTATTCTTACTTTGTTGATTATTCTATTAATTTTTTTTTTATTATTATTTTATTATAATATTACTATTATCATTTATGTTATCCTGTTACAAATAACTAGATTACATCATCCATTTTGGTTTCAGTAAGATGTAATTATTAACATTATCGCCTAACACAAATGTTCATTAGATTATATTGTTATTATATAATTCAGTATAACATTATTATCTCAAAGATAGTATGAAAGACTAAACATTAAGAATATGATTCAAGAAGATAGAATGAAAAAAGAGTATATTTGAAGGAATACTGTAATTGAATATCTAGATGATAAAGAATAAATGAATTCATTTGATGGATTCCAAACTGTTTTATTTACGGATATCTTGAATTACTGATCATATTTATAACACACACTTTATTCAACTGGTGTACACTTATCAACTCATCTTAGATTGCAACTATTACTTCATAAATTGATTTCTATATTTTCCTCTAACTACGGTAGTTGTGCTCACTCAACGTGTGTCTCAAACACTTCAATTGATGAAGATTGATTATCATATAAGCTCATTGACAATATTTGCTTAGTACTCTGCATTGAACTTGTGTATTGCTTATTAGGTCATTTCAAAGACACATATGATCAAATCTCTGTAGCTTACATTTGTCTTCTACTTGCTAACTCATGTTTTGTATTCATTGATAACATTTTGCATTCTTAATTATCATTCACTATGTTACTGATGTCACACTACCTTAAGATTGTTGAGTTTATACTGCAGAGTAAACCAACCAGATTCTACTACTTACGTTTATCTCACTTATTCTAGTACATCAACGGTTAATTCGAGTTCACATATATCTGTCACCAGTTTTTCCTAAAGTTATTAGTTCCTCTAATTGATTATGGGATTAACCTGATGTGTTTTCTTTTGTAGCACATCAACCAAGTAATCGTGAATAGGGGTGGGTGAAAATTACTTTCGTTCTAAGAAACCAGGGATTTAGTGTTCAATATTCATTAACAGTCAAATTAAAGAACCAGTGAACTTTGTTGATTGAATTCGTAACAGAATGATTTTAGTAGGATACCACCGAAAACCAGACAGCATTGAACATCTGTTTTGTCCTAGTGTGGGGATTTTTAGCAGTGTGCCTCATGCATTCTACCTCAGAGGATTCAGGTTGGAAGATACCTAGGCCTCCGCATCATAGTAGGAGTATATAGCTGTCCAGTTCTTAGTAGTTTTAAATGGCGCCCTACCAACATGGATCTGTGATGCATCCAATCAACGAAACTTAGTACCCATCTCCAAAAAACTGCCTCACCTCAATGAAACTAATGAATTGTTAAAGTGTTTAAAACTAAATAAATCGCTTCACTAATTTGTAATAATACTTGTGTATGCTAGCATAAGTCACATTTGTATACATAATTATATCATTGGTAATGCCTAATCGGAAACGGTTCTGATTTGAAAATTATTGATTGGTTAGATCAATACATGTTGTTATGTCTTCTTCAAGCTGACAATTTGTTCAAATTCCTTTGGGAACGGGATTCACAATGCCGGTAATTTTATCCATTTGATCGAATTGAACATAACATATTTGCATCTCTGTGTAGCCACTTAAAATTTTAGACATGGCAATTTCTAATTAGCTCGAAACCCCTTTTTAGTGATCTATGCTGACTACACATTAAAAGATACCGTCCATCATTTCATGTGAGTTCGCAGTTCTAATTCTGTACCTACTTAATCTTCCGTATATATATATATATATATATATACACGTCATCCACACTTCACTTCAAAGGAAATGTGAATCCTCTTGAGTATTACGAATCAAACTTAAAGGATTCATATTATTTGTATTTTTTTTACTTGTTGTATTACATGTCATTCTGTATAACCCTACTGTTTATTGCATTGCGAGTCAAGTATAGGCTTCCAACTTTATCTACTCCTATGCGTATTTCTAAATGTAATTACTTCTATGAAGATAGTTAGTTAAATAGGTAGAATAACTTAGCAAGCCTACGGTCACTCACTTTAAAATTGTACTAGGTAGTTAGGTAATGGACAAAATAAGTTCATTTACATACTCAATATTGTCGTATACTAAGTAGACAGAGAATAGTAGAATCAATATGAGCACAAGATTTAGCATCATACATTATGTCTGTTAAGAAAGATTGATTAATTCTTTAAGCATTAACAATAAGTAATCAATCTATTACTTGTTAAAGTTATCTGTAATGTTTTTAATGCTTGATAAATATTCATGTATGTTGTATCCATTATTCTCTATCATTCTTCTTTCATATTTAGTATGTAGTTGCATACTGTATAGTTGAATGTACTTTTATTACAGACATTATATCCTATTAACTCTACATTGATATTTTTAATCTGATATTTTGAACTATACTACATAAGAAATAATTATAATAGATAGTCACTGATAAGTGAAAATGATTTGCATTGATTATTTAATGTAAAAGATACAAGTAACATATAACACTTATGGACTAAATGTATGAACGAAAAAGTAACAGTAGATGTTACATACAATAACTACTCATTAAACATTTAAAATATTCTAAATAACTTTGTATTATTATTTTAATCAAGTAAGAGAGAAAAAGTGAAAGAAACTCATGAACAATTAAAAACCTAATGAAATAGTTTATCATTGAATGAATCAATCACACTGTCAGTGATACATGCAGATTACATTGATTAACTGCAATTAAGTCGTTGATTTTCATTTTGAAAGTCTTCACGTATTTATTTAGGAAACTGTGATTGTCTTTCTGGACGACAACAACAGCCCGTACAACCTCGTGCGGAAGTGAATTTTCATGTCATTCCATCAATGTTTGTTCTAATTAACCTTTGCTTATGATTGTTCATCATTATTTGTTCTCGCATTCGTGTTGATCATTGAGAATGTGATTGATGAACCTACTTCAGATGGATTGATAGATTGAAATGTATGCTAATATATCTACTGACTGCCAATTAGTCTAATTGTTGTACGCCTAAAACACCTAGGGAACTGTTGGGGTTTTGAGGTTTTTCTAATTGACTTCATGTCCATAGTTATCTGTATGCATTAATATTAATGATAAGATATCATTTCGTTTTGTTACTCATTTATATTCATGTAAGTATAAGTGGAGATATCCTCTATATACAGTCCATATTCATAATACTAGTTTGGCAACTTGAACTTGTGGGCGTATGTGCCCGGTTCTACGTTGCTGATGATGATGGATGAAATTAACTTTATTGAATTCATTTACCATTGATGAATAACTTGTGGCATGAAATCACTTTATCAAATGTTGTTAGAGTTAAATGTGACATAACTTATCGAAATTACTAACCTACTGTGGAATATAGCGATTAATTCCTTCCTTAACAGTCTCTGCTGCTGTATTTTAATCCGCGAATGTTGACTTTCAGATTATGGTTACAATTGGGATCTATGACGTACATTTCATCCGATTTGTCATTCATTTATTAAACCCCGTGAAAAAGCATGAACTCTTACGAATAGTTACTAAGTTAGAAATGAGGACTGTTAGATGCTAATTGAGTGGTTTACAGGTTAACCGCCCGCCTGAAGTTAAAGTTCTGTTTTCGACCGCTGATCATTAACGGACGTCTCCATAGTTGTTAAATGTCGTATAAATAAGTTAATTTCAGGATCGGTTGTTGTGGCGATTGGAATGGGTATCACAAATTGGTCCAGACTAGATAGCCACCGAAGACAAGAAAGAGTTGCATGGTTATTTCGTCTTAGTATTAGACTAATGTGTTCCCGTGTCCGACGTCTTCCCGTGTTCGATTTTTAGCTACAATGATATTGATTCCAATTCCCCTTCACCTATCTCACTTTGAACAACTTACTGATAGTATTACTAACCATCATAGAGTGTGTCTAATTGTGAATAACTTCAGTCGAAGTTTTCGGCAAGTTCTTTTTGAATCAATCCACCTTTATTTTTACCAATTTTTTTTTACTGATATTCACCGTTGAATGTTTTTACTTGAGATTTAGTCTATTTACTTACTAATTCAATGTTTGTCTAAAGAGATAAATCTGAATTTTAGACAAATTAGTCAATCAATCATTTTTAATAAGTTAAACATTGTCATTCTCTTCTTTCTTCTTATATCTCTATCCATTACGTAACTCATTTAATATTGTGTATTCATTTGTATATAACAAATTCAATGACATAAAATAATAATAAAATGTCATTTTTAATTTATACCCATATTCAACATTATGTAATCAAAGATAATTTATAGTGATTCTTTTTCATTTTCATTTAATTACATAGAAATACTTTTCTAAAATTTAGGTTAATCAAGAACATGTCTACATGATTTATTGTATTCTTAGCATTTAATGCATTCTTTATCTGAGAATGATAATGATGATGATGACGATGTCATTGATGAACATGAAAAAAGACACTTTAAAAAAGACACTTTATTAGTTTATATTCATTCTATGTACATCTTATATAGTTTGTTCGCCTACTTAACAATAACAATAACAATGACAGTAATGAAAAATATATATATATATAAACCATGACGAGAATAAGTACTTACCCGTTATCTGAATTTGTTAGCTGAGTAGGCAATGTTTTATGTGTTTAAAGTGAAAAAGGTATCAGGTTCAACTCTAACCGTACGTATCAGTATTCAGTTCTAGGCATATTTAATTAATTGATGAATTCTAAATAGGATGAAGTAATTATTGTGAATTCTATTGTTAGATACTGATAAAAATTTAGTCCTTAACATTCGACAATGGAAACCTTTGTAAACAAGTAATGAAAATTTCATTCTTCAATTCTGGTTTTCGTAGAATTGTATCTATTACAGCTAAATGTTTTTTTTGTTTATTATTGAGTTAAACAATCAATGAAACCAAGGGAGTAATGTTCTGTCCTAGTACCAGACTATTCTATAATATGTAGCTTTGCCCTCCTCCCCCCCCCCAACAATCTCTTCAACGTATAAACTCAGTCAACATGGATCCAGTAGTAACTAACTTCATAAGGTGATTCCAGAGCTTTAGTATGAATATGTAGCCACACTAGAGATATAGCAAGTGTTAACCAATCACTTTCAATAATGTTGCACACTGTATCCTGCATTGACTGATACTATAAGTGTCAACAGCTGTATGCCAAATAAGTGGTCCGAGAGTCAAGCATTCATCGTGAAACGTACAGGTCTTAGTCTCGATTCATTTTGGAGCATTGTTGCTAGCTTAGAAGTTCCATATTACAGTCAAAGCTGTCCAGTGTTCCTTGATTTTCTCTGGTTATGTAAGTCAGGCCAATTTGTGTTAGCAAATTATCAATTTTATTTTAGATGATGAATTATCCTAGTAGTGCACTCACTGAGATACGAACTCTACACCTTTCACTTCGATTGTCAACGTATTATCCACTTTAATACTAGGTTTAGATTGCCACTAACTTGTTCAACGTAGATGAAGTTAAGTTTATACAGGGGATTTAGTGTCTTCTCGTTGATGCAATTATAGACTAGAGTTGAGTAATCTCTGTTGCCTTGATATTGCTATTTCATCACTTATACTAATGTAAACTAATTAATCACAGTCTTTTATACTAGGAAGATTCAAACCCTTTCATAGCTATTGAAATTGTCTACAATCCAATTTACATGTCACTTTATTTCTTTCGACTATAGGATGACTATATTTGTGTCTGTATATGTGTAACTCATAGGAATCTAGTATTCTGAAGCCTACATTTACAATACAGCATACATGCCTTCATTTTATTGCATTCACAAAGTCTAATCAACTAGTTTTTACTCCCCTAGATTAATTATATTATTTTCAATATTCAATAAATATGTTCTATTCAGTGTACACGATGATTTTATTTCTTTTCATTGATTGATTGAACATGTATTGAATATATGAATATGATTTATGCGAAAGATTTCATTATAAAACATTTTAAGTTATCAGTAAATGACTGAAGTGAATATACTATCATTATTGATTGATTGAACATGTATTGAATATATGAATATGATTTATGCGAAAGATTTCATTATAAAACATTTTAAGTTATCAGTAAATGACTGAAGTGAATATACTATCATAGCCATAGTTCAACATACTTAATGACGAACACAAGTAATAGTAAATGCTAATGATTAAAATTGTATTTTCATGGAGAATTATACTCTAATACTCTGGTTCTCATTCAATAGATGTAAAAAAGTGTTCTGAATACACAATATACATAGTGAATATAATTGGAACATATATGGATCTTCCTATTGATTTGTCATAGATTGAAACTGGTCATTCACTGTTGCCTTGACAAAGCGGTAGATCACAAGCATTATTTGAGTGAGATTATGACTGGAAAACGGGATTCAGGAAGCACATTTTTTCCTATTTGGGACTCGTTTGCTGAGTGTACCTGCATCCAAGTATTGATGTTCACACCAGAACTAGAACTCAGTTCGTTTCGTGCCAAACGCCGCCACGTTCAGCACTAACCTACTAAATCTGGAATGGAGTTCAATAAGAAATTAACTGTCTTTGAGTTACGGCGTGAACATCAATACTGGGATGAAGGTACATTCAACTGACGAGTCCCAAAAATGACGAAACTCGCTTCCTGGATCCCGCTTGCCAGTCATAATCCAACTTAAACATAACATACTGCATACTGAAAACATTTCAATAATTTCACATTAAAATTAAATTAATGTTCTATCCTTAGGACATGGAGTGCCGTAAATAATTTGTTTACGTACCGATCAAATTCATAAAGTATGCTTTTTTGAAGCACTGTTTCAAATGATTAATAATACTACTAACAGTATAATTATTCATTTCATTTTCTAGGTAACGGTACAGTTGAATTTGATGAATTCTTGAGAATGATGCGAAGATATTCTCAAAATCAACGGTCAAAATCCCCTGATGATGAACTTCGTGAAGCTTTTAACGTAAGCGACTATATATATGTACGGCATCAGCGTCTATTTCATTTGTGTGAATTTTTAGTTATTCTATAAGTGCAAAATTAGTTTGTTCTGATTGCTTTTTCAGAGACAGGTTACCGTCGTCGATTTTATTATTTTCCCAATACCACTCTCCACAAACTACTTCAATTTAGTTGCAATAATCAACTCATTGGTGACTAAATTCGAGATGTTTCTGAAGCTCTAGTGAGAAGTCCTGATTGATGGCGTTCGGACTTGTCGGGAATGGAACAGTTATCACCAATGACAATGGATAATAGTCACGCTATATCATAAATTAATGGAAATAAAAATTCTGCCATTAAATGCTAACCCAATAGTGAAGAGGATTAGGCGTTCGCTAGCCTAAAGCCTCTGAAGCAGAATCTAGAATGGGCACTGCTAAAGAGTCTCATATTAGATGACACAACTGTCTAGTGCTCCCTGGTTTTCAGTGGCACCCTACCAACATCAATCTAAGACGAATTCAATCAACTATTTCATAACTGTAAACTCAGTTCGTTCTGATGGCCTTGTTAGTGATCGGTTGTCGTCTTAAGCTTTGTTGTTTTCTTTTGCCTATAATGAATGCACGTTCAACAGCAGAAACTTTGTGATTTTGGACTAAAGAAACTCGAAGCAAACCAAGAAATTTTCTGTAGCTTGGCACTCAAATCACTCACAATCGAGAAATGTATGCATATTCAACAGATATCCCGTTTCACTTTAAATCGATTGCCAATCCATATGATTACCTAGTACGATGTTGCTACAATTCAATAAAAAACTATCGTCGTAATGCAACTGATGAAAACCAACGAAATAAAAATAAATTCATATTATTCTGAGTCAATTATTGCTCTTGTTTCATCCAAAGTGACAAAGTAAACTAATTCTATGAAAATAATAATTAACACTACCAAGCTACGAATCAGTTTTAGAATGAAGGAGATTAAAATAAATGTGCGATATAGTAACAAAACAAATCCTAATAATAACCAGTTGCATTCAAAGTCTCAGAACAGACCGTTAGTCGCCTATGAAGAAACTCTCTCTCTCTCTTTCACTTCTATCAGAAATGTGCACTATAATACGATTATGCAAACGCAAGAAAATTGGTCGGTTAAGCGAAACGCCAAATGGGTGTGCCTAGTCGATAAATGCGCATCTTCCCTCTCCCCACTCAGTCCCAAGCCAGAGATAGAAGAACAAGACGATAGACGAACTAGACAGAATCAGAATCATATTATATTTCACACACTCCTTATATATATGTAAAACGTGACCAAACAGTCAACCAGTTAGAAAACTAACATTTATACGGCCAACCGAAGTACGTATACGCAGTTGACTAAGCATAGTTCATCAATTAGAAATGATATAATAACAATTAATGTGTCAAATGGGAGGATAAGGCGGGAGGAACTGAGTAATAATGAGAATAAAATTTTCACCTAGAATACAACCAAAAGTATTGAAATAGTCTATAGAAAAACAGTTCTCGAAGATAATCAGTTTTCTCTGGGTGCCCAGCATATCACAAAGATTGCATTTGTCACTGACTGCTGGTCAATCAATGTAAACAATAGGGGACCCAAATATTTGAATAAGTCACTGAATCCAAGAAATTTCTCAACATGGACGGCCAAAAAGTTATTTAAATGTATTCTTTACTGTTTATTGGGTACTGCATTGATTAGTACTATTTCTTTACATTTATTCTTGTACTGCTTCTGTATCATTAAAACAACCTTGTTTAGTTCGAATTGAATTCCGTTCAAATGAAGTTGTATTGTGGCACGATTATAAATGTAAATTATTTTCCACGACGTTAGTAACAATAGGAAGTTAAAAAAAAAAACTAAAAACAACGAAACTTCACCCCTAACTAATGCACATCCTTCAACTGTGATTACATTTCGTTATCCCATTTATTAGGATAGAATGATAACAAAAGATTTTCTTTGGGTTAAGTGTGGGGAGGGGGGTGAGAAAGGTAGAGACGGGTTTTGTTCCACCAATGCACAAACTACTAAATTTGCATCTATATATATTAATGTAATCGATATTAATTCATCTGATACTTAATCAAACTTGTAATTATTATTATTTTTATTAAACATTATATTACTAAGTTCCCTTGTCTACACAAACATACAAATATAAAAATGTATACCTTTCTATGTGTAATAGTGTAAGACAACTATTATGTAACTTACATATTGTAGACATTTGATAAATGTACGCTTCAGTAGTTGTTCTCATTTCAATAAATTGTAAATACTTTATATCATAACTAACTAAATCAACAGTCAATTAAACTCACAATTGACTGATTTCTGAAACTCTAATGACAAAAAAAAAATGAACAGTGAAGTTCTACTATGTTTATTGTAAATCAATTTGTACAATATATGGCGAATTAACTGAAATTATAAATACAATACATTAGATACTTAGTCGTAGTTAAGTTCTTAAAGAGAAATTTCAACATCCTGAGTTCTCTTTCTTATGAGGATATGAATGAGTTTTATGATAAAATATTGGAACAGCTATCTACTATTGATTGTGGCTACTAGTAAAACCTAAGATGCATGTTTCTTTTAATTTGGAACTCATCATTCAGTTGGATGTACCTAGATTCTAGTGTTTATTTTTACACAGAGACTCAAACCCAATGTCTATCGCTAAAGATACATCATTCACTGGGCTAATGAGCCCAGGTAGCCACTAAGTTGTTCAAAGAGAATGAAGCTATATACTTAACTAATTAAACCTTATTGTTATTGACATGGGTCATGTGTTGCCTATGCCCATCTGCCTCGACGCGCGATGTTGGCTGATATACGAGCAGGATGAAAGAGTGTTGAAAGCGGCCCAACCAAAACATGACATCAGTCCATGAAGTCACTGACTACTAGTTTGAGTTGTGTCGGTAGCTGCAAACTGCCTGGTTGAGGTCCTCGCGAATACCGTAACCAGTGGCTAGAAACACTGGGTGACATTGCTCAGAATCAGTTACAGTGGCACAGATGCATCCACTCATTTTCCTCCCCTAAATCGTGAGCTTAAAATTATTTCATAACTTTCTTTCCACACTCCCTGAACCATATTCAATATGTTTATACTCCTTGTTATTATCACTGAAGTAACTTCTACTGCTACTAATGTGATGCTTATCTTGCGGTGCTATAGAGGTACATCAACTTGGACCGATGTACACATAAGCTAAGTTCTACGTTGATCATACATACATACAATAAATTGAACGAAACGCATCCCACCTCCAGGGTTCCGGAAATGTAAATATAATTTTATTTTTAATTCCGTTTTTTTAAATACTCATTATTTATTCTTTGTTCTCTAGGTATTTGATCAAAATGGTGATTCCGTCATTGATTTCGGTGAAATTAAAAGAACGATGCATTTTTTAGGTGAAGCAGTTACTGATGATGAAGTACGCGAAATGATTAAAGAAGCTGACCTAGATCAGGATGGATTAGTAGATTTTGAAGGTAAAGAACTTATGGTTGATTCTTCTTTGTTTCTAGCTATAATAATCAGTATCAAATGTTATATTTTATTCATTTAGGTCAACTGACCCACAAATAAGTGTATAATTGATTGTATTTATCTCACATTGATGTCAGTTGGGTATCACTGAAAACAAAGAAAGAGATAATGTATTCGATTCTTTAATGGAACCAAGAATTTGAACCTCCAAGGAGTCCCATACCAGGACGTTCAGGTCGACCAGCAATCAACAGCCATAATGAAATAGATCCAATTTATCAACCAATTAGAAAACTAATAAACAACTAAAATACTATGAATCAGATCAGTAGGGTAGGAATCAAAATAAATGTGTAAAAGCTGACTGAACGAGTCACAGTAGTAAACAGGTAAGTTCAAGGTCGACAAAACAATTTACTTGTGAATGAAATCTCGTAGCTCACTTCTGTCACACACTTACGTAGTTGAAGGCTTCCAGAATGACGATGAAAGTTCTTCAATTAACTACCCGGCTCAAGGAACGGAGTATAACTAAAACTAAGTGTAGTTGCTTATGTTAAAACAAAAGCTGAATAATCAACTGGTTGAATTCCCATTTATCTCGAACAGAACAGAATACTGTGTATATGAGGAAGTGCTACACTAATGTCTTCGTTCCTTTTCTTCTACGAAACACTTATTAAGTATGCAGACGATCATACTACTTCTACTTCTGTTTCTGCCCCTTCAAACCGTTTCATATAAACAGTTTTATTAGAGAATGTTGAAAGATGATTTCTTTTGAAAGATCATACAACTAAATCAACAGTCAATTAAACTCACAATTGACTGATTTCTGAAACTCTAATGACAAAAAAAAATGAACAGTGAAGTTCTACTATGTTTATTGTAAATCAATTTGTACAATATATGGCGAATTAACTGAAATTATAAATACAATACATTAGATACTTAGTCGTAGTTAAGTTCTTAAAGAGAAATTTCAACATCCTGAGTTCTCTTTCTTATGAGGATATGAATGAGTTTTATGATAAAATATTGGAACAGCTATCTACTATTGATTGTGGCTACTAGTAAAACCTAAGATGCATGTTTCTTTTAATTTGGAACTCATCATTCAGTTGGATGTACCTAGATTCTAGTGTTTATTTTTACACAGAGACTCAAACCCAATGTCTATCGCTAAAGATACATCATTCACTGGGCTAATGAGCCCAGGTAGCCACTAAGTTGTTCAAAGAGAATGAAGCTATATACTTAACTAATTAAACCTTATTGTTATTGACATGGGTCATGTGTTGCCTATGCCCATCTGCCTCGACGCGCGATGTTGGCTGATATACGAGCAGGATGAAAGAGTGTTGAAAGCGGCCCAACCAAAACATGACATCAGTCCATGAAGTCACTGACTACTAGTTTGAGTTGTGTCGGTAGCTGCAAACTGCCTGGTTGAGGTCCTCGCGAATACCGTAACCAGTGGCTAGAAACACTGGGTGACATTGCTCAGAATCAGTTACAGTGGCACAGATGCATCCACTCATTTTCCTCCCCTAAATCGTGAGCTTAAAATTATTTCATAACTTTCTTTCCACACTCCCTGAACCATATTCAATATGTTTATACTCCTTGTTATTATCACTGAAGTAACTTCTACTGCTACTAATGTGATGCTTATCTTGCGGTGCTATAGAGGTACATCAACTTGGACCGATGTACACATAAGCTAAGTTCTACGTTGATCATACATACATACAATAAATTGAACGAAACGCATCCCACCTCCAGGGTTCCGGAAATGTAAATATAATTTTATTTTTAATTCCGTTTTTTTAAATACTCATTATTTATTCTTTGTTCTCTAGGTATTTGATCAAAATGGTGATTCCGTCATTGATTTCGGTGAAATTAAAAGAACGATGCATTTTTTAGGTGAAGCAGTTACTGATGATGAAGTACGCGAAATGATTAAAGAAGCTGACCTAGATCAGGATGGATTAGTAGATTTTGAAGGTAAAGAACTTATGGTTGATTCTTCTTTGTTTCTAGCTATAATAATCAGTATCAAATGTTATATTTTATTCATTTAGGTCAACTGACCCACAAATAAGTGTATAATTGATTGTATTTATCTCACATTGATGTCAGTTGGGTATCACTGAAAACAAAGAAAGAGATAATGTATTCGATTCTTTAATGGAACCAAGAATTTGAACCTCCAAGGAGTCCCATACCAGGACGTTCAGGTCGACCAGCAATCAACAGCCATAATGAAATAGATCCAATTTATCAACCAATTAGAAAACTAATAAACAACTAAAATACTATGAATCAGATCAGTAGGGTAGGAATCAAAATAAATGTGTAAAAGCTGACTGAACGAGTCACAGTAGTAAACAGGTAAGTTCAAGGTCGACAAAACAATTTACTTGTGAATGAAATCTCGTAGCTCACTTCTGTCACACACTTACGTAGTTGAAGGCTTCCAGAATGACGATGAAAGTTCTTCAATTAACTACCCGGCTCAAGGAACGGAGTATAACTAAAACTAAGTGTAGTTGCTTATGTTAAAACAAAAGCTGAATAATCAACTGGTTGAATTCCCATTTATCTCGAACAGAACAGAATACTGTGTATATGAGGAAGTGCTACACTAATGTCTTCGTTCCTTTTCTTCTACGAAACACTTATTAAGTATGCAGACGATCATACTACTTCTACTTCTGTTTCTGCCCCTTCAAACCGTTTCATAATAAACAGTTTTATTAGAGAATGTTGAAAGATGATTTCTTTTGAAAGATCATACAACTAATATCCTTCTAAATGTCAATTTATTAACTTGAGTCTAAGACATGGATGAAAGTTAAAACTTCTTGTAGAAGTGCATAGCGCCTAAATCATTAGTGGTTTTGTAATAAAGATTATATCGAGTGTCAGTAGTTTCTGTGTGACCTTTACTTCTGATCTCTCCTGGCCCCCACATGTTACGACAGCGTCATAGAGAGTTTTTTCACTTACTTTGCGATGTAGTTTTGGCGTTACTAGGCATTTACGATTTGCAAATCTCTATAGGCTACCTATTATTTTATACTATTTCTAACAATTATTCCCTTAAACGTTTGAGAAAATACTAGTCGGTACTTCAATGGTGTATTGAATGATGTTAATCAGGTGTATGGTGAAGCATTCAAAGTTATTACGAATACCATAGTGTATAGATATCCGATATCCTTCAGAAGACAGACAACTATGTTGCCATATCAGACATATACCACCATCTCTTTCATTCTCGTCTTTATTTTCGGCTATCTTCTTGTAGAACTAGACTCAGCTACATTAGAATTCATACGTTCAAAGGAAGTATAAATGATGTACAGTATTCCGGATTCAACACACACAGCCTATGAAATAAACTATTTTGCGACGTATGTGTAAAGAAACCAATAACTTGGTTAAATATTATAAGCTATGAATTCCATATTCTACTAGTTACTTAATACTAGTAAAACACCTATTATTATTATTATTATTATTATTATTATTATTATTATTATTATTATTATTATGGATAGTGATTCAGAACCTGAACTAAATTATAATAAATATGAATCGGTCTAGGAATAAACCAGGACTAATTACTTAGAACAGTAATAATCTAGACTCATCATACTGTCATCATTTGATTATCCAAGGTATCGTATTGAAGCAATTTAGTCCATAATAGTAATGATGGTGATGTCATCTAAATTCAAGTAAACCTGTGATAGCATAAATAAGCTGAATGACAATCATTATGTTTATAAGAATATCTATATTTAGTCGAAAGTAACATACAAAGAAATATAGATAGATATAGAATTGATACAGAATTAATTTTCGAAATTTACAATACAGTAGTGAATTAAAATGACACTGTTGATTGTTCCATCTTTTACAAGTTTGTCATACGTCTTCATTACAATAATACATTAACGTTTAAAGGGAATTGATCTAGTTCATGTTGAAGTGTTTATACATTCTACTGACAACTGGTAAATCATGAATTCTAACTACTATCCATGCTTCAAACATTGTAACACAATCTTATCTGATATTCCTTTTCTTTGTGTCTACTCATGTTCCCTTCTCTTTTTCTATTTATTCTTTCCTCATTCTAGAATTCAAGATGATGATGAAATTATTACGATCACGTGATGGCAAAAAAAAGAAATCGAAATAACAATAATAATAATCATAACAACGTCTTCTTATACATACTCCATTTTTTACACAATGTAGACTATTCCTCAAATTCATTATGAAATTGTCTATCTGAAAATTAATTCATACTACTCATTAATCTATAATCACATATATAGTATATATATATATAGTGTATATTGGTATTTGTTAATAACAACATTAACAATTCCATAATCCATTTGAAGTAGAATAGACAGTATCATATTGTATACTCTGTGTGAATCATTATCAGTAGATAATATTTGTTTAATAATTACAATCTGTCAATAGCCTACATATTGTTCTGATAGTTTCCACCTATTATCTATGAATATTCTTAATGTATTAATAATAGATATTAAAAAAAAAAAACAAGTTAAAGAACGACCTGGATACACTGTTTTATATACATACAGATATGCATGAAAATACATCTACACTTCAATTATTGATCAGTGTACTTCAATGGCAGCTTATGCCTATCATTATACAACTTTTTCTTTTGATTCAATAATTTCTTCTTTATCTTTAATACAATTACTTGAATGACACAATATAATGTAATGTTACTTTCAGTTTTTCTTATTGAATAATAAACTTTCTATTCATTGTTCTTGATTGTTTTAATCTATCTTACATCGTTTCTATGAATTGTTAGTTAAGTTTTATGAATGAAAATCTAGAAAGTGTTATTTACATCTATACACATAGATCATTTAAAATATACATTCATTTCTTTAATTTCTTTTCTTTATCATAGATATATATATATATATATCCTTTCAATACACTTTATATTTCAATGTATGAATTCATCTTGTGTTGTTTCTATGCTTCAACTGTATATCCATATATATGTGTATGTATGTAATTCATGTATCACAATTGTTAATAGTAATTAAGTTGATTTTACTTTTCTTATGTGTATAAATGAAATCTGTTGTAAGTAGTATTTTTCATGATCATTAAAATAAATTTTGTTTATTTATTTATTTATTTTTTTACTTTCATAATAAAAATCCACTTCATCTATATTTAGCATAGTTAATCAATCATTATTAATAGTTTTTCATTGATTATATGTTTCATTGTTATCATTTAACATTGATTATCTTCTAATATAATCCATATAGTTGTTCTGTTAATAGGACTATCATCCATTTCATCATCGTCATCATCATCAATTACACATTTTTCTTTTTCATTGAAAGATATGCCTATTTAAAAGTAGTCAATAATGATTAATCTTGACAATTATCATCATTTAACTGAATTGTTATTCATTACTAATCAGATATCAGTAGTACTTAAAATATTAGTAGTAGTATTTAATTATTAGCATAGAAAATATACATAAAATACAAACATTCCAATATGCTCCACACAAAAAAAAATTTGATCTTCTTGATTAATAAAAGTAAAATGATTGAATGGTTCCCCCCCCCTAATTTTGGCATCTGTGTGTGTGTTTGTTTATGAACTGTAACTTTCATTTTTATTTTTCTCATTTGATTGTAAATGATGATTCATTAAAAAAAACAATGGGAATGTAGTACCAATACTACCAGTACTTCAGTTGTTCTTCCGTTCATTTATCTACCACTACTTCTTTTTTATGTTGTTGATTACTTTTCAATTTACACATTTAATCTTTGAATACAATTGTATTGAATGAGTGAAAGAGAAGAGAGTAGATGCTTCTTTTTTGTTTACTTTCATCTTTGATTTCTTTATCTTTCTTTTATTAATGTCTTCAATATTAGTTGTTTTTTGTATGCAAATAATGTTTATCATCACTTCTTATTTTCTATTCTTATCTTTCCTTTTTTTTTTTTAACATCATCTTGATGATGATCTTAAACAGAATTACCATTTTAATACATACATTAAAAAAAGTATACCATTATATATATATATCAACTTACTACTGTATAATCTTCAGGCATAGACATTAATGATCATTATCAAATACTCTGTACTTTGTACTGCTTCAGTTACTTTATACATTCATATATGAATTGATGAATTAGTTGGTAAGTAGTTGAGATTAAATACAATACACATGATTCTATTGTCTATTCATATATTACTGAACTAATTAGAAAACAAAAGTGTTATTCATTTAATTTTATTCAATTCATTCAATTCATTTTGTATCTGCTCAAATTGAATAAAGAAAATATTTAAAGAGAAAAAAACAACAACTATTCTTCATTCAATCTAGAATTTTTATTTAGAAAAATGTCTAGTAAAAAAAAAATCTTTTCTTATATATCTCGTTTTTCTTTTTTTTCTTTTACTTGTTTTGTTTTATTTTTTTGTTTGTTCTGGTTACCATTTTTTTTTGTTAGAAGAGAAAATGAAAAAAGAAAAAAAATAAGAAGTTGGATTAATTTTTCTGGGTTTTTTTTGTATTTTTTTTTCGTTTATCAATTTCAGAAATTTTTTTCACATTACTAATTGATAGAGTAAAAAATAAAATTAAGGCAATAAAAACAAAAGTTATTGTTGTTCTCTTTTTTTCAGATTAAAAAATCAAAATCTATAGATGCTCTTTTGTGATGATGATGATGATGATGATGGTGAAGTGTCGTTGAACTAGTTGATTGGTGATGGTAAATTAGAATATACATAGTGTAGTATTCAAATGTTTAGTATAAAAACCTTAAAGCCAGTGGGGATAAGGGTGTTTGGGAAAATTTATCATCATTATGTGGTAGACACTACTCATAAAGTGGTCTATAAGTAGTAGGTTGCAGAATGTCGCGTGAAAATTTTAACAGTAAACAGCATACGTGAGAAGATGCGAGGTGGCAAGAAGCAAAGCCTGATCACAATACGTAGTAAAAACGAAAATACCGAAGGAAAGCAAACTTACAACCAATACTGATGATGGAACGCGAAATACGTGTAAACAGATAATTAAAAATCATTTATATATTATTCACAACGTTCTCTGATTTCATCAAGTAAACAGTTGCTTTGTTTAAGCTGTCGTTCTCACAGTAGGTGATATCATGTAAAGAATAATTATCGTGAAACATCATGTAGGTGCACAGTTCTATAGAGACTAACTAAGATACATCGTTATAAATATGTCCCAGTAATTTATGTAAAAGATGTAACGAAACTCAGGTGATGTTTCATTGGTAAACAAATCAAGTTGTTGAATGCAACAGAAGTGATATTCTATTCACACTTTATATCATAATTATCTACCACTTGTGAGAAGAAAACGAATACAGCTGGTGAAAGAGAGAGAGATAGAGCATACAGTAACGACTAAAATATACTGAAAGTATTGAGTTGAGTGTGCAGAGTTTCAGCTTACTTAAGTATTGCGAGGACAATTTATAAATTAACCGAGTGTTTTATGGAGTCAATAGAGTAAGCTACTAATATAAAAGTTGAGTGTAATGAGTAATGGAAATGTTGAATCATTCATAGCCTCTAGTGGATTGAGAGACATTCGTTGGTGTGAACAATTTTCGTGAAGTATTAGATGAGATGTGTGGATGTATGAGATCACTTATTCAATATATTGTAGAAGGAAGCTGACTTCATATTGAGCAGTATCTTGCATAGAGTATCGGGTTATAATTAAGTTCATCTAGTGTTGTCGTTTAAGCTGCCATTGCTTCCTCACTCTCGCGAATAAGAGATGTGAAGCGACCCTGTAGGGATTCCAATCTCAGTGTATGTCTGATGATAACAGTACTAAGAATGAAATTTCTCCCTCCTAGTAGTGAATGTACACGTTATCTTTCCACATTTGTAAAGTCTCACTATTATTCTTACATTTCTGAAGTAACTCTGTTTTGTCATCTGTAAATAATGAAAATAATGATTAGCCTGTTCTAAATTTTCGAATATTTATCAGTTATATCGTATTCGACTAAACATTTTACTTTCATTATACCACTTCTCCATTCGGATTGGTTAGTAAAATGAATTAATTAACTAGATGAACTTTTATTTTAACCACATTGAATTTATAAACTGGTTAATGAGTGTCATGGAATTTTACCTGGTTTTAGCCATGTAGTAAGCTGTAATTGGATTGATATGGTTTTATGTAGACAGATCGCCAGTAAGTTTAGTTATTTGTATTTGTCACAGATTTATGTTAGTAGCGTATCACTAAATACTAGGGAAAACTGGACAGTTGCTCCATCCTAGTATGGGACTCTTCGATAGCGCTCACCCCTAATTATGACAGGGAGTCGAAGGCGGGGCTCTCAGGTTGGTGAACGCTTAACCTCCTACACGATTGGGATGCTGTTCAAAGGTAAAAGCGTTCACTATCCTGAAGATTCTGGGTTCATTTTCCTGGTGACATTGAAGGTATGCACATCTAAAGAGTCTCATAATGCAATAAAACAGTTTTTTTCAATTTCCTCCAGTTTACAATAGTAACCAACCAACATCAATTTGTAACGAATACATGCTACGAAATATAATCCCTGTATCCACAATACCACTTTAATCTATCTATTCTTTGCATCCATTCACAGATTATGTTATAGATGCATTGAAAATGAGTAGACAGTTATGTAATGATTACACAGTGGAGCATACAAAGAATTATAAAATGTATATTCACACTTACAAGTATACAACAATTAACATACACAGATACACAATGTAGTAGAATTTCTAATCAAATTTAACTGTCTATGACGAATTATTCATCATAATCAATGATGGTAACACATATGGTAGATAGATATACCATAATGTATGTTGATAAGTAACATGTGCTAACAAAATAACAAATTATCTACCTTTTTATAATAATAAGCATATTCCAATATGTATGTAGATAAATACTACTTATTATAACTACTAGTGAAACTACTAACATTAATAATCATAGTAATAATGTATATTAGTGTGAGAGACAATGATATGTTTCGTCTTCTCACTGAGTAAACAGTATTATTTTAATATAAAAGTAGTGACCAATGTTATATTTTTCTAGTCCTATTAGTACTACCAACTGAATTCTACTGGTGATTAGATTGCACTTTGTGTCATTCACTAGTCTGAGTGATCTCGATATTAAGTAGTTGAAGGTAGTCGTTAACAGACAAGTTTGTTTAACATATAGATTGCATTCTTAATGGTATTCATTAACAGATAACCATACCTGT
Source organism: Schistosoma mekongi (assembly GCA_034768735.1). NCBI lineage: Eukaryota > Metazoa > Platyhelminthes > Trematoda > Strigeidida > Schistosomatidae > Schistosoma > Schistosoma mekongi. The sequence goes on along the minus strand of CM068312.1, from coordinate 8,133,333 downwards.
ATTGTTGATGAAATTGATGCTTTCTACAGACTACAGCCAATCATTTTACATGAAAACATACAATGTTGAGTCACTGAGATTAGTGATTAAATTACATCTTAATTGATAGAATAGGATCAGTAGTAAAACAGAATAGATTGATCTTTACTTAGTGACCATTCAATTTAAATGATTCATTCCCACATAGAATCAGTTGCTACCAAATCAGCATAGTGATAACTGTTACTAACTGTAATGCTGAGTGATACAAGTCGAATTCCATAGAGATCATCACTTATATTAAGAGTGCAATAATGTCACATTAACGTGTACCTAATAAACTTAAGAGATATATCAAGCAAGGTTCTCTACTAATTGCCTTTAATCTTCAGACAAGTTTAATTACTTGCCAATGTTGAATAAATATAAATCATAGTTACTATTAGTTTTAATGCACAAATGAAATTGAAACTCAATAAACTCTGTAATCTGTCAGGAAGAAGTTAATTTAAATGAATTTAAACACAAACTGCAGAGTATTAGGATAAACTTGTATATTTCTGTTGATCTGTTATAAACTGAAGTTGGTCATTCATTGTTGCTATACATGCATCCTGAGCGGATTGCTTCGATATAGCGAATCCCACTGTGAACATCAACATTGAGATGCAAGTACATCCAGCTGATGAGTTCCAAATAGGACGAAACGCGCGTCCTGGATTCCACTTGCCAGTCACAATCCAACTTATATAACATATTGTAGAGATTAAAATTATTCATCAAATGAAAAACAGTGGTAGAAACATGTTGAAGTAATTCAGTACTAATAAAGTATACTATCTAACTAATTAGATTTGAATGGATGCATCTTTGATTTTTCTGAGAAATGACAGTCGGCATGTATGTTATGTAGTACATCAAAAGATGTAACTTTAATTAGTAGATAACAAACCTAAAATATCTAAATATATATTTCCTACACAAGCGTAAAGTGTTTTACCCCCCCCTCGACCATAATGACTATACGTTCTTCTGTCTTCTTCACTGTCATTTATGTAAACTAGCCCTTATCTTATCTCTATAACCGAATCTTTACTATGACTTTAGGTCAAATGGCGAACTCTGGCAAACATATTAATCTTAAACTCATTGTTACCTTTGAAATTAAACCATTTTTAAATTCAATCACCAATTATTAATAGATTTTATGTAACGTGAGATCAGTGTAGTTCACAATCATACCAGGTGTATTTGAGTTACCAAATAAAAGCAACAGATGAAATCATCTAAGATATTATTAGTTAACTGAAGTTAAAAGAAACATATAAACCATTATTAATAGATTTAGTAATTTAAGTTCCACGGATTACTACATGTAGTGAATATCTTGTATTCAATACCCAAGACTAGAATACAATACCTATCAAATGATATCTAGCTAAGTTCCCTTCTAAGAAATTTCATACACTTTGTTCCCTTTATTAATTTCAAAAGAGCAAGAACAAATATTTGTGCAGAATAAGATGAATTCATTTTATTTCGTTGGTTTCTCATCAGCTGCATACAACCTAGGATAATATTTTACAGAATTAATATTTAATACAAAGTTTAACGTACTCATGAGAGTGTTTGAACTTGGTTGAAATCAAACGTGTTAGACATGTGAACATGGCTAAAAATTGAAGAATATGCTGTAAATATATATCGAATACAAAGGAAGGTACCAGAAGGCAAAATAGAGATCAAAGTTCAAATGATTACATAATAAGAGGTGGTTGGAAATATATGATAATCATGTGAATTAAATTAAGTTCAGTTGTTAAACTTAGAATGACCTAATTAAACACAAAGTTGAACTAAAAATGGTGATGTAACAAGAAATATGATCCAATAAAGAAGTAATAATTGAAATAGGCAATGAATATGACGACACATAAGTCAAGTTACCAGGGTAAAGAAAGGCTAACAACAGTTTCTTTTTGGACACATAAGTTTGGTTTCATCCGTTTAATGGCAATCGCTTCAGAGTATTTTAGGAGATTTGAAGTTTTTTGTCTATTGAATACTTTGAATGATTTATTGATATCAATCTGGTGTCCTATGTCAATCAAATGTTTAGCGATTGCACTGTTAAGTGTTTTCATTCCTGTAAGTCGTAGATTTTTAGGGACATGTTCATTAAAACGTAGGTAGGCCCTTCTTTCTGTTCAGCCAATGTAACTGCTACTGCAGGTACACGTAAATTTATACAGACAGTTGGCGGTAACATGAGAAGGATACCTGTCGACTTTTGATTGTTTCAGTGAACATGTTGTTATGTAAGATAAAACCAGTTTTGCAGCATAATAAGTTCTCTTTAAAGATGAGTCAAGTCTTCTTCTGATTTTTTCCGCAATCTCATCACCTTTAAAATTGAGTTTAATGAAGACAGGCTTCTTATGGACTGTGATTTCATTTGGTTAATCAGGTTTTTGTTCACTGTATTTGTCAATGAATTTTTCTGGGTAGCCATTGATTTTTAGATAATGTTTGATGTTGGAAAGCTCTGAATCTATCGTATCTGAGGTACATATCCTTTTGGCTCTGAGAACCAATGTTTTCACTAATGCTATTTTGTAATGGATTGGACAGAAGCTACTGAAATTCAAGAACAATCCATTCCACGTCGTTTTTCTGTAAATCGACCGTCGCACTGAACCATCTTTTCGACGTTGCATGGCAATATCCAAGAAATGAAATTTATTATCTTTTTCCACCTCCATAGTAAATTGAATATCTTTATGTGCTTGATTGAAAACTTTTAATAAGGAATTAGCATGTTGTTGATTACTGCATACGATAAAGGTATCATCCACGTACCTTGAATAATGTGTCATTTCCTCGATCACCTCCTTTAGTTTTGTGTTTTATAACTTTAGTTTATCAACACAGCTTATCCTCTCTTTAGTTCAACAGACTTTATAAAGTATGTTCAACATTATTGTATCCCTTACTCCCTTATTCCTTTACACACCCACTCATTTAATTCGTTTATCACTTATCGACTGACCAATAAATCAATCAGTCAATCAATCACTCTCACTCACTCACTCACTCACTCACTCTCATAAAGAAAAATGTAGCAGTGAAGAACAAACATAGTATTTCTACGATGTAATATCATAACTATCGATGTACTTAGTTTTAATGTATTCTTTGTCTAATTTAAAAATATACTACTAGTCAATTAATTACATACTATTCAACGAAAGATAATGAATAAGACAAATACAAACAGTTACATAGTAACACAAACAAACAAACAAAATACAATTAAGTTGATTGTTTGAAATAGTTTGTTTTATTTTACAAAAATAAAACGAGTTTTTTATAGTATCCTATTGTCTTGTTGTTCTTTTTTTTCATGGGGGGGGGTTGCGGGGAACATTATTCATTCTGTATTCAATCTCCATTATGTAATTGTTTCATTATGTTTTTCTTTGTAACTATGAATGAAAGTAAATAAGTTAGTTACATTTTGGATTTATTTAAGTGTAACGCTTTAACAACTAAGTAACCTGTAGAGGTAAATACAAATTTGTACTGATTTGTACTTATTTAATAACTACGTATTTGTTCTCTCTCTAACCCCCCTTCCTCTTGTCTACTGAAAATTATGTACGTTTGATTGCATATTTAGTGGAGTAGACCGGGGGAGGAAGGGTATATTTCAGGAATAATTACGTAACGTGAAATGATGAACTATTTCCTGATTAATAAACAACATAAAATTAGAAAAAAGTTAAACTATTTAAATTTATAATGAATTACTTTCGACTCTCTCTCTTTACACTTTAAAAAACACTTATTAAATCATAAATAATCTGGATGCTTTATGGAGATTAGTATTTTTAGTTGATTGAATTCGTCACAGATTAATGTTGGTAGGGTATCATCGGAAAACAGGGAGCATTGGACAGTTATTTGATCTTGTATGGGATCCCATAGCAGTGCTCACCGTAGATTCCGCCGCAAAGGCTTTAGGCCAGCGAACACCTAACCCGATGTACCATTAGTCCGGCATCCAATGGTGGAATTCCCACCTTTACCAATTTGTGATATATAGTGCGACGATTATGACTGTGACTAACTTCAGGATGTTCTTATAGCTCTAGTGACAAGTTGTAACTGGTGGAGTTCACACTTCGCCGAAGTAAGATAGTTGTCACCAATGACAATGGATGATCGTTGCACTACATTATAAACTGATGAAAGTGGGAATTCTACCATTGGATACCGGTCCAGTGGTGCAGAGGGTTACGTGTTTTCCAACCTGACGTCAATGAGGCGGAATATAAGGTATGCAGTGCTGAAGAGTTCCACACTAGAATGAAACAGATGTTTGATGCTCTTTGGTTTTCAGTAGTACCCTACCAATATTAATGTGTGACCTATCAATCATAAATAATCAATAAAGAGTACTTAATACATCGATTGATCTGTATTATACAGGTAGTAACAAAGAGAAATTACTAATCTGAGTCACTTCGATGACAATATACAGTAAAGACAATACGAAGGATAGACGTCCTGGACTTCCAGGACTCACAATAAACACTTATCATGCAAACCACTGATTTGGTATTTATTTATTTGTTGATACTAGTAATTTAAAACGATTTGTAATATTGTATGCCTTTTATCCAATTCTAATGATAGGTACATGCAACACTGTCATCATAGCTGAGCTGCTGCAGGCTCAGCTTCTTACTGAACAAAGCTGTTTTGTTAAAATACGAGGTTCATCATGACCTGCATCAATCTATGACTCCGCAAACGATTTACAATTCCATGAAATAATCGCAGATCAAAATAATCAATTAACTACAGACTGCATTGTTATCCAACAGTAGAGTAAAATACTAAAAGTTTGTGTTTAATAATTAGGTGGTTTTAAGGACAGCAAATTAAACTCAGTTACAGGTAATACGCGCACATACACAAACCCAATTAAATACGAGAATTATATAAAAAGCTAGAAAGTCATTCACACTGATCCTCAAGTTTTTGATTGCTTATAGGATAGAATTAGGTTATTATTATTATTATTATTATTATTATTATTATTATTATTATTATAATCATCATCATCATCATCATCATTATCATCATCATTACTATTTTTCCATCAATTACTGTCAGTTAACTAGTCATGTCTAGACGTAGATGGTTTATCAATATGTTAGCATTCACATTTCTGTTAGCAGATTTTCAAGCTGTTTAATGAGACCTATGGATTCATAGGAAGAAATTCTTCACACTATGCATTAATAACAAATCCCTTGTGCACTAGAATATCTGATTTCAAGAAAACCTTGCATTCATATTTAAGGAGTGAATTTTATAACCATGTTGAGTGTAAGTCAGCAACCCATCAATGGAAATGGATGCTCACTAATGAGGCTTGATTAAAATTAAAATTGTTAACCATGTTTAGCGTTCATCTTAAGTTTTTAAAGTTTTGGGTTCAACTTTTCCAAGGGTTTTCCATGTACTTACTACTCAATGAGAAGTTTTAAACTAGTGCTTTCTTATTTTCATCAACTGCTTAACTAAAATCAGTCTAATTAGGATAAGTTTGTATTTTTCCGTTGATCTGTAATGGACTGCAACTGGTCAGTCTCTGTTGCCATATGTGCATCCTGAGCAGATTGCCTCGATATAGCATATATATACCCGTTTCACAAGTGTGACTGTCTGGACTCAATAGTCTAGTGGTGAACGCGGTGGCGTTTGGCACGAAGCGGACTGAGTTCGAATCCCACTGTGAACATCAACATTGGGATGCAGATACATCCAGCCGATGAATCCCAAATAGGAAGAAACGCGCGTCCTGGATTCCACTTGCCAGTCACAATCCAACTTAAATATATAAAATCAGTCTGTGATGTTATTTTATTAATCAAAACTCATTGAATATTCTACTTCTACTTAAAGTAATCACTGATAATGTTGTCCAAAATGACAACATAAATCTTGTAATTAAATTATTCATTTAAAAGAACCATACACTACTGAAAATATCTACATGAATTATTATTGACATTATTTTAGTAAAAATTGATAGACTAATGTCGATGATTAATTTTTGTTAGGAGTTAGTTGCCTAGAGAATCACTAAAAAGAACAGATTACAAGTATCACATTCTAGACACAATAGCCTAGTGGTAAAAACTGTGGCGTATGGCATGAGGAGGACTTAGTTCGAATCCAAGTGTGAACATCAGTATTAAGTACATCAATATTGGATACACTCAGCTAATGAGTCCTAAATAAGACAAAACGCTCTTCCTAAACTTCACCTGCCAGTCGAAATCCAACTTAAACAGAACAGATTACAGTTTATAATTATAGTAATCAAAGATTATTTGATTGTGCACACCGACAACCTGACACTTTATCGAAACTACAATGTATTCTATATTCCGCATATTACAATATACTAACCATTCAATTGAATTTAATTAACATACCGCAATTCTTTACTCTCGTCATTAGTCACCTGTAAAATATGCGCATTCATTTAATCACACTCCTTAGTTGAAGTCAATTCAAGATAAATAAAATTGTCTCCATTATTCACTAAATAAGGACTACGATTAAGTGTTATGGAGATTATTAAAGCTTCAAGAAATGGCTGTGATTGCATAACCACTGATAGTTACGAAATAATGAACAGCTATTTCCCCCTTGTTATGGACTCCTCAGTAATAATACGCAACTATGTCCTATGTATTAATCATGCTCATGACTTAATGGTTTCATTATGAATATTTAACACTCTGAATTGTGAATTTAACATTTAATAAATGGCATTACTAGGCTCAGTGTAACCTCACCCACTGATACAGATAAGTAGCTACTATAAGCTCGGAAAAGCTGTACTCCATTGATCTTACCTTGTTATCTTGCTGTTAGCTAGTGATATGTTCATATTGATTAAGATCCTAAACATTAAAAATTCTCTGATAAACCTCAACACTCTAGGTTTGACCTCTGAAGGGGACATGGATGAGTACTGATGAATTAACCTACATGAGGATAGGATAGCTGTCTAATGCTTCTAGATTTTCAGTGACTACATAACCAAGATCACTTCATGAATTGTAGTTTAAAATAAACAAGTTTAAATAATTAGCATGTATTTGGATCTTCCCATTGATTTGCCAGGGACTAGAATTGATCAGTCTCTATTGCCACATGTGCATCCTGAGCGGGTTGTCTCGATATAGAGACAGATCACAAGTATTGTTTGAATTGGATTGTGACTGGTAATCGGATACAAGTACATTCTAATTACAAATACATTCCCTGTTGCATAAGTTTTCAGTCTGTAGTCAGTGGCCCAGTAGTGAACGTGGTGGCACAAAACGGACTGAGTTCAAGTTCCAGTGTGAACATCAACAATCAAATGCATGTACATCCATCTAACGAGTCCCACATAGGACGAAACCCGCATTCTAGATTTCACTTGGCAGTCACAATCCAACCTAAACAAAACTTGTCTAAAGCTTACAGCACACATTTTATTGTTAAAGTTTAATTACCAGCCTCTACGTGAAGTCACAATCCAACCTAAACAAAACTTGTCTAAAGCTTACAGCACACATTTTATTGTTAAAGTTTAATTACCAGCCTCTACGTGAAATAATCTCTATTTTCTAAATGACATATTATATCATATAATCAGATAGATGTTTTAGGATGAACTTGAGCATCAACATTGGGATGCAGATACATTCAGCCGATGAGTCCCAAATAGGAAGAAACGTGTGTCCTGGATTCCACTTGCCAGTCACAATCCAACTTATATAATAGATAGATGTTTGTTTAATATCTGATATCATAGATTGATCTTAGTTGGATCCTCACTAAAATGTATACAGTATTGGACAGTTGATAGAACTCTCCTTTAGTACACATCTATATTTGTACCGTTGATCAAACCCTATAGCTTTAATCTTCACAGTTAGCGCTAAAAACAATAGTAAAGTCAATTTATAGTATCGACCAATGTTAGTAATGTAAATTATTTTATATTAGAGAAGTAATCAGGATGTTAAACACAGGTAGTTAAGCTTCTCCATTCGATCTCGTCTGAGGATATTGATGCGCACTGCTGATTTAAATAGTTATATGAAAAAGATATTCATTGCTTCCTACTTTTCAATGTGGTTAATGCGTGGTATAAAATTTTTAATACAACATTCTCTGCAACGTCCAACAATAATACTACATTCATCCTAAAATAAGACTTCTCAACAATACTCACTGTCGATTCCGACGGTGTATTAAATCCAATAACTTCAAGTCTTCCGTCGAATGTATAGTTTTCATCACCAGTGGACCGTTTGGCATCCAATTGTAGAAGTCCCACTAGTATAAATTTGCGTAGTGAATGGTGATAACTGCCTCACCCCTGATAAATTAGAATTCCATTAGTCATGACATCTCCCTAGAACCTCAGGAATATCTTAGTAGTAAGCTGATTATTGTAAGCAGGTTAAAATAGTTTTGTTGAGAAATATATTGAGTTTGATTATTCGCGTTTGTCATAGTGTTCGCCTTGATACATGAAAACTCTGTGTTTGATACTATGGTAAAGTTAAAGTTACGAACTTCTGAGTAGTCCCATACTATAACATGACAAGTGTCCATTACTGTCTAGTTTACAGTGGTACCAAAACAACATCAATCTATAACGAACAAAAACAACTAAAGATAATATCAATCACCATGAAACCACTTCAGTTCGATTGAAAAAAAATTTCATTTTAACATATTGCGTAGCTTTTTTTTTTCATATTTAATGTTCTTTATGTAACTTTTATGACATTTTGATGAACAATCAACTATATTCCCAAATCTCCTATATGAGTGACATTTCTTTTATTGTCGCTATGTTAAGTCACTTATTATCATTAACAAATTTTATGGATTATTATTATTTCTATTATGACTATTATTAATACTGTTACGCCGGACCACTAAAGGAGAGTGAAAAACTTTCAGAACTGTGTTTTAGAGGAATAATTCATTTATTCTGGTCGTGAGTAATGTAAACATTACATTCCTATTATTGTTAAGTTCCCCTTACTCTGTCCTTTCGTTTAGTATATTTACTGTTATTATATTGTCTCTTACTATGGACTACAGTTAATTAGTTGTGTACAAGTTACCTCCGTTCACTCGCACGATCTCTTCTGTTTCGTATTAATGTAAAGTCTCTAATTGGTTTGCTGTGTGGTCTGAATTTGTGTATATATATAAAGGCATAATTGAAATACAATCCAACTGGAGTTGAATTAGATTGGATTGTGTCTCTTTGGCTCATAAATAGTTGTTTTCTCTATTTCGGCTTTGGGGGGGGGAGCTGATGGTCGTGGGGCAGACGTATCCGTATATTGATTAGCAATTATCAAGGCAACTGTGTATTTTTTCAATACGTAACAATTATGAGAAGTGTTTATATGCATGACAATACAGCTCTGAGGTGATGGACTCTTCGTAAAGAGAACTTTAAACTTCACCATGAATTTAAATAAAATTCCCATTGATGTTAAACTATTATTAATCTGAATCTGATATAACAATGTGGTCCAAATTAGACAACCATTGGTTACCAGAAAACACTAAACAGCTGTTTCGCTTTAGTGGAAGAGCCCAGAGCCCTCTGGCTTCACGATGAAAGCTTTGCCATAAAACCATTAAGTGAACTCCAAAAAGAACAAGATAGCCCTGATTTCAATCCATGATGTGATCATGGATGAACACTGCTGACGAATTGCATACTAAGGTGAAATAGCTATCTAGTGAATCCGGGTAATCAATAGTTTTCCAATTCAAGTCAATTTATTATTTTAAATTGTCATTCAGTAATCTCTACAGCACCCAATTACAATGTTATTTATCTCTCATGACTCACAAGAATAAGTTATTTTAAACACTAAATAATTAGTTCAATTGGGATGGTGATTTTTGTGAAGATTGGTTATTTATTTAATTGAATATGTCATAGATTGATGTTGGCAGGGTACCATTGAAAAACCAGGAATCACTGCTAGACAGCTGTTTCGTTCTAGTGTGAAACTTCTCAGCAGTGCACACACCAGATTTCGCACAAAGGGCTTCGGGTTGACGGATGTTCCTGAAGCTCTAGTGAGAAGTCATATCTGGTAGAATTCACACTTGTCAGGCGTGGGACAATTATCACCAATGTCTATGGATGATTGTCGAACTATATCACAAGTTGATAAAATTAGGAATTCTACCATTAAAGACTGACCCAGTGGTGTAGATGGTTAAGCGTTCACTGCCAACCTGAAGCTCCTGGTACAGAATCTGGGGTATGCACTGCTCAAGAGTTTCCCACTAAAACGTAACAGTTGTCTAGAAATGCTCCTTTAGTTTTCAATGATACCCTGCCAACATCAATCTATGACATATTCAATTAACTAAATAAATACATTACACTAACTTAATAAGTTTAGCTAACTTTTTTTTTTTTTTTCCTTTTTTTTTTTTTTCATAAAGGTTACCTACAAATAATTAATAGATTAGTAATATAAAGATAAATAAATGTAAATGGTTAATAATCACCTTTAATTATTACATTAACATAAATGTTATTTAACATTAGAAGAACTTATTTTAATTATTATTATTATTATTTTTTTAAATTAATTAATTTTGTAATAAAGTATATTATACATTAAGTAGTATGTGTTATTCAGTAGTAGTATGTATTATATTTTCGTCAAAAAAATTTAAAAAAAAATCATCTTCAACTTGTCCTCAGTGATTTATTTTAACAATGTCATTAATTTGAAGTTTTATTATTTTTTTTTCATTGTAATTAAAAAATTGATAAGTTTTCTTTTTTTTTTTCATTTTCTTCTTCTTTTTTTTTTTTTACTTAATTTTTAATAGAATAGAAAATATTTCTATAAAAGTACATTTGATTAATGAGATTTTTTGATTATTCGTTAATTTTAGTTACATTATAGTGTAATAGCAACTTCAGCATCAGTAGGCTTGAATATACATAAGGGAAAGAGCAACATTCTTAAATACAACACAGGGAGCACCAACCCAATTCAACTTGATGGAGAAACTCTGGAAGAAGTGAATACTTTCACATATCTGGGGAGCATCATCGATGAACAAGGAGGGTCGAATGAAGATGTAAAGACAAGGATTGGCAAGGCAAGGGCAGCATTCCTACAGTTGAAAAACATATGGGACTCAAAATAAATATCAACTAACCTCAAAGTCAAACTCTTCAATTTGAACGTGAAGACAGTCCTGCTGTATGGAGCTGAAACTTGGAGAATTACTGCAAACATCCTCAGACGGATACAAGTATTTATAAACAACTGCCTACGCAAGATACTGAATGTCCGTTGGCCGGAAACCATCAGCAACAGCTTACTATGGGAGAGGACAAACCAACTTCCAGCCGAAGAGGAAATTAGGAAAAGACGTTAGAAATGGATAGGACATACATTACGCAAACCATCAGACTGCATCACGAGGCAAGCATTAACATGGAATCCAGTTGGGAAACGGAAAAGAGGAAGGCCAAAGAACACGCTATGTCAAGAATTGGAAGCAGATATTAAAAAGATAAACAGAAACTAAAAACAACTAGTAAGGATTGCTCAGGACAGATTTGAATGGAGAATACTGGTGAATGGCTATGCTCCTCAATGAGGAGTAACGGGCGTAAGTAAGTAAGTAAGTATAAATTGATGTTTGTAGGGGTACAGTTGAAAAGTAAAATGTATAGGACGGTTATTTTGTTCTAGTATGAGACGATTAAGTAGTTCTCACCTCTTATTCGAACATAGGACATATAAGTTAGTGAATACGTAACCAATTGAACTACTGAGATGTCATCCAATAGTTAAGATGTTCGTCAACTTGACGGCCTTGGGTTTGATTTACTAACGAATGTGAGGTTAAGCACTTCACAGAAGTCTCACACTAGGATTAAATAACTGTTCAGTGCTCCCTGATTTACAATAGTACCCAATCAATTTCAATCTGTGACCAATACAACTAACTAAACTTATTACTAATCTGTTGCCACTAAACCACTATAGTTTAATAACAATAGTATTATTTACACGTTTTACACCTATGGTGCATTCATGCAATGAGCATTTCTTAGAAACATACCTATTCAGCTTATGCGATTCATGTGTTTGGATTGAATTTTGAACACAACAACTATTTTTGGCTAGCATAAATAATAAAATAAAAATCCATTGACTAGTAAATGAATTTGGCTTCAGTTGATACATATGAGTAGTTATCGGGCTTACTTATAGCGTTAAATTAAGCAGGCTATACTGGCTGAAACGATTGTTACTTAGTGTTCTGCCATTCTATGAAAGTTAACTGAAGTATGTTAAAAGAGAAGTAAACCTAAGTTTCGAGAGTGAAGTCATACTATTGACTGTGCGGAAGTGTGAAATATGTAAAACATTTCCTTTAGACAGCTAGCTATGCATCGATGTTATCTTTCTATAACAAGAAGACGAGGTTAGTAAATATAGGCCCTAAACTGATCTCTTCATATCACCTGATAAATTTTCCAACAGTAAGACCCTTATATGAACGTGGCTAGCACAGATAAAACTTAAATTGAATTGTGACTGGCAAGCGGAATCCAGGATACGCGTTTCGTTCTATTTGGGACTCGTTAGATGTCTGAATCCCAATGTTGATATTTACACAAAGACTCAGTAATCTAGTTTCAATTCTGCATTATAGGCTGTGTTACACTGATATGTTCATAAAAGTCATCTAGAGATTGATCTATACAATTGAACTGAAATCTATAATGTAGGATATTTCCTAATATTCAGCATTCATTCTTCGTCTTGATAATTCTGTGGTAATGATCATGTATGGTCAAGCAGAGAGACGCTTATTTGAATCAGTGAGGAATCATCAGTTCCTTCAAATTAAAGGGATGCCTTGTTGATAGTTGTCAACTAGTATTAAACCTAATTAGGTCAAGTAAAGTTTGTTAATGGTTACTTCTTATACTATCTTTCAAAATTCCGGTTGTTTAACTTTATGCCTAATTTGCATATAAAAATACCAATCAAACAATCGATACTGTTATCCTAATAGTAAAATGTTTTGTCATCTTCAATGTGGTTTTCTTCTGCTTCTAACTATTTATGACCTTATAATTGAGGTCATACAGTTAAAAATTTCCTTTTCTATCATCAACATGACAGTCATGTGATTCCATATAACATTAGAAGAATTAATGAATTAATTCATTTTCGAGTGATTAGACTTTCAATTAATGGACCACATTGCTTACTGAATATATCCCCTTGTGGATCACATGATGAAGTGTACAATACTGTTTGTTCGTTTAATCTTAGGTCAAGGACATCCAGTTTATTGTAACTATATTAGAGTAAATTGAATGATCATGTACAGAAAAATGAACTAAAAGGACTGAAGTTATCTTCTATGCTTTCTATTATTAATAAGTGTTTGTTTGTATTCAACGTTTACCTCCATTTCTCTATTCATTTAACTGATGTACAAAGATGATTCCTTATGAAGGGAAAGTCAACTTACGATGGATAATATACTAACACTCAGAGATGAGTTTTACTATGCCACAAAAGTAACCTGAAATATTCCCTGTTTTGACAAACTAGATGGGTCTACACAATGGACATAATCAATAGAATATAATTTGATAATTGTCATAGCTCACATTTATACTTTCATTTATGCTAACCTGTAACCAAGATTTTAAACAGAAAGGTTTGCGATAGTACTGAAAAAGGTCTTTTACTATGATGAACTAATCACTTCCATGGTTATCCTTTTGATTATCTAGAAGTAAGATTTTATATCTCTTAGGTTAGATACTGTGATTCTGTTTGATCAAATACTCTGTTTACGCTTGAAATTCAGTTAATGACATTGTTAATCTTAACTCTTCTGTGTATTTATCAGCTATTGTAAAGAAAGGTTAAAAGTCTCAGGGTTATCATGAAATTTTCTGAAGTTCAGATGCAATACAGTTGTATCAATAACTTCGATGTAAATCAACCCATGAGGAAGCAGTATTAGTGAGATATCGTAAATGACCGTTTCTAGGTCATTTAACCGAAAGTAATGTTTATCACTTGTTGTGACGTAATTAGTGTAACTAAGATAATGTTACAAATGTGTTTTATATCAGTGAAAAGATCAATGTAAACCTAGAATGGTTCTAGTATCGGACAATATAAATGTGCATCTACATAATCACAATGAATTAAATCCAATATATTCAGGTTTCAAATATTAGCCTACCGGAACAGGCAATATGATTTGTGTTCTCATCATTAGCCAGTTTACATTACTATGTGACCTCTTCCACTGCCATTACATAGGTAACTGGTGCATACTACACCAGAAAAAGTTTTCTTATGGAATCTTCAAAATTACCAACAAAATGTAGCTACTAATTAGCAGACGTTGATTATTTTGGTATATTGTGGATACTATTGAATTTACAGTTTGCCTCACTCATTGACTTAAAAATCCTTGGTTCGACTCCTATTGGTGATGTAAATGTTTACAGATACTGAAGAGGCTTATGTTGGAATAAATAAGCTACTTAATGCCTCCTAGTTTCTAGTAATTGCTTAACTTAGGTAATTTAGGCAAAATTCATACTCAACGATTTCCACAACAACCGAAATAATCAGTTGTAGCTTAAAGAGAAAAGTATACGGGTTAGTACTTTGTTTAGATTTTAGCCTAACAACCATTCTCTTTAAACTCTGTAAGTTGGCTCTAAAACAATTAAAATGTCGAGAGCGAAGGAATTGCTGCAAAGTCACATTTTTGACAGCGAACTTAATTTTAAGAATATAAAGATAAATCACATGTTTACAATGAGTTCTTATAAATTACTGTTGGGATGGCCCACAGAAACTTCAACAAAGCCTCTAGAACTTTTGAAATAGCCGGAGACATTCCATCCAATCACTGATCAATAGAACTTTCCAGAATATTGACATAGGGTGTTCCGATTTGGTAATGGCTGTAACTTCTTAGTCCGGATCGGATAAATTGTAATGATGATTTTATTGTTTCAGGTAACTGAAAATATACGAATATTTTGTTCATAATTTACTCTGTCTGCTGTAATAAAAATTCCTGCCCACTTGTCTTTTTTTCTAAATTTGCGACTGGGATTGTTCAAAGCATTCGAGTGCTGAAGTTGTTCGCGCTCAGTCAAGCTATCAAGTGCGAGTGTAACGCTTACGTACGATGTAGAATTTTCGCTATGTTAATGAAGATAAGCTAAGATCAGACGATAATTCATTAATTAATAGTCAAGTCGACAGAGATTTGCCTAGTGGTAATGTTCACAACAGTAGTCATCAGATTGGATGATTTTGCAAATCAACACATTTTTGTCTCATTTTATTACACCTGGATTGATGAATGAGCTGACTAGTTAGTTAATTTGTGAATCAATCAACCTGTTAAGCTGTTGGTATGACTCTCAAAAACCTGGAAAAAGCCTTCAGAAGGTCTGAATGACCTGAAGACATTAAGTTTAATCACCATCACGTAGAAACTTCCGGAACTTTGAGGAGGAGTATTACCATTGAATAACAACCGAAAATGAGAAATTGACGATTGGATGAATTGTAATGATGGTTTCATTTCCACAGAAAATTATAAATACGGGAGTATTTCATACCATATTTGACACTTATTGAGAAAACGTTTTACTTCACTTCTCTTCTATCGTCTAGTTTGATATTTAGAGATTTCAAGGTGTTTGATTACTGAAGTTTTATTGCCGTAATGTCAGTTATCAAAAGCATAACATATCATAAACGCTATCACAACACCACATTTACCTCTTTCGCTCTTTGTATATTTGTGCTAGAAAAAAGCTGATGATCATGACAATTAAATAATTCACTTGTAACATTCGATTCAGTAATGGAATTTGTCATCACCTAATTGGGCACATTCACTTTAAGTGTCCTACTGTTGTTATCTACTCTTAATGTTGTTTTGTTGTTACATAAATAGAATTGATGTGATCTAGTCATATCATTCCAAAATATCTGGATCACAGTATCTTCATCGCCATATTTCATATAGAGAGTAAGAGGAGTTTATACTAGTTTTGTTGGTTATCGATGAATATAGATTGTATAAATTCCATTCAAAGGATTTCCAACATTAAAACTTCTATTATAGCATTTCATTATTCTAATATGTCATGAACTATGATCATGATTAAGTTAAAGCAATGAAAACAATTTATCTTCAGTAATCAAACTGCTGTCACAGACTATTCAAAAGTAATTAATGACAACCTAGAGAGATCTGTATTAGAAATGAATTGAACTTGGAATAAACTAAATGGATTCAGTAAAGAAGTTAACCAGAATATGCTTAAACAAATGAGTAAGTGCAGTTTAGCAAAATGTTATAACAGTGTACAACTTTAGTTATCTAGAATGTTAAAAAAGTAATTTCCACATTATTGAAATTTACACAAACTAGAATTCAATGTAAATCCGAAATATTGAACTTAGTAGACTATTGTTGAACATGGTGGCTTTTGGAACGAAACGAACTAAGTGTGAGTCCTTGTGTAGATATCAACACTGGGATACAGATATATCCATCTGACCAGTCTCAGATAGGACGAAGTGTACATGCTGGATTTCACTTGTCAGTCACAGTTCAACTCACAATTCTCGTAGAATCTTTCATCGAAACGTCTAATCAACATATGATGTATTGTCTTGGAAGTATCATACTGATATGCCGGGCACTTAAAGAAGATTGATTATCTTCGAGAACTGTTGTTCTGTAGACTATTTGATTATTTTTGGTTGTATTCCTCCCATTGATGAACCATAGTTAGTCAATTGTGTATACGCACTCCAGTTCACACTCACTATAACTTCTATTTTGTATAAATGTTAGCTTCCTAATTGGTTGACTGTGTAATCAGGTTTTATGCTTATATAAAGGATTGTTTGGAAATAAAATAGGATTCCGATTCTGTTTGGTTGGTCTACCGTTTTGTTCGTCGATCTCCTGCTTGGAAATCAGTGGGCATAGAGCAGATGCTCATTTATCTACTAGGCATATCCAATTGGCATTTCTCTTAACCGATCAAATTTCTTTGCATCATAACACATACATAACACAACACTATCCATAATCATTATTTCTTACCACACTATATAATTTCAGATCATAAAAAAGTACACAATATTTTTATGTTTGTTATAATTCATTAATAATTAATTGATGTTTGATTTTTTTTATTTGACCGCCATATTTTAAAATCGGCGGTTAATTCATTCAATGTTCAATTATTTATATCTAAGTTAATTTATATAATTTAAACAAAATAGATAAACTATGTTGCATTGTTTACTACTAATAATAATAATTATAATATGTAAATATTTACAAAATGTATGTTTACAGTGTATATACGCGTATTTTAAATGTTGATTAAGTAAATGTTGTTTTATCTGACAGTTACTAGTTTAATAGATCCGATTTGTTTGTATATGTGGGTGAGTTTATTTGATATTTTGTTTGTTTTTTATTAATTCATTTTAATAGTTTTTAGAGGTATTATAAATTAGTTATAGAATAAGTGATATATTGTAAATGAATAGAATTTCAGTACTATATAAGTTGGATTGTGACTGGCAAGTGGAATCCAGGACGCGCGTTTCAGTCCTATTTGGAACTCATTGGCTGGATGTACCTGCATCCCAATGTTGATGTTCACAGTGGGATTCGAACTCAGTCCGTTTCGTGTCAAACTCCACCGCGTTCACCACTAGACTACTGAGTCCAGACAGTCACACTTGTGAAACGGGCACATTGGTATTAGGATAAACTTGTATATTCCCGTTGATGAGTCCCGAATGGGACGGAACGCACGTCCTGGATTCCACTTGCCAGTCACAATCCAACTTATATAATACTTGTGAAAAAATTCACTATATCGAGGCAATCCGCCCAGGATGCACATATAGCAACAATGACTGACCAGCTTCAGTCTATAACAAATCAACGGGAATATGCAAGTTTATCCTAATAAGAATTTCAGTATATTGTACTATGTATATGAGCGTGTAGATAGATGGGAGGTAGTATACTTTCAAGGTGTATAGTATTTATAAGTAATTATATAAATCATAGATGTTTCCTTGATCTACCTAACCTTGATCTATTTATCTATCTATCCATTCATTTACCCATCCATTCATCCATCCATTTATGAAATATATATTCGTCATCCTGGCAATTTCATCGGAATCGCTTTCACGGCGCTCTTTAAATTAATACTTCGATGAATGTTCTAACCAAAAGAATATGGTCCTTCTTTATTTGAAAAGAGTTACAGTGGGTCAGTATGAATCACATTAATCCAAAACCCTCTAAATATGAACAATTTAGACTTATATGCATAGCGAGCAGGAAGTCAATACAATTAACAAGTTCCAGTCATATTTGCACATGTACTAGATAGATATGTGAAAAACTCAGTCTTAAACTTCATACAGTCCGGCGTATATGTGTTCTAGCTAAAATTACCATAACACATAGATACAACTAGATGAAATCAACAAGATGATTGCCAAAATGTTGTACAATAAAACTAAAGGAAATGTGCGTTTGAAAAAAACAGTAGAAATTAAACTCAACCATACTTGGGGCCAACTGTTAAAGTTACACATGTGACAACATAGACTGCTTACTTTTAGTCCATAACAGCATCACGGGAAACTACAAACATTATATATATATATATATATATATATATATATATATATATATATATATATATGTATATATATATATATATATATATCGTTATACAAATGTACCAAATTGGACTTAATAGTTCCGTGAAGGGCATAGAGACTCTTAACAAAAATGAATAGCTCGAGACTCCATATAGTCACTAACTCTAGTGGAGCAAATACATCAAGTCGACAAGTCCTAATTATGATGAGTTGCTCGCTCTGGACACAACTTCATTAATATTATAATGCATAAAATCAAATTTTTACGCACATATTAACATATTAACAGCGTGGTTTTCAGTTTTGCGATAGCTGTTTTTACTAAACATCTGAAACCTGATACATTTGTGAATGAAGAAACCAGTTCTTAATACTTATCTTATTGAATTGTTTTTGCTTCAAAACTAATTCATTTCATTACATTCCTTTTATATAACTGACTTTAACTCTTAATCGACGATAGTTTACATTTCGTAATCACATGACTTTGTTTTTATGAAATTGTGTTGCTATCTTAGTTTTTGTTGTCAAACCTACTTTTGGATTGCTTATATATTTGTGAATTCACCCGTTAGCTCCACTAAGCTAGTTGGCGTCAAACTGTAGGATTACTGTTTTAGTCACATTGTGATATAGCCGTTTACATGGTTTACAATCTAATAGGTGACTACAACAAAACTACTTGTATGTAGTAATAACACTTAAATTACTTTCTACAAGTTTTTTTCGAATTCCTAGTGAGAGGTGATGATTGGTGGAGTGGACACAAACCGGGAATGAGGTAGTTGTCAGCACTGACATTAAATAATCATTACACTTTATCACAAATTGATTGAAATAAGAATTCTACCATTGAATGTTGGTCGGCTCATTAGTGATGATGGTTAAGCATTCATCGTGAAACACGACAGTTCTAGATTCTACTTTTTCCCGAGGCTGAGGATGAACCCTACTAGGAAGTTACATAGTACAACAAAACAGCTATCCAGGGTTTCCTTAATTTCTACAAATCTATTAGGTTGTGGGTTCATGAAATTAATCTATATATTTACGGGCATTTCATCTCATTTAATATAGAATAATACAGGATACATGACTGATGATTTCTGAAGTTCTGATTAGTAGCTAAGCAAAGAACATGAATAATAAGTGAATTAACTATCATTAAAATAAACAATAAAAGAGTTAGTGAGTACAGTGAAAAATCACAATACACACAAATAGTATCTACTACTAATATTGCTACAACTGGATTGTTGTCTTGTTACGCCGGGTGATTAAAGAAAAGTAACCAAATTTCAGAACTGTATTTTGGAGGACTAATCTCATTATTTTATTCATGAGTAATGTAATCATTTTATTTCTATGACTGTCACGTTCCCCTTACCCGGTTCTCCTGTTTAGTGTATTTATTCTTTGAATAATGTTTATTACTATGCACTCCGGTTACTTTGTTGTGTACAAGTTCTCCCCCCATTCACTGCCACTATTTCCTTTATTCTGTATCAATATTAGATTGGATTAATGTGTGGTCTGGTTTTATGTATATATAAAGGCATGATTAAATACTACCTCACTGTCTCCGTTTTCTGGTTCCTAATTTTGGTTCTTCTATTGTCGGCCTGGGGGGTGAGTGGGCTTAGGTCAGTTGCTCATTACCAACTAGGCACACACTCAAATGGCGTTCGCTACAACCAACCAAAACCCTTCTTCTTTCCTTTCTTTCTCATCATAACATGTCTAGATCTTGAATTTTACTGGTGAACATATGATCTTCGCATTGCTTTTAGGTTTTGACAATTATTTATCTGGAATCAATATTCCATAAAATCTGTATTTTTATGGTTTCTCAATAAGGATCATTGCTTATTAAAGTGTTTATTTAATCGTAATAAAGAAATAGAAAAATTTTTATTCAACAATTGTCGAAGTAAATCCTAGTATATACTTTTCATGATCATAATTATCACTAAGGTAAACCACATAGAAAGATGAAGTATGAAATGATTCCAATTTGACCTATAGTGAAGTGAACTGGGGGTTTCAATAAGCGTGTAGAAAAGAATGCTAAACTTATATCAGTTTTGAACTACGATGGTTTCTGGAGATCTATATTAAGTTTACTTAATTAAATTAGACATAGACTGATGTTAGTAGAGTACCATTAAAAACCAGGGAACACTAGATAGCTGTTTCGTCTTAGTATAACCTTCAGGATGGGGAACGCCTAACCTTGTATACCACGTCCCTGGCATCTAATGATAGAATCCTCACTTTTATTCATTGGTAACATAGCATATGAAGCCTGTGTGTGTATTAATTTAGAGCGCCCTCTGCTTAAGAGTTTCACACTAAAACAAAACGGTTATTCAATGCTCCCTAGTTTTAAGTAGTACCCTACCAACAATAATCTGTGACGAATCCAATCAACTGTGTTATTTTTTATCTGGTTTCATCTAGAGTTTTAATAATATTTACATGAAAAATCAATAATAAAGTAAAAAAAAACAAAGGAAGTTCAATTTACCTATAAACTGTAGACTGTTTAGTCTGTTGTAATTTAAAGTGAAGAAGACAACGATCGCATATATACGCACACAAACACACTCACATACACACATTTTCATCATTTTACATTCTTGTTGTCAGTAATGTAATTTGTTAGAAGGTATACTGAAAATTACCCAACATGATAATGTTGAAGATGTTGTCTATCTATAGAGTTTCACATTATAATAGATTGGTGGATGAAATGGATTATATGAAGAATGTACATGTATATATATATATATATATATATATATATATATATATATATATATATAGCCATTTCAGTGCATAGACAGTCAAAGATCTTATCTGAAGGCATAAGAATGTAACTTGTCAGTTGTGATTGACAATTATTTAAAAAAATAGTAAAGATAATCATGAACTTGATGAATATACAATTAAGTTGAAGTATATCACATTTATGCAATGTAACTGATAGATCGAGTTAATTATCATGAATAATTGAATTTCAGTATACTTCTAAGTAGAAAGTTTATTTGAAATAATTTTATCTATTGAAATTTAATGATTTTAATGTTGTAACCGGCAAACTAGTCTGATCTTCTATAGGGGGTTTAATTAAAGTTACTAAAGTGTTATACATGAGATGAATTAACAGGTTAGCTTATGTAATGTAGAAATTATGTAAGATAGATCCTATGTATATGAGTATAAATGTTAACAACAATGACATGTATGTGTATATGAAGGTGTTTATTCAATTTTTTGAATTGTTAATGAGTATAGTTACATTTCATGTACCTACAATGATTGTTGCTCAGATTGTCGGAAGGGGACTACACTGGTGCTCACAGATTTAGTCGAAACGAAGACCTGCGTTAGAAAGAGCTGCTTACTGTCGCGCTATCTACTTATGCTGGTGGTTGACAGGGTTATGAAACTGCAACATCTCAAGCGAAATAGTAGATGACATAGATGCAGCTAGACGGCATGAAAAGTGGAAATAACCAAACTAGCTCTTCTATCCCATACACAACAATGAATTTAAGTGACGATGGATAGTGTAGTAGTAGCCTCTGCAATAATATGCCCCAACAAACACTAAGCGAAAAGCAAGATCCATAGATACAAAACAACTAGCATCAAATCAATTATACTCGACGCAGAAACTCTGGAAGATATAGAAACTATTACAGATATGAAGGCATGAATTAGAAAGGCATTACAACTGAAACATATCTACAATTAAAAAATATTTACAACTCAAACCAACTATTAACCAACATCAAAGTCACAATTTCCAATACAAACGTCAAGACATTTCTATTGGATGAAGATGAAACTTGAATGGAGATCTACGCAGTGAATCACTCCAAAGATACACGTATTTATAAACAGTTATATATGCAAGATATTTCAAATGTGTTGGGCAGATATCATCAACAAAAACCTACACTGGCAGAGAACAAACTAACCAAAATTCATCTGATGAAGTAATTAAGGAAGGATGCTGTAGGTATATAGGATACACAATGAGGAAATCATCAAAATACATTACAAGATAAGCTCTAACTTGGGATTCATTAGTTCATAGGACAAGAGGAAGACTAAATGAAAGTATTACTTTGGAAATTAAAGGCTGATATGAAGCGAATGAATGGGACATGGGAATAAGTGGAGAGGAGAGCCGAGGACAGAGTTGGTTGGCAAATCCTGATTGGTAACCTATGCTCCACTTTAGGGTGACAGGCATTTATTGAGCATAACGACAAAATAAACCTTAGGTTATAACTAAGATTGGTTCAATAATTGTACGTAAAACTACAAACTTTGTGTAAGTTAAAGTATGCCGTCAATTGTGATGATTGACAGAAGTCAGACAGTTAGTAACATTATGAAAACAAAATGATTGGCGACAATAAGTGACCAATTAATAATTTTTGTTATGGTCGTTACTGGCCTA
Source organism: Schistosoma mekongi (assembly GCA_034768735.1). NCBI lineage: Eukaryota > Metazoa > Platyhelminthes > Trematoda > Strigeidida > Schistosomatidae > Schistosoma > Schistosoma mekongi. Next base: position 8,109,999 of record CM068312.1, on the reverse strand, counting down.
ATTGGTGATAACAATGAGGGAAATAAGAACGATCAGATTTTTTTGTCAATCAACAATTTCCAAGAGGTAACTAACTATATTCCATCTCTTCTATTCACACTATTTTTGTTCGTCTGTATGTACATAAATTCAGCCGTTAATTCTTTTTGTAGTGAGTGATACCTTTTTGAAGAAATTCAATTCAATCGAAGTTTGGTGTATATCCTGTTATCAAGAGGTATAGTGTAGTTTCCGAGCTATTTTCAAGTATTTTTAAATCTTCTGATGATACAGGAACATGTTTCAGACATACTTTGTGTTTCCTCAACCTAACACACAGCTGCTTACATGTTTCACATAAATCGCCTTGCACCAACTTCACTCAATTTCATAGACACAGTTTACTGATTCTCCCCGAGTATTCTACCTTTAACTTTCACCAAAACTAATCTTGTAGTCTTCCTTACACAAAAATAAATTTTTATATTGTGCATGCTAATTATCCAACGGATTTCTTCTGATGTCTGGAATCACTACAGTGTTTATCCATTCCTTGACATATACACTGATTTACTTTTCTCTGTTACCAGGATTATATTTATAATTCATTTTGTTTATCTATTGTCTATGTAATAAGATGACGGTTAATCAAATTTCTGGCTACATTAACCTTAGTGGATAGTGAATGTACGGATTTGTAATCTAAGTATCTTTCGGTATGCATCTAAAATTGTATTTCAGAAGATTATTTTATATTTTTTGGTTACACTTACGTTGGACATTTTATTTTTATGATTTGTATACTCCCCTCCCCCTTACCTTCAATCTGACCTACTAACTGTTACTTTATCATCTTCTATTCATAAACTAAAGCTGGTCGGTTGTGTACACGTTACTTCATTTGCTTATCATTACTGCCTTTGTTCTGTATTGACGTTATTTCCCCAAGTGGTTGACTGAATAATCAGGTTTTGGATACACATAAAGGAATACCTATATTATAAGTATGACTTCGTCTGATTGGTTCAACTGGTCTTGTATATTTTTTTCTACTCAACTTAGGGATTGGCAATATCGGGGCAAACTTACGAACATAGAACAATCAATCTTTGTATCTTGTTGTGGTATTGGCTTTAACAAAGTTATTATTCTGTATATCCTTAAAGGTAATAGTTCACAACATATCGACGTTCGAAATCTAACTTTAACAACTTCTAGTTTTGATTACCAGATTGACTTTATTTCGATCTTGAATCATTTTCATCATAATAAACAGTTGCTATCTCTATTAAAGTATTCATTCCAGCGATTATCTCCTACTTTACTGATAAAATAAACTGGAACTCTAAATGTGTACACACTCATCACTCATTACAATCACCTAATCTAGTTTTATGTTAGTCGTTCTCTACTTTCAATCTTATCATTAGTTTATGTGGCGAATCTTCCCGTAAAATGCCTAGGTAAGCATTAACTATGCTAATTCAAATCATTAACTATTTGTGAATATTTTAGGCTGTTGTACTGTGCTACCCTATTTTTGTTTGCTATCTAGTTTTAGTTGATCAGCTATGAAAATTAAAAAGAATCCACTTATACTGCATTGTTTCTTCTTCTTCTTCTTCTTCTTTACAACATGGATTTTAGCTCTCATGTAAAAAGGTACACTACATCCTATGCTACACAATCCAAACACTAGTAATGAAATGTCACTTCCGCTAACCATTTTTATATACTCACTTCGACCTGCGTACATTATTTTTTCATTATCAACAATTATGTAGTTACAAGATATTACTCATAGTAACTATCATACTATCACCTTAGATGTTTATGCCTTCGACCAACACTGTTATTCTTCACAGTTTTTAACATCTACGTATTTAGCGTTATTTAAAGTTACCGCTTTGAATAATGATGTATACGAACTTTACATCTAATAATTTGTTCAAGTCTGTGAACTGAAACGTATTCTGTATTTGATTTTGGATTACCTTATTATTATTTTTATAACATGTTTTCATGTGAAATCTTCAGACTGTATTATTATTACTATTACTATTATTGTTAAGACAAGATAAACTACTTCCTAGAATTATATAAGTTGGATTGTGACTGGCAAGTGGAATCCAGGACGCTCGTTTCGTCCTATTTGGGACTCATTGGCTGGATGCACCTGCATCCGAATGTTGATGTTCACAGTGGAATTCGAACTCAGTCCGTTTCGTGTTGAACGCCACTGTGTTCACCACTAGACTACTGAGTCCAGACAGTCACACTTGTGAAACAGGCACATTGGTATTAGGATAAACTTATATATTCAGTCTATAACAAATCAACGGGAATATACAAGTTTATCCTAATACTATCTAGAATATTCCCTCTACTTATTTATATACCTGTTTCTCCATATCTTTATGAACATACTTGTAAACTGGAGTGAATTCTGTATGATACTTCAGAATATACGTGTATGCAAATATCTGACTTGTTTGCTGAGTTGTTGACTTAATTGTTTGTTCTGTACTTCTCTCTTTTAAATTCTTATACATTCTGTCCTAAACACACACATCCCTCTTCATTATTTGATAATAACGAACCTTCAGGTTAGATGTAAATTGTCAAAGACTGGAAGTTACATTTATTTGTTTGTTTATTAAAACAATTAGCACAATTCATCACTACAATGTTCATGGATTAATGTGTTACTAATATAATATCAATTTGTGATATATAGCTTGGCAACCATCGATTATCATTGGTGATAAATATCTTACGCTGAAAATGTTTAGACTCCATCAGTTATGATTTCTGTTTAGAACTAAAACAAATTTTGTGAAGTTAGTCACTAGCGTGCACATTACTGTAACTGAATTAAAGTAGTTCGGTTAAGCATCAAGTTTAGGTGTTTGCATTCAGTATAGTATCCAACTAACATCAGTCTATGACCAAAGACAACAACTAAACTTACTACTTATCATTTCAAAACAACCACCTCAATTGTGTTACAATAATCAGATTACTAGTGACTATCTTCAGAATATTTCTGAGGTTTTACAGAGAAGTTACTATCAGTGGAGTTTAGATTTGTTTGGAGTGAAACAGTTACTATCAGTGACGATAAATGTTTATCACACTGTATTACAAATTAATGGAAGTAGGAATTCCACTAATGAACTCCGGTTGGCCCAGTAGTGCGGAAAGTTAAGCATTTTCAATGAAACCTAAACTCCCTGAGTTTACACTCTTTGACGGAATCGAGAGTACGCACTATTGAGCAGTCCCATACTAGAGCTAAACACCTGTCTAGAGAATCCTGATTTTAAGTTGAAAACAACTAACATCAAGCTGTGACGAATACAATAAGCAAAATTAATACCTATCCTTACAAATCCACTCCTATATGTACTTCCACCCATATGTATCAGAGGGAACACTTAACATCTAGTCCACTAAGTCGACTTCTATTGTTTGGTATTTTTAACTCCAATCGATCATTATCGAGTGCATTTACTGTTTCACCTCCGAACTCAGGTGGTTTTGTGTTCTAATTTGAACTTTATCAATTACTCCCCAAAAGTGGGTATTCAAAATACGTGATCATTGTCGTTGTTGGATGTTATTAATGTTACTGATTTTGAAGTTTTACTTTGCGCACTATGTGACAGTCATAATGTGGTGAGCTGACAGCAGTTACAGATGCAAATCATACATTGAGTTTTAGCTCGTCGGTTTAGAATTTAAACGTTTTCTTTCAGAACTGGAGTCCTGGCTCAGACCTTTAGGGGAGAGGTAGTGGGGCGACATTATGTCAAATGAATGAATTAGTAAGCCTATTATAAGCTTTATTAAAGTTAGGTTTTGGCTATCAGTAGTATGATTTATCGCTATCCGTTCTATTTGGGATTTGTCCCATGATTTTTATTACATTCCAGTGCTGATGTTCATACTGTATCTTGAAATCATCCCATTCCATTCTAGAAACTGTAAAATACATACTATTACAAATAAAATTCATTCATGTTTCATAAAAAAGCAACAGTCTGGACTTAGTAGCTCACTAATTAATAATATGCTTTTATTTAAAGCGAATAGACGAAGCACAAGTTCAGGTGTTAGCTATAACATTAAGATATGTCAGGCTTCTCCAGTTGATGACTCAAATAAGAAACAATACTTACTGAGAATTCCACAGTTAATCACAAACCAAACTATATAAATTTTGTGACATGACATAATCTTTTAACAATCCTTCTAAGATTAAACATGGTAACAGGGACTGATCCATTACTATCCTCAATATGAATAACATGAAAACACTTGAGTTACAGTAAAACTAACATTAACATATAAAATGGCTAACGAGGTAGGCGATCCACTTACTGATATTGTTTAACTTTTCAAGGGATAGAGCTCTTATTTACTGGTTAAATTGAATCAATTAATTAAATTAATGTGGATATTAATAAGATTAATACTTAATTTGAAATGAACTTATTATCTATTAAAGATAAAGAAGTATGTAGATGAATATGTTTTGGTGTTATACTATTTCATTTCAGTCAAGATAAACCGTAATAAGTTATCAAGGAATCATCCAATGGTTGACTTAAAACTTTAAATATCCTTAAAATCTCACATTCTTTAAGTAGATTACTTCACAAACATTTAAGTCCTACCAACAATTAAGTTACAATACTATACAACTCTCATATTGATTCCGCTTTAGAAATTATGTATTTGACCACGACTAGATTACTGAATTTCCATTTTCAGTAACGTTATTATTGAAAATACTTACTTACTTACTTATGCTCATTACTCCTCGCTGAGGAGCATAGGCCGCTCACCAGGGTTCTCCATTTAACTCTGTCTTGAGCAATCCTTTCCAATTGTTTCCAGTTGCTGCTCAGCCTTTTAATGTCTGCTTTCAATTCTCGACGCAGTGTGTTCTTTGGCCTTCCTCTTTTCCGTTTCCCAACTGGATTCCATGTTAATGCTTGTCTCGTGATGCAGTCTGATGATTTGCATTATTGAAAATAGTTGAGATTAAAGTATGTTAATTATAGCATTACACTATGTATTCTTAAAAGTGACGATACTTTAGACTATAAAACTAGATGTACTTATTCAGTAATAAATCCTTTAAGTAAGCAATAGTTCCAATTCAATTTTTTGATTTGCTTTGTTATAAACATCGTAATTAAGTATTATAAGTAACAGTTTCACCTTATAAATAAATTCTCAAGAATATGGAATAGTTCTACACAAACTATTCATGTAACACATTTTGTTTTCTTTATTTATTGCAACGTATTCGAAATCTCTTCTCTTACGGTATACTGTTAAAAGTGTGCATATCAACGATTATCTCTTAATTTCAATTTTGATATCACGAATTGATCTGAATCAGACAACGATTGATCACCTGGAAGCACTGGATAGCTGTTTCGTCCTAGTATGTGACGTGATATCAAAATTGAAATTAACAGTTAACTATCTCTACAAACTCCCCTAATTGTAATTAACATGAGCTCACTATTGACTAGCTCCTTGAGGCAATTCCTGGAGTTCTAGTGTGAAGACGTGACCGGTAGAGTTCAACTGTGTCGGGTGTGAGGCAGTAACTCACCAATGGCATAGAGGAGGTCGTGCAACATATCACGAATTGGCTGAATTAGAAATATCAACCGTTGGGAGCCGACTCAGTAGTCCAATGGTAAAGCGTTTGCTGCGAAGCCAAATGGTCCTGGGTTCGATCCCCGATGGGGTCGTGGATGCGCACTGCTGTGGAGTCCCATACTAGGACGGAACAGCTGTCCAGTGCTTCTAGGTGATCAATGGTTGTTTGATAACAAAATTGGGATTAACAGTTAACTATCTCTAAAAACTCCCCTAATTGTGATTATCTCTTAGTTCATAGTAAAATAGTATGAACTCTAAATGTATGAAGACTTACAACACAATTAACTTAGTTCTCTGTTAATATTCTAATTCTAGTGAACTTCTTATGAATTTATGTTGTAAATCGTCATTTTTTCATTGTCATAGTGAGCTCATATCCTATCCACTCTATTATTTTCATAATATAATTTGTTTATTGTTCTGTGTTTTATGTTTTCATTTACTTCTACCTAGTTGTAGATGTTCATTTGTGCAACATGAATAGAATCTATTCATGGTATATTATTTATTTTTGTTCCTTGAGGCATAATATCTTAATTTCTTTGGTAATAAAGATTGTTGCAGCCTACACGATATTGTCCACTTGAAAACGCTGGTGATAATTTATCTTAATCTATCTCCCTCTACAAGAACGTCAACCACGGTACACTATATATAATCAATAAACACGTATTTATAAGATATTTTGGATCAAAATAATTACATAATCATTATGTCACCATCTTTGTCGTTTCGTTGTTCTGCTAACATCATTTGAAGTTTCGAATAACTATGAATTTAACGTTCCATTGAAATAATTAGTGACATTTATCTATGAGAATTGTATACCTTTATCGATATATCCGGAGGAAGACATGCAACTGGCCAGTAATAGTTTGGCAGGTATGTTGAAGAAACGTTAATAAATCTTATATATACAGTTGTGCCTATGACTAATCTGCTTTTTGATCGTTCATTATCATGTTTGAGTAGTACAATGCAAGGCTGGGATTTGATGTAAGATATCGTGTACAGTGTGAAATCAACATCAATTGAGTAGGCCATTCCTCTGAGATACAACACTTATGATTGATGTGTATTCTGTAATCATTTTTAGAATTTATTATTATTGCCAGACTATTGTCAGATACTATCTTCAAAATTTCATATAAGTAGTATATAACGCAACGTCACGTAAAGTAGCAACAATAGACAACTGATGAAGGAAGAAGAAAGAAGGATCAAAAATTTGTAGAAAATAAAGTGAAAATCAAAGGAGAACAATATGGAACCAACCTGTAATCTGTCGGTTGGTCTGTCGGTCGGCCTTTATATTATTGTTCACTTAGGATGGTTATTATTGTGGAGATTGGTTATATCACATATTGATGTTCGCAGGCTACCATCAAAAACCAGGGAGCACTGGACAGCTGTTTCGTTCTAGTTTGGAACTCCTTAGTAGTGAGCACCCCAGATTCCACACGAAGAGCTTCAGGTTGACGATAAACGCCTAACCATCTGCACCACTGGGTCGGCATTCGACTATTGTTATCGCCTATATTGAGGTAGTGGAGTCTTGTTATTTGAACAGATTATTTAATAAATAATCTTATTTCTCTACAGGAAGTAAATAATCAACAGTTAAGTAAACAATAAACTTTCTCTTGAAATAATCTTTTCTTAGCCTTTTTTCTTATTGACATTTCCGATTTTTGTTTACATTTACTTGATTTTATTGATTCAATAAATCTATTGTACTTTCTAGAAATAAAGAAGATGAAAATTGAAAATAGAATTTGTTTTAATTGTATCTTATAGTTTTCTGCTTAATTTGAAAACCATTGGAAACCAGAAAAAAAAAACTGAATATTTGGTAATTTTATTTTTACAATACAACTAGAAGACTGTTCAGATTTATTGATGTTACCTAATTCATATTTCACAAGAAACAACATAGTATTGAATTACTTAACAGTTTTAGTTGATTGTAACTGAATGTTGTGGAGCGTGTTGAATTTATTTAAATATCACATCATGAATTTAACCAGAATAGATAACAACTGGAGATTATCAACCGGATCCGGATAGATATTTTGTCCTATTTTGAAATTCAAAATAGTGTACATTCATAATTCCCTCAAGGAAACCAGTTCAGGAGTTTTTAGTGTTGAGTGTCGTCATTCAAAGGTTGATATTCCTAGTTAATTCGTTATATATTTGGGCTATGTTATGTATTGTCATCTCTCGGTAACTGTTTCGCACATGTAAATGTTGAAGTTCACTGGTCATGTTCTCATTGTAGATAGCCAGGAATTACCTCCTGAAATCAGTAAATAATCAACTAACATTAACCATAATCGCATGTTATAGAGAATGTTGCATTACAAATCACTGTACAACATTTCACTTAGTTTATTCAAATTTTAAATCCGAATACCGTCGTAGAATAAAGAATTAGTATAAACGAAAATCATGACAACATATGAGTTTTAGGATGAACTTGTGTATTCCCGTTGATTTGGTGATTTGCTGAACGCAGTGGCGTTCTACACGAGACGGACTGAGTTCGAATCCCACTGTGAAGATCAACATTTGGAGGCAGGTACATCCAACAAATGAGTCCCAAATAGGACGAAACAAGCGTCCTGAATTGCACTTGCCATTCACAATCCAACTTATATAACGAGTTTTAGGATGAACTTGTGTATTCCCGTTGATTTGGTGATTTGCTGAACGCAGTGGCGTTCTACACGAGACGGACTGAGTTCGAATCCCACTGTGAAGATCAACATTTGGAGGCAGGTACATCCAACAAATGAGTCCCAAATAGGACGAAACAAGCGTCCTGAATTGCACTTGCCATTCACAATCCAACTTATATAACATATGAGTTTTAGGATGAACTTGTGTATTCCCGTTGATTTGGTGATTTGCTGAACGCAGTGGCGTTCTACACGAGACGGACTGAGTTCGAATCCCACTGTGAAGATCAACATTTGGAGGCAGGTACATCCAACAAATGAGTCCCAAATAGGACGAAACAAGCGTCCTGAATTGCACTTGCCATTCACAATCCAACTTATATAACATATGAGTTTTAGGATGAACTTGTGTATTCCCGTTGATTTGGTGATTTGCTGAACGCAGTGGCGTTCTACACGAGACGGACTGAGTTCGAATCCCACTGTGAAGATCAACATTTGGAGGCAGGTACATCCAACAAATGAGTCCCAAATAGGACGAAACAAGCGTCCTGAATTGCACTTGCCATTCACAATCCAACTTATATAACATATGAGTTTTAGGATGAACTTGTGTATTCCCGTTGATTTGGTGATTTGCTGAACGCAGTGGCGTTCTACACGAGACGGACTGAGTTCGAATCCCACTGTGAAGATCAACATTTGGAGGCAGGTACATCCAACTGATAAGTCCCAAATGGGACGAAACGCGCGTCCTGGATTCCACTTGCCAGTCACAATCCAAAAGGTATATGGATCATCTGATACTGTATTATGGATTGATTCACTGTTAATCTTCCTTTCTACTTTCTAATAAAAATTACTTATAATTTGTTTGATTGCGTTGACCTGAAATATGCAAAATAGTCTTTCATCTTTGTCAACACTTTCATTGTTCATTTTACATAGGTTTTCACCTCTTATTTATTGTTACCATGAAGTAAATCCAAGATTTTGACATTATTCTAATAACAATAATAACCATATTTATGTTGATTAATTACTGTGTAATAATAAATATGTTGATTTCCTGGCCCCATGTAGTAATGATCGAATTCAGTAGACTAAGTTGCAATGTATTCACCAGTCTCGATATTACGACCGGTATTTTTCATGGAAAGTAGTGCACAGAGTAGTCAGTTATCTGAGACTGTTACAATATAGCTATTCGGGCACCGGTTGACCCCTACCTCTCCCACACACACAGTGAAGCGAAATATTTACACTGATTAATCACTTATCAGTGAAAAATGTGATGTTTATCTAGGTCCAAGTGTTCTTAAAGCCTATTATCAAAAAAACTAATTCTTCACAACAAAGTGGCCATGATATTAATTCAGTTAGGCTAGTGGCCACCTGACAACTTAACCGAGTGAATTTGACTAGCACTATAAAGTAGTAGACAAATATCTCATCGGTCACCACTCAGTGTCCAACGTAAATGATTATGCATAGATATGTAATTGTTTCCATATCTTCCAGAATTTCTTTTTCGAGTATAATTGACTTGATGCTAGTTATTTTATATCTACGGTTCTTGCTTTTCCATAGTAACGCCGTAGTAAGTCATATTATCGATATGAATCATTCAATAGATCCTAAAATTAATTTATATATAATTTTTGACAATTAGGATAAGCTTGTATTTTTTTGTTGATTTGTAATGCATTGAAACTGGCCAGCTTCCGTTGCTATATGTGCATCCTGAGCTTATCCTAAATACATATATACCCGTTGCACAAGTATGACTGTCCGGACACAGTAACCTAGTGGTGAACGCAGCGGCATTTGGCACGAAGCGGACTGAGTTCGAATCTCACTGTAAACATCAACATTCGGATGCAGGTACATCTAGCTGATAAGTCCCAAATGGGACGAAACGCGCGTCCTGGATTCCACTTGCCAGTCACAATCCAAAAGGTATATGGATCATCTGATACTGTATTATGGATTGATTCACTGTTAATCTTCCTTTCTACTTTCTAATAAAAATTACTTATAATTTGTTTGATTGCGTTGACCTGAAATATGCAAAATAGTCTTTCATCTTTGTCAACACTTTCATTGTTCATTTTACATAGGTTTTCACCTCTTATTTATTGTTACCATGAAGTAAATCCAAGATTTTGACATTATTCTAATAACAATAATAACCATATTTATGTTGATTAATTACTGTGTAATAATAAATATGTTGATTTCCTGGCCCCATGTAGTAATGATCGAATTCAGTAGACTAAGTTGCAATGTATTCACCAGTCTCGATATTACGACCGGTATTTTTCATGGAAAGTAGTGCACAGAGTAGTCAGTTATCTGAGACTGTTACAATATAGCTATTCGGGCACCGGTTGACCCCTACCTCTCCCACACACACAGTGAAGCGAAATATTTACACTGATTAATCACTTATCAGTGAAAAATGTGATGTTTATCTAGGTCCAAGTGTTCTTAAAGCCTATTATCAAAAAAACTAATTCTTCACAACAAAGTGGCCATGATATTAATTCAGTTAGGCTAGTGGCCACCTGACAACTTAACCGAGTGAATTTGACTAGCACTATAAAGTAGTAGACAAATATCTCATCGGTCACCACTCAGTGTCCAACGTAAATATTTTGGTGCTATAAGATTAAGTTGTTGTTTGAATAACACAGTGTAACGATCATAATCTGTGAAACTGAGTAGGCGGAGATCAAACTGGCTAGATATAGTGCTAGTTATAGTGCACAACCATGACCCTACTAAAAATTAACCCCAGAACCTTCAGGTATCATGGCGATTAGTTAATCATAATAACATTGGCACATATTTTCAACTTTAATCAATTTTCTATATTGTCTGGCTGTTAGTCATTGTTGGATATCCTTCTGAAATGTGGTTAAACTTCACGTCTTTTCACTAGGACTCCGGAAATTTAAAATCGAAGTTAATCACCAGTAAGTATATGATGATTTTTATGACTAAATGTAGTTGAGTCTAAAGTTTTATACTACAGAGTGACTAGAGTTAGACAATCACGAAGAACAGGACAATTGTTGCGTTTAAATACGTGACTCAGTGCAGTACCCAGCCAGGAATGGCACCAGGATTCAAAACAGAATCTTTAAGTCTCAGAATAAGTGCTCATCCTACTAAAAATTAAGTTAACATCAAATATTTTAGGGGTTTCATAGAAGAAATAAATAACTGTCCAGTGCTTTATATCTTACGATTTTTGTTTAAACCAGGTCAGTATATTGTGTATAGTTACAAAATCCAACAGTCTACACAACACCTCGTATATACGGGTGAGACACTTGACGGCATTAGACGAGGATTATATAGCATGACAAATTAATAGGTATTGAAATTATGAACCCTCGGGAGTTGACTCAGTGTTATCCTCGATGCCTGGATTTCCAAGTTCCTACAATTGGTTTTGGATTTTCACTGTCGCTGACAAGTCCTATATTAAAGTGAAAAAGTCCTTTAGAGATTCCTGGTTTTTCACTATTGTTCAACCGCATTCACTTATGATTGGGTGTTTGGAGAGATTGATGACTGTAAACTTAATATTATGAATTGACCTGGGTCAGGCAACTATTGAAAACCAAAAATCATTGGATATTTGCTTTATCGTGGCAAGAGATTCCTATTCAGTATGCTTCCTTTGCGATATGCAGGGCACCTAATGAAGATTGATTATCTTCGAGAACTGTGTTTTAGGACATTATTTCAATTAATATAACTGTTGACAGTGTAAACATTTCATTTCTATGACTGTTACATTCCCCTTATCCGGTCCTCCCGTTTAGTATATTTACTCTTAGTAAATTGTTTTATTACTACGAACTACAGATACTTAGTTGTGTACAGGTCGTCCCCATTCACTGCCACTATTCTTCTGTTCTGTACCAATGTTTGATTCTTGATTGGTTTGCCGTGTAATCTGATTTTGTGTATACATAAAGGCATGATTGAAATACAATACATTTTCAGTTCCCTGTTCCCAAATTCTGTTTCCTCTATTATTGGCCTGGGGGGGTGAGTGGATATACGTCAATCGCGCATTATAAACTAGGCACACTTCATTGGCGTTTCGCTACGACCAACTAAATCTTTCGTTGCGTTATATCAGTTGGCTCTATAACACTATGTTTCAACGGGGATCCAGTACATGAACTTCTTATTTCACAGTGAGTGATTAACAAGTGAACTAGTATCTAATCAAACACTAAGCAATCTTCTCAGTATGAACAAACAGTTATATTGAGTCCTTGTATTTGGTACAAGATAAAGTGAACGCTACCTTTACTTACACATCCACTAACACAGTTTAAAGGTGAAACGGCATGATATTTTATTATTATTATTATTATTATCAATGTCTGCAGAAAAAGATGAACATGATTCCAGGTAAATGATTTCTATATACAAAAGCAAGAGAATTTCTAGAAGCAAATCAATCGGTAATCATTGAACACATAGGCCTAGATGTAATTTGATTGAATGTATCACAGATTGATATTGGCAAGGTACAAATGAAAACCAGAGAGCACTGGACATCTATTTCGTTCTAGTGTGAAACTCTTCAGCAGTGCGCACCCCAGATTCCTAGATAGTATGTTTAAATGTTAATTGAATAAGATGTTCAACAGGAATTCAAGAATATATAATAACTATGATACTAAACAAAGACAAACTATCACAAATAAAACCATTAGAACGAATTCATTTCATACTCGTGAATTAACTACGTAGATTATTTCCACTTGAAGTAGATGCCGTTGACGAGTCAGTACAATAACAGAATTTTAGTATTTAGACTATGTAACATAATACTTACATTAATCAATCAAAATAAATAGAAGTAAGTTGGGTGTGGGATTAGGTAAAGGAGTTATAAAGTAAACAATTATTTGTAACCCTCTGTTTATCACATCATTTTGATGATGGTAACTATAATCACGTTCTATGATATCCATTTGTTTAATGTCAAATATTATAGTTGAAGTTGTGAATATCATTAAATAGTTGATAAGTTGAAACAACTGAAAGAAAAAAAGATATTATCAGAACTGTCCTTGTTATACAGTAAGTAAATTCATATGCATAGATACATGGATATCATATTTGCACAGGTGTAAAACACAGTAATGAATTTCAGTTGATTGAACTGCTTGTATTGTCCACCCCCCGAAAAAAAAACACTTACCCACTTACGCCCAACTTCAGTATTTATTGTCCATATCAGAATGTAATTTTTGTTTTGTTATTTTATTTACAAAAAAAAAACAGTACATTATCATTCATCTGATGTGGATGATTGTTACTTAGTTTGTGTATATAAATGTGAGTTTATTAATTTTCATAAAATGGTACTTCTTTACTTACATGTATTTGTATGTATGCATGATCAACATAGAACCTAGCACATGTGTGCATCCGTTCAAGTTGTTATACTTCTATGACACTGCGAGATTAACACCATCACTATTAGTAGAAGTTACTTCAATAAAATAAAATAATAATAGTAACAAGCAGTGTGAACATATAGGATATGCTTCAGGAAGCGTAGAAAGAAAGCTATAGAATAATTTAAAGCTCATGATTTAAGGGAGGACAATGAGTGAATGCATTTGCGCCATTGTGACCGATTCTGGACCATGTCACTCAGTGTTTCTAGCCACTGGTTACGGTAATCGCGAGGACCCCATCCAAATAGTCTGCAGTTACCGACACGACACTAATCAGCAGTCAGTGACATCATGGACTGATGCCATGTTTTAGTTTGGCTTACTCTCGCCCTTCCTCTTCCTACTGGTCATCGACTGGATCATGAAGACTGCAACATCTGAAGGCACTCTCGGAATACAATGGACAACATCGACGAAACTAGATGACTTGGACTTTGCAGATGACCTAGCCGGCTCTTCTTTCTCACACACATCATCAAATGCAGAAGAAGACGAACAATATAGCAGCAGCCTCAGCAGCCGCCAGTAGGCCTCAACATACACAAAGGGAAAAGCAAGATCCTCCGATACAAAACAACAAACACTAACCCAATTACACTTGACGGAGAAATTCTGGAAGACGTTGAAACCTTTACATATTTGGGCAGCATCATCGACAAACACGGAGGGTCTGATTCGGATGTGAAGGCGCGGATTGGTAAGGCAAGGGCAGCATTTCTACAACTGAAAAACATCTGGAACTCAAACCAACTGTCAGTCAATATAAAAGTCAAAATTTTCAACACAAATGTGAAGACAGTCCTGTTGTATGGAGCTGAAACTTGGAGAACTACAAAAAGTACCCTACAGAAGTTACAAGTATTTATAAACAACTGCCTGCGTAGGATTCTTCGGATCTGTTGGCCAGATACCATCAACAACAACCTGTTGTGGCAGAGAACTAACCAACTTCCAGTTGAGGAAGAAATTAGGAAAAGACGCTGGAGATGGATTGGACACACACTGAGGAAACCATCAAACTGTGTCACAAGACAAGCACTGACTTGGAATCCTAAAGGCCACAGAAACAGAGGAAGGCCCAAGAACACATTGCGTCGGGAATAGGAAACAGACATGAAGAGAATGAACAGCACTTGGGAAGAGCTAGAACGGAAAGCCCAGGACAGAGTTGGCTGGAGAATGCTGGTGGGCGGTCTATGCTCCACTTAGAGTAACAGACATTGATTGATTGATTGATTGACCCCTAACTCTCTTCCATCCTATTCCTATATCAGCCAACATTGCGCGTCGAGGCAGACGGTGGTTGGGCATACGCAATATATGTCCCAAACACCTCAGTCGATGAAGATTCACAAACTCATCGACTGATTTACCACATTTGCCTAACACCCATCGTCTAACCTCGTTATTACTTACTCGGTGATCCCAGCTAACGCGAGCGATATTTCATAGACATCGATGGTCAAAAACTAATAACATTTGAGTGCCATCTACCCTTAATGGCCACGTCTCACACTCATACAGTAAGACAGAGCGAACTGTTGCGCAGTACACTCTCACTTTCGTTGAGAGACGAATATCTCGTCTACGCCATAGGTGACGTAAGTTGGCTAAAGCCAAACGAGCTTTTTAAATTCGTACTGAGATTTTGTCAGAGACTAACCCATTAGGGCTAATCAGACTTCCAAGATAAGTAAAGTGGTCGACGTGCTCAACTACTTTACTCCTTATATTTAGCTCCTCTTTTTTAGTCATCTGATATAAGAGATGTAGCATTCAAATTTTCACTCAAGTGATTAGTTAGAATGAAAATACCAATCTCTACAAATCACCTTAATTGAATTACAATAATCAACTCACTAGTAACTAACTTCAGAATGTTCCCGATACTCTAATAAGAAATCGTTACTCGTGGAGTTCAGACTTATCAGGAGTGAGACAGTTATCACCAATGACAATGGATGATTCTCGTGCTATATATGAAAAATTAATGGAGGTTGGAATTCTACCAATCGATACCAACTGGCCCAGTGATGGAGATGATTAGTCGTTCACCCACTTGAATCGCCTGGGATAGGATCTACGTTGTGCACTTCTGAGGACTCCAATAGTAGAACGAAACGGCTGATCAGTACCACCGGTTTTCGATTGCATTTTACCATCAATCCGTGACTATTCCAATCAGCTGAAAGTTATCTATTGTAAACAGTAGCCAACAATCAGCATTTGTAGATTCCACAGTATCATACTCATGATTCTCATCCGTATTGCACATTATGGTATTAATTGAAAACTACTCAAATTTCATTAAAAACTAGATGGTTATTTCTGAGTATGATCCGGCACTTAGTTGACTTAGGTATTCCTAAGCGTGATTGAAGTCAGGTTGTTTTGCTGAGGTATTTATTAAATTTAGTCGTTTGTATTCACCATAGATTGATGCTGGTTAGGTACTGATGCAAACTAGGGAGTACTATTAAACAGATGTCTCGTCCCAGAATGATAGAGAGAGTGAGAGACTGAACAACACACCGCCAGTAAGATTTAATGCCAAGTTATATATCGAATAGAAACATTTGATTGTGAACATCAAACGATAGACTAAAACGTAAGAGAAAAATACAAATGCATACAGATTAAACTAGAGGTGTTAGGTGTTGAAAATGGGAGAACTGTTTCATTGTGAAATTACGACGACTTGAAAACGGTAATAGATGTGACGTTACTTAATAAGTTTCTAAAAAGCTGACAATTTAGCAAAAATACAGATATCATATTTACTGAATGTCTGGCACTTAAATCTAACAATACATGAATAATTATCACTGAAAGCAGTCTCCAGAGATAATACTTTTCAGTTCCTTGTCCCGTTTTATTAGTATCCCCACAGAAATTTGTTTATTGTTAGCTTTGCAGTTTGTGTGCCCTGTTGTCGACATTGTCCTAATCCAGTTAGAAGAAAAAGGGAGGATTTTGTTCAAAAGCACACCTTAATATCATATATAAAATAGCTTATGTATCAATTCATCTGGTATAAAAAGTCTAACTTCATAAGCTTTTTGTTGTAATACATACCAAGCATCCTCGAAATAGCTCAGGTATGGCCTCTGTAATCTTTCTAAGGGATTTGAATTGGATTTCAGACAAGACCTCGTAACTTTCTAGTTCAAACCTAAGCATAACTATATAGATTGTAATGAACACGTTATTGTCCGACTTAGAAAGTGAATCTTAACATCCTCATTGTAGAGAACAGTAATCTTTTGAATGTGACTTATCATAACCTCTAGATCGTTGTGTTCGTCGTTTGCATCCTTTTGTGCATAATCCAGTATATACAAAGATATGCTTAAGTGTATGAACAAGCCTTAACATAGGCTAGCTTATGGAAACGTCAAAATCAGACTGGAGTCAACGTATATGTTAGTCTTAATTTCTAGGGTAAATAAGTTTACTTACGTTTGGACATATACATATTCCTGGGAGCCAGTAAGCAACGGACATCTCATATATATATATATTATATAATATATATATATATATATATATATATATATATCGTTCCTCGTTTTGTAGCTCGGCATATGGGTAGGGAAATTCCTGGATTCTGAAGTGAGAGATAGCTATCGTGTTCGAATCTTAGTGAACATGTAGATATGACAAAATGTTCCCCCCCTCGATTCCACTATACATTTCTAAAACTCCCTATAAACTAATCCCAATTATTTAACACATAAACCTTGACCAACTTATTGATTAAAAGTTAACTAACTTAATAAATACAACCAATATAAAATGGAGGTTGATCATCTTCATTTTGATTTATTATTTACAACTTCCTACATACTTTAACAAAGTTCGCCAACCTGAAGCTCCTGAAACAGAATCTAGCGTGTGTACTATTAAGGAGTTTCATCACACTAGAACAAAACAGTTGTTCAGTGCTGTCTGGTCTTCACTAGTAATCTACCAACATTAATCTGTGACGTATTTAATCAAATTTAAAAAAAAAATACCAATTTCCACAGAAACAACCATCACCATTCAATCTTGATTTTGTTAACTTTACACTTATAAAAACATTTAAGTTGTCATGGTTACACACAAAACAAATTGAATAGGTTTATGTTTTTACAATTAAAAATTTCTAGCAAAACAAGAAAAGAAGAAAACACATTGAAATAATTTATTTTATTTGAGAAATTTATTGATTGTGTTTATTATTTAACATTAACATACAACTATTATTAACAAGAAAAAAACGAAGGAAATAGACATCAATCATTCAATTGATTTGAAAAATAGTTTACATTCATTTAAACAAAACGTTACAATGAATATTGGACATTGTACAGTAATATAAACAATAATAAATTTTAATTCATGATAAATCAACAAGAAGATTCAAATACATGCTAATTGTAGATATAGACTTGTTACATAAGTATGTCTATCTGAAGTCAGTAGCCTAGTGTTGAATGTGATGGTGTTTCGCACGAAACGAATTTAGTTTGAGTTATAATGTGATGATGAACACTAGGATGTAAGTACATCCAGTTGACAAGTCTGAAATAGAACAAAACGCGAGTCTTGGATTCCAGTTTTCAGTCACAACTTATTTCAAAAAATACTTGTGAACTATCTCTATATCGAAGTAATCTTTTCAGGATGCACAAAGATTGATCAATTTCAGTCCATGACAAATCAACAGGGAAACCCAGATACATTCTATCAATAAATTAATGATTGTTAAATCTGGATAGTGATAGGTAAGGGGGTGATACAAGACAGATATTTCGTTCGATTTAGGACATATCAACCGACTGTACATGCCACGTGTTGATTATCACTCTGAAATAAGCTCAGTCTATTATAACGAATATCATAATGTTCACCACTAAACTACTAAATGTAGACAGGTGTACTTGTATAAAGGGTATGTATCCACGATTTGAAAGTGTGTGCATAATACCGTTGATGTTGTTATGGGCTAGAATAAATTACAACAAAATCGATACCAGACGACAGTTCAACAAGAAGGGATAAATGCGTGTGTGAAAAAAAAAAAAAATACCAATTTCCACAGAAACAACCATCACCATTCAATCTTGATTTTGTTAACTTTACACTTATAAAAACATTTAAGTTGTCATGGTTACACACAAAACAAATTGAATAGGTTTATGTTTTTACAATTAAAAATTTCTAGCAAAACAAGAAAAGAAGAAAACACATTGAAATAATTTATTTTATTTGAGAAATTTATTGATTGTGTTTATTATTTAACATTAACATACAACTATTATTAACAAGAAAAAAACGAAGGAAATAGACATCAATCATTCAATTGATTTGAAAAATAGTTTACATTCATTTAAACAAAACGTTACAATGAATATTGGACATTGTACAGTAATATAAACAATAATAAATTTTAATTCATGATAAATCAACAAGAAGATTCAAATACATGCTAATTGTAGATATAGACTTGTTACATAAGTATGTCTATCTGAAGTCAGTAGCCTAGTGTTGAATGTGATGGTGTTTCGCACGAAACGAATTTAGTTTGAGTTATAATGTGATGATGAACACTAGGATGTAAGTACATCCAGTTGACAAGTCTGAAATAGAACAAAAACGCGAGTCTTGGATTCCAGTTTTCAGTCACAACTTATTTCAAAAAATACTTGTGAACTATCTCTATATCGAAGTAATCTTTTCAGGATGCACAAAGATTGATCAATTTCAGTCCATGACAAATCAACAGGGAAACCCAGATACATTCTATCAATAAATTAATGATTGTTAAATCTGGATAGTGATAGGTAAGGGGGTGATACAAGACAGATATTTCGTTCGATTTAGGACATATCAACCGACTGTACATGCCACGTGTTGATTATCACTCTGAAATAAGCTCAGTCTATTTATAACGAATATCATAATGTTCACCACTAAACTACTAAATGTAGACAGGTGTACTTGTATAAAGGGTATGTATCCACGATTTGAAAGTGTGTGCATAATACCGTTGATGTTGTTATGGGCTAGAATAAATTACAACAAAATCGATACCAGACGACAGTTCAACAAGAAGGGATAAATGCGTGTGTGAAAAAAAAAAACAGATTAGAAGGGTAATGAATGAATACAACCATACCATTATGAATGATTTCCGACTATATTACGTAATGTTTTCATTCACGGATTGTGACTATGGCTTTCAGGTTCTCAAGCAAGTAGTCTGGACCTACTAACAAAGTTCAGAACTACAGCCAATGACTTTATGAAGTAATATTACTCTTTGGTTTGGTTACTATTCACGTATTATTTGCTGAAACCATTATTAATCATATGTGACTTATATTTTCTCTGCTTACGATTCATATACGATTGTTGTTAGCATTATTTCTTATTTGAACTAACTACAATAGATCTATGGATCATTGTTTCTTGAGAAAGGTCAACTAGAAGTTAGTTTCATTTTGTAGAAATATATCATTTTCAAAGTTTCCTAGTATATCATGGATGAACTCAACTGTTAACTAACATCTCATTAATACATGAATCTGTACAGAAACAATATAAGTTGACTTTTAGATTTATCATCTAATCCATTAACTTCCATCTAGATCACTATTGATGTTACATGATTTTCTATACTTAAAGACTTCCAAGATTATTAAATCATGCCACTTATAATATATAAGTTGAATCCCGATTGTATCATATCTTCATGCAGATGGTTATGTGTTTGACTTGAGATCTGAAGGCATTGAGTTCAATTCCCTGATGAAATTGTAGGAGCGAAGTACACAGTGCTCTCTGGTTTTTAAGTGTACCGGAGTGACATCAATCTGTGACGAACGCAACTAGGCATCTCAATGAGGTTATTTCGTTTTAAATTTAGATATTTTATCGATTCTAGTTGGTTAGTGGGTTGATAAATTCATAGAATGAATACACATTATTCACTTGGCTTTTGTCATTTTGAGTCTGTAGTGCAGATAGTATACTAGTTTTTTTATATCGAGAGACGTAGTTACATAACAGAACAAATTCCTATTAAATTGATTCACGGATGTGGATATTGTCCTTCTAAAGTAAAGGACATACATAAGTTGTAAATATTATATCACAGATATATTGGAGGGATTGTTGATATTTGATGGTACGAAAAATATGAGAATTGATGATATTAGACATAGCTGACAAGATATTAGATAGACATTTTAAGCATGTCCAGTAACTGCATATATCATAGTACTTGGCTGGTTAGATATTCATATTCATTAGTTTATTGTTATGTCGGACCACTAAAGAAGAGTGAAAGAACTTCTAGGACTGTATTTTAGGGGACTAATTCATTTATTCTGGTCGTGTGTAATGTAAACATTACATTTTTATGATTGTTATGTTCCTCTTACTCTGTCCTCCCATTTAGTATATTTGCTGTTATTATATTTGTCTCTTACTGTAGACTACAGTTAATTAGTTGTGTACAAGTTACCCCTATTCACTGCCACAATCTCTCCTGTTTTGTATTAATGTAAAATACCTATTTTTGGCTTGCTATGTGGTCTGAATTTTTGTATATATAAAGGCATGATTAAAATACAATATGACCGGCAATTGAACTGGGTTGATTGTGTCTGGTTGGCTCGTAGCTGCTGTCTTCTCTATTCCGGCTTTGAGGAGTTGGTAGTCGTGGGGCTGACGTGTCCGTATTCCGATTGGCAGTCATCAAGGTCGCTGTGCATTATACCGCAATACATAACATTTATGACCTTAGAAACGTTAGAATTAGATTATTTGTTATAGATCCTATATTATTGAATGACTTGAGATTTGAAGTATTCTATTGATATTTTTCTTTTAAGAAAATGCTATTACTTGATCAGTCAATGTCGACTAGAAAAATGAGCATCAGTATAGAGAAAGATTAAATAATATCAACATTGGTGAACTCGAGTGCTATTAGAGGTATGAGAGCGGTTATCAGTTCCCGGTTGTCCGCACCGTGGAAGGGTCATTCTTGAGGAACCTGAAGGAAAAAGAGGATTAGGGGAGGTCGTGATGACCTAAAAGTGTGACTGCAGTGCCCAGGGGACAGCTGTTTGAGGTCGGTAAAGTATATTAATTGTTGCTCCGGCTGTCAGAAGGGGGGCGGCATCAGCCTCAAGG
Organism: Schistosoma mekongi; assembly: GCA_034768735.1. NCBI lineage: Eukaryota > Metazoa > Platyhelminthes > Trematoda > Strigeidida > Schistosomatidae > Schistosoma > Schistosoma mekongi. Next base: position 8,087,969 of record CM068312.1, on the reverse strand, counting down.
CTTTCGAAGGAACTCGGCTTTCACCATGAAGCGTCATATCAGTCCTTCCAACTCCCAGGGCAGAGTTAGAATGGTTATAAAAATTTTTACTCGTAAGCTGTTTTTTAGCATGGTAGTTGTTTTACGAGATGGGGTTGCTAACCCCATGCCTAACCCTCCTCCTTTATCCGGGCTTGGGACCGGCAGAAAACCTGTGGGGGCTCCAGGAGGAGTTATGTCAACATTGAGAAGATTTAAACCATAAAAAATATAACTTTATCTTCTATTAACAAGGTAATAGTTATATGAACTTAATAGGTTACTAAAAAATCTACTGATATTAGAAAAACAGAAAAGAATTCGATTCAAATCTCTCAACATGAACATCAACATAAAGATGTGAGTATATTTTTGATGATGTATTTCAAATACAGTAAATTTAAACAAGAATGAACCAATTTATCAAGACTATCAATAAATAGATGAATATAAGTGAATTCAGTGTATACAGATGATGTTCATCAGATGTATATTTAAAAGTTACAAGAATAAGAATTGAATTCGTCAAATAATGATGTTAGTATAGTACTCTTAAAAACTTAGGAGAACTGAACAGCTATTGCCTTACTTATGCCCGTTACTCCTCACTGAGGAGCATAGGCCACTCACCAGGATTCTCCATTTAACTCTTTCCTGAGCAATCCTTTCCAATTGTTTCCAGTTGCTGTTCATCCTTTTAATGTCTGCTTCCAATTCTTGACATAGCGTGTTCTTTGGCCTTCCTCTTTTCCGTTTCCCAACTGGATTCCATGTTAATGCTTGTCTCGTGATGCAGTCTGATGGTTTGCGTAATGTATGTCCTATCCATTTCCAACGTCTTTTCCTAATTTCCTCTTCGGTTGGGAGTTGGTTTGTCCTCTCCTATAGTAAGCTGTTGCTGATGGTTTCCGGCCAGCGGACATTCAGTATCTTGTGTAGGCAGTTGTTTGTAAATACTTGTATCCGTCTGATGATGTTTGCAGTAATTCTCCAAGTTTCAGCTCCATACAACAGGACTGTCTTCACGTTCGAATCGAAGAGTCTGACTTTGAGGTTAGTTGATATTTATTTTGAGTCCCATATGTTTTTCAACTGTAAGAATGCTGCTCTGGCTTTGCCAATCCTTGTCTTTACATCTGCATCCGACCCTCCTTGTTCATCGATGATGCTCCCCAGATATGTGATAGTATTCACTTCTTCCAGAGTTTCTCCATCAAGTTGAATTGGGTTGGTGCTCCCTGTGTTGTATTTTAGAATCTTGCTCTTACCCTTATGTATGTTCAAGCCTACTGATGCTGAAGTTGCTGCTACACTGATTGTCTTCGCTTGCATTTGTTGGTGTGAATGTGCTAGGAGAGCTAGATCATCTGCGAAGTTCAAATAATCGAGTTGCATCCTACTTGTCCATTGAATCCCGTGCATCCCCTCAGATGTGGAGGTATTCATGATCCAGTCAACCACTAGGAGGAAGAGAAAAGGTGAGAGCAGGCAACCTTGTCTGACTCCAGTCCTCACTGAAAATGCATTTGTCAGTTGTCCTCCATGCACAATTTTGCACTGTGTTCCGTCGTAAGAGTTCCGGATGATGTTGACGAGTTTCTCTGGTACGCCGTGGTGTCGAAGAAGTTTCCATAGTGTTCTCCTATCTACACTATCAAACGCCTTCTCATAATCAATGAAGTTGATGTACAGTGGCGAGTTCCATTCAATTGATTGTTCAACGATGATGCGTAGTGTTGCGATTTGGTCCATGCACGACCGATCCTTACGTAAACCAGCTTGTTGATCTCGAAGTTGAGCCTCCACTGAATCTTTCATTTTGTTCAACAATACTCTGTTGAAGACTTTCCCTGGTATCGACAGTAGCGTGATCCCTCTGTAGTTGTCACATTTGCTGAAATCTCCTTTCTTTGGTATCTTGATAAGATGTCCTTCTTTCCAGCACTTTCTGCCGGCACTTGTTCTTCCTCCCAGATCTTTTTGAATAAAACGTGGAGTATCCTTGCTGTTAGGTCGATATCTGACTTGAGTGCTTCAGCTGGTATATTGTCCGATCCTTCTGCTTTCCCACTTTTGATTTGTCTGATGTCCATCTTGATTTCTTCCATCGTTGGTGGAGTGACATCTATGGGGAGATCTATAGGTGCTGCTTCGATGTCTGGTGGGTGGGTTCAGTGGAGCTGGCCTATTTAGGAGTTCCTCAAAGTGTTCTACCCACCTATTCTTTTGTTCTTCAATCTCAGTGAGTGTCTTGCCTTCTTTGTTCTTGACCGGTAGCTCTGGTTTACCATGTTTATCTGCCAGTTTCTTCGTTGTGTCGTATAGCTGTTTCATATTTCCTTCTCTTGCAGCCTTCTTCGCTGTCGTTGCAAGGCCTTCGATGTATATCCGTTTGTCAGCTCTAATGCTCTTCTTTACCTGCTTATTTGCTTCTGAGTATTCAGCTTGAGCCTTGATTTTTTCTGCTCTTGTTCGGCTGTTGTTGATTTCTATCTTCTTGTTCCTCCTTACTTGAATTTTGCTCAAT